>JAJPUD010002727.1:212981-260914 GCA_023553655.1 Myrmecobius fasciatus | reverse complement strand
GGGGGGGTTGTGTTTGAAGCAGTTAGAAAGAATGACTCTGGAGTCCATCATGGCGTGCTGCCTGAGCGAAGAAGCCAAAGAAGCCCGGAGGATTAACGATGAAATCGAGAGGCAGCTCCGCCGGGACAAGAGGGACGCACGCCGGGAGCTCAAGCTGCTGCTGTTGGGTAAGTGGGAGAGCCGCCTCCCCTCGTTCCCCGACTACTTCCCTTCCTTTGCCCCATCCACCTCGGCTCCCTTCGCCTCCCTTCTCCCCCTTCTTTCACCCTCGGGGCAACTGTCCTCAGCACCCCCAACTGCTGATGCGCTCACCAAACACCCCTCCCCCAGCACCCAAAACACACACACACTCACATACACCACCACCACTACCACCACCGCCACACCACACCACACGCGCGCACACACGCTCACACACACGCACATACACGCGTGCGCGCACGGTGCCCTTATGGAGCGTATCTTTCCATATGCCTACCCTACGCCCCCCATGTCCCATTACCCTCCACCTCAAAAGCTACCCCGGTGTATGTGCCCATGCATATGCAAACTCCAGGGCTGTGCTTAGTGTATGCATGTGTATCAGATGTGGACACAGTGCAAATGAAAGGCGTATCATTGCAAGGGGGGGAGGGCAGGGCATGTGGATTTGGGAACGAGAGAGGGAGAATGAGAAATAGGGATTCAACTCCCAGTTTCTTTGCCCGAGCTCCGTGGGAGAGTGCTATTTCCGTTAGGATAACTGGAGTCGGGAAAATGTGTTCGCGCACATATATCGCATATACTGTGATCATGTTTTATGTAGCTTTCTGTATATACATTTATGTACAGACATTATCTATGGATAATAGCACAGCTCTTTCTTGGATGATGTATCAGGAATGTATTTTGGGGTGTAGGGTGGGCGAAACGGTGGACTTAAGGAGGAGGTTTGATGTGGTGACATGGAGGAAGGGTGTTGGTGTTGGCTCTCGGAAGCTAAGGCAAAGGAGGCTTAAAGCGAGATGTGAAAAAGAGGCGGCAAATGTTGTAAAAGAAGTGAAATTCTGTTGCAACCTAGCGACTAGGGCAAGAGCGAGAGAAGATGAGAGGAGCTTCTTAGAGAATGTTTGGTGGCAAGCTTCCTCAGCTGAACTGCTCCTTCAAAAGGAAAGAAAGGCTTCGGATCGGGGTTTTGGGGATTGTGATGGTGAGAGTGGTAGAGATTGTGGATGTTAGGGGAGCTTTTAGTTTCATGAGACAACCTACATGAAAGTACTAACCCAGGTTCAAAAACCAACCACTCAGCTACAACTATGGAGCTGAATAGTGACCGATTGTATGCTTGAAAATGACAGTAATTTAACACCTTTGAAACTGGCCCATTTGGTCCAGAAATAAAATGGACAGAGTGTAGGACAATTTCCCATTAACCAGGGGAAAAAGTCAATCTTCAAATTCTGCTCTATTAGAGGATTGCAAGAAAATGTCCTTTCTCAGATAGGAATCCATATTGATGCTTTCTTTAGACAGCTTTTTTTTATGGCTTTAAAAATCAGATCAGTTTTCACATATAGTACAGTGTGGCATAATTCGTAATTACTGTTATAGGAAAAGTATAGAGTTTTGGAATAATAGGCCTGAAAAAAAATGTCTGCCCCAGTGTTATGGTTACTTGTGGTATTGGAAATACATCACATAAAATTTTGTTTTGGACAAAGAATAATGTTATTCAAGAGTCTAAGAAACATACATCTTCTTATCTTGAACATTCCAGCTTCTGTTACAAGGAGCTATTTTGCTATTGAAGCTTTATTGTTTATGTGTTGGGTCAATTAAAGAGGAGGAACAAAATAGAATAATGGCAGAAAGATACAAATGGTTAGTTATACATGTTGTGAAGAAGCAAGCAGAACACGTGACTCACTTTGGAACACGATTAGACAGATTGGCACATGCTTAGTTTAGAGGGAATGGAAGGCAGAGGAACTAAAGGAAAAGATGTTAATGTAATAAAATGACATGGTAATGTAATGGGTTGCAGAAACGAATAGTCTGTGATGAAGACTATAATGAGTCAAATCAAAGCCTACTTTTTTAATAGCTGAAATTGCACAAATATATAAATGAGATTTTCTTCACAATGAGGAAGAATGGGGAGGAAATGTCTCTTGTAGAGGGGCATAATTAGAAAACATAAATATGTCATATTGAGCTCTTTTGTTTCAAAAAGTATATTTTTCCCTGATCTGCATTCTACCTTGAGTTGTTTCTGTTTATGATTTGAACAGCAGGTTCCAAGGCTTCTAACCCTTTACCCTACATAGTGCAACAAATGTTTCAGTGGTTGGGCTTCTCAGGAGTTTTTTGGAGCTGAGAGATGACTGTCAAATGGGCTCAGAAAGTGAGGAAGATTTTGTTTACTTGTAAATATGTATTTTATGTTTATTTGAAAAAGCCTGTTTTATTTTTAAATGAAAGTTAGTGGTGACTTTCTAGGGGAGGCATAAGGAGGGAACAATTCACATTTACTGTAATTGCTTGGGTTACAGGTTCTGAGGAACATCTTGCTGTGACTCTCTTGACCCCTCCTTTCTATTTCAAATAGTTCAGTAGGCTTATTAGATTTCCATTCCACCTTATTAAAAACTTCCTCCTCCTAATTAAAACTAGTGTTGTAACCTGAAATTAAAGTTTAATCTTTAAAATCAACACCTTGCTTAAAGATTGCTGTTTTCTGGACATGACCCTATAAAGTAGGAGAATTGTCAAGTGACTTTTAGCTGCTTATATCATTCATGATTTGTGTAACAGAAACACCCTAAAATAGCTATACTGCTTTGTTCTGTGTAATAAATGTATATTTTTCATGCAAACTGACAAAACCAATCCATAATGAGATTATTATAATTTTCAGGCTAAAGATGAAAAATTTGAGTCTGTCTTAGAGTTCCTGGGAGAGACTGGGGAAGTAGGTTTATGGAAAACCTGATGGGTTTTTCTGTAAAATGAGTGTTCACTCTTCACTTCACTCTTTCACTATTTCATTGGACATACACGAGTATCTGCTAGATGCAGGACTGCCTTTTACTATTTGAGATTATAAGAAATTGTAGCACCACATCACTGCTTAGATGTAAATGCTTATGGAGGCTAATTTGTAAAGTGTTAGAGACGGAAAAATAAAGTAAAAATGCTTTTAAAAGTAAATTCCTAAGTGGCATTAAAGATGAACTTAACGCCATGAGGCAATAGAGTTTCATTTGTCTTTTCAAGGTGATTTTGTGGTTATTTGAAATTGTGTGGACTTACACTTTTTAAAATTTAACTATTTGGTTTTAGGAACTAATGATTAGAAGTAACAAAAGGGAAATTGTGGTTACCACACTAATAAACCAGACTTGTAAAATATGGGACATTTTGGCTCAAATCCAGCTTTACCATAAATGGGTCCTGGGTTGGATGGTACTTGAGAAGTACATTGAATACTTATTTTTTATTGTTTCTTAAAATAATCCCACTAACCCCCCCCTTAATAATATACCATTTTAAACTTTTTTTCTTTATTTTGTATATCTCTGTGATTCTTTTTTACCCACCCCCCTTTTTTTTTGAGGATGCTGATATGTATCCTTCCCACCTTTTTATGAAAACTTTCTGTTTATATGCTGTATGAACCACAGAGAATGCTCTAATTTGCCACTGTTGTATGCTTTGGGATATTCACTATATGTATATTGCATAATGTTTGCTTGTTTATTCTCTCAAAGGAGATATATTTTTATCTGGCTGTACATGAGCCACTCCCTTTTGATGCTCCAAGGGTTAATCAAGAATAAGACTTCAGATGTCTAAGTTCATAAATGATATTTACTCAGAAACTTGATTTAGTTACATTTTTGGGTTCTAAATGGAAATGTGGTCTTCATCTATTTTCTAATTCATAAATCCTGATAGCTCCTATTCTTCAGATGCTGGGTCATTGATAAAAGACTGTGGTTTGGCAAAACTTTTTTTTTTTTAAGTAACGGTCTTTTATATTTTAATTTCTAACAATTGAAAAAATGCAAAATTCTAAGATTCATAGCTTGTAAGTCAGCCAATTTTAGGAAAACCTAACATAGACCCTTAATCTTCTTAGATAATTGAGATTTGATTGCAAAATCTAACATTTTTGAATGATGTGTATTTGTGTCTTTCCCTAGAATGGCTTGAAACATTGCAAATCAAAGATTGGATTATCAGAAAACAGCATTGTTATTTTCATCTGTGATATATAAAATCTTGATTCCTTTTTTGTAGTATGCAATTGTTGCAAGCAACTTGTTGCAAAAGTATGCAGGGTTATAAGCACTAATACAAAATAATATATTACTTTTGGAACACTGTACATTATCATGTTATGAGAATTGGAAATTATAACAGTCATGCTTAAGATATAAGCATTACAAGCAAATAACAAGCCTTTGCATTTCCTGGTTTTTTATATCTTGAATTTAATAGCTAAAACCTATTCTTTTTTTTTAATGGCCATTTTTTCTGTCCCATTATAATGATACATATAGCATACAAAAAATTATACTGATAAAATTTATTATAAAAATTCTCTTTAATGGTCACAAGTAAAATTGTTCTCTGCTAGTCAACCAGAAAAAGATAAAAGAAAAAAAAACTAGAATGTATAGATACAAATTTTGGGCAATTGTTGATAGTAAAACAACAATAACAACAATCGCAGTCACAACCACCATCCTAACAATTCATAATTCAAGATGTTTTTATGTGGCTGTTTAGTGAGATTTCAATTTAATTCACTTCAGTTCAACATATTCAATAAACATTAATGTCTATTATATGCTAGTCAGTGTGCTCCATACTGAAAATGCAGAGACAAAAATGGACATTCTTTGCCCTTGCAGAGCCTGTATTCCATTCTGGAGAAGCATGCATATAAACAGAAAAATACATATAAATTGAATACTAAGTAATTTCAAGTACATGCAACAAAGGCATAGGCTTGATAGATGTCAGAATAAAAAGGTGTATTTAGGCATGGTTAAAGAATTTTAGACTCATTTATCAAAATAAGTAAGTCAAGAATGGGTGGTAGGTTTTTTGTTTGTTTTAACTAGATGGTATAATTTTTATCTAATTAGAAACATAGAAATAACTATCAGATAAGTCCAGTGTGAAACCTCCCTGTTGCCACAAGAATGTGGTGTTAATGAGATACCCTTGGAGACCCAACCTTCAAAAAAAATCTAATGGTGATGTTTTTTTGTTTGTTTGTTTGTTTTGTTTTGTTTTGTTTTTTGCTTTTGTTTTGTTTTTGGTAAAAAAAAGCAATTTCAGCTTGTAAAATGTAGAAGTATCTCTAAATATTAGGGTTTTATTCTGAATAAATTTCCTCTTTTCTGTAATAGAATGTTTATAACTAGGTATAAATAAATTTAAGTATCCCTCAAAAAAAATAAAAGCTGGAGCTCTACAGAACCATTGTTGTAAAGTTTTGTATTAAAATATATGGACACACAGTGTCTACATTACTTCTGTCAGATAACTGTTCTTCCATTCCCATTTTATAGTTGTTCTTGTCACGTGGGCTCCTCTGCACAAGTTAAATTCTTATTAAGTGGTCTCTCGTGCCCCTAAACGAAAGATTTTGAGGTGAATTGGCATTATAAATTAGAATTAGAATAGTTCAGTATCACAAAGTTTAATATAAAGTAACTCTGTAGCTCTTTTCTTAGATACACTACTGTTCTCCCTAAGAACATTGTTCACTTTCTAAAGGTGAAATGTCTACAATCTATGTATGATAACATAAATATTTTCTGAGCTGAAAATCAGGACACCTGGCATGATAAATGAGATTTTTTGCAAAGTCTAATACAAAAGATACTTTTCTTAAAATTGGTACTGTCCTGGAAACCCAGGGATGTATAGTTGCCATAATTACTTGGGTTCTGATTTTTATTGTAATAACACATTTTTTTTTGGTGGCTCAGAAAGTAACCATCTCATTTATGAGTGGATGGACAGCACTTTGTTAGGAAAAATGGGGGACAATTTTTTTCCATGCTGATCTGTTTTAATTTCGTTAAATTACTTTCATATGTTGCCAAAGAAGTTTTTTTTGTTTTTTTTTTTCCTGTTGGAGCATTCATATTCTTCTCATAGCATGTGGTTGGGCCCTTCCCATTAACCTCAGTAGAAATGTAGAAAGGTCCAAAAGTATTTTATGTAGAGATCAAAGTGGACATCTTAGAGGAAAGGTGAGAAATCATTTTAAGAAGGGTAAGGCAGAAAGGGACACAAAGCCTGTAACAACAATTTGTTGCCATTGGGCTCTCCACCCACAAGATGAATCCTATCACAGAATTTTTAACAAGCTAAAGGTCTAGTTTCCTAACAGATGGGGGAGGGCAGTGACAATTTTGTGGATGAAAACTATAATGACTCTTAAGCAAATGTGATCTCTGTAAAATACATCCTAGGAAAGTGTGAAATAGTGTTATAAGGTAAAATGTGTGATTGCTGGTAATTAACTCTGCTGCAATAACTGAATACTGTAAACAGTGAATATTTTCTCTTACCCTGCTGAATGGAATAGCTTAAAGAAAGATCTATTCTCAGACTCAAACACTATTGCAAATAAACAGCTGTCACAAATAAAATTATAGGAAACTTTTAATCAGTCACCTTTTATTTGGTATACTGTTCATAATTAGAATACCTGCATGACAGGTCAGTAAATAAAGACCATTGTCCATCAGGAACAGTATGGAAAAAGAGAATTGAGTATATTTGTAGGAAATGAATTAACAAATATCAAGCAGCCTTGTACATAGACTTGCCCAACAATTATATACATATGTAAGTATGTATTCCAGTTGCTTTAAGCTTGAGAATTGAGTTACATTTCTTGTTCCTAGAGTTTCATTTTAGAAACTAATCCAAAATTCTGGGGCTTAAGTTTTAGGGGAAAAAATTAGAACAAAATTAATGTTTATTAAACATGAATGTGAAGAGGTGGTGCATCGTAATGGTTAGAGTTCTTGTCTTGGAGTCAAGAAGATCTAAATTCAAATCTGTTGGCAATTACTAGCTGTGTGACTGTGGACAGTTCCTTAACTCCTCTCTGTAGTAAGAAATACTCTAGGATTCATTCATGTGGTGCAATAAGAAGATCTCAATTTGCAAATAGACCTAAGTTAAAATTCTTTATTGACCTGTGTGATCTTGGGCCTTAGTTTCTTCACATGAAAAATGATATGAGATTTGACTTAGGTTATATCTAAGGACCATTTTAGTTCTTCGTTCTTTTCTGATCCTTTCCAATCAGGCAGAGAGGATGAAATCAAGTAGTGGGACAGGTGGAATTTAGAGCCTGGGAAAGTTGAATCTCGTAAGAATTTCAACTTCCCATAACTGTGGTGCTTCCTGCCTGGGCTACTCATTTAATACTTAGCAACTTGAATTGTTTGATTAAAACAAAAAGTCATTATACTTTGTTTCACTAACTAAACTGCCATTTTATGGTAAGTGTGCCTAATAATTCTTTTAATCTCTCCTTTCTTTTCATGCTCCCCCCTATATACTTATCATAGCAGATATCTGCCTAATATATATTTACTGATTGATAAAATAGAGTCCAAAAAAGATTTTCAATGTCAGCAACTATGATAGAAGATTATTTTTTGGTGTTGATCACAAGCCCTGAATCCCTCTGATAGTAATAATTCTCAGAGAAAGTGATTGTAGACCTTTGATTAAAAAGTTTTGCTTTCTACTATTTACTTGCCATCTTTAAGGGTGAGTTTTGACTGATGAAGTTGAAAAATTGTATTTTTTTTCATGTTGGAGGTTTTTTTCCTTCCTCATAGATTGCCTTTTGGGTTAATGCTGGCAATCTGAGTAATGTTTGAAAAAGACAGCATTTCTGTGGTCCAGTGTTTGCTGTGATTCATTCTCTATTGAGAATGGAATTCATTTGAATTTTTTGTGTTGTTGCTGGTTTAAAAACTAAAAAGCATTTTTGTTAGTGGTATGAATGCAAAGTCATCTCTCTTTTTCTCAGTCTCTCTGTCAGATTACTGACAGAGAATACTTTGTAGGAGAGAATTCCATGCACCTTTATTACAGGATTAATCTCAGATTTAAATAATTTGAAAGGGAATAGTTTCAAGGAAGTGTGTAGTGAGTAGTGCAGCTGGGAGCTAAAGTGTTATTAATGTCATTATATTCAAGATATTTCACAGAAGGGAACAATAATTGAACCACAAATTAAAAAAAAAAGAGCTACAATGAGATTTTTTGATTCTCATGTGGAAAACAAATGCTGATGTTTAGTAGTGTGTTCATAAATACTTGTAGGAGGTGGCCTTGAACATTTTTTTTTCCTTAGAAAACAAATTCTGATGAGTAATTTCACTTTCCCTACTTTTAACTACTTCTGATAATCTTTACTATTCAAATTCAATTTATTATAATTCCACAAACGTGTATTCAGTGCTTAGTATATTCTAGGTACTATTTTAGATCCTTGGGATATAAAGATAAGATAAAAGATTCCCTAACTCAAGAAGTTCTGTATGTGTGTGTGTGTATGTGTATGTGTTAGGGAAGAGAGCAATAAGGGAAAGTATGAATAAAATAGGTATATAGGTAAATAAATGATATATATATAAAAAGCTATGGTATGTAATTTTAATAGAATGCTAAAAATCAAAGTGCTATAAAGATTACTTAACAAAAAGTTGTATAGAATTACAATTTTAAAATTTTTCTTTTCTTAATGTTTTTTAACTTAATTTAAAACACAAAAAGACTTTTTTTTTACTTTTTAATTCTACTAATGTAGAATAAGAGGTTGTCATTGGGTAGTTCTGTTTTCACTGTCCCCCACTCCCCTTTTTAATCTCTAACACTTAACACAAAGTTTGGTACACAGTGAGCATTTAATAAATACTTATTGATAGGAGAACATTTTACACAGTAACAGCAATACTGTGCAATCATCAGCACTGATAGATATAGCTTTTCTCAGCAATACAATGATCCAAGGCAATTCCAAAAAATTCATGATGGAAAATGCTATCCATATTTAGAGAGAACTATAGAGTCTGAATAATGCTATTTTCATTTTTAAAAAATTTGGCTTTTGTTTCTTGTGGTTTTTCCCATTTGTTCTGAGTCTTTAACAACATGACTAATAAATTAGGAAATGTGTTTAACATGATTGTACATGTGTAAAGTATATTCACTTGCTTGCTATCTAGGGGAGCGAAGGGAAGAAGGGAGGGAGAAAAATTCTGAACTCAAAAAGCTTACAAAAATGAACGTTGAAAACTATCTTTACATGTAATTGAAAAAATACTTTTAAATGCAAAATAAAATAAAATAAAATAAATGCATGTTGACTGATGGACTCCTGGCTCCTTCTGACAATGTGAATGGAGTAGGGATTAAAACAAAGTGTCGCTTTAATCTCCTAGAGCTGCTGAAGGGTTTTTGATGAACCACTGGACTTTATTTTCTTTTTCTGTTTTAACCAGAACAAAGGTTGATGGTGCCCTTTGGGTGAGAATCCCACCCATGAAATACTTTAATTGTATTATAATGCATTTAAATGACTAGATTAGTTATAACCACAAGATTTAAGCAAATGTTTAGTGATATTTTTAAGACATTCTAATTCCTGTATTTTCTTAGTATTTAGGGAACTTCCACATTGGTGCTGCTGTCAAGTATCATGTGATTATGATTTGGTAAGAAGGGAAGTAGGGTGATTGAATATATTAAAAGAAAGGGACTTGTGATGTGTTTAGGTACTTATATTAATAGAATCAAAACCTACATAAAACTATCCCAATGTATGCTTTTTATTCTCTTTATATAAGCTTACCTCACCTTAACGTTCTTAATCTTTTTTGAGATAAATATGTTAAATGAAGAAACAAGGCAGTTGTTTTCATAGGAACAATATTAAGAATAGACAATTGATTAAAAACATTATAGAGGATTTTCATGTCCTTAAGATAGGGTTTAGTTATAATGTATTAAGGATGTTATTGTAAAATAGTATTAAACAGTTTCTGGGAATTCCTGTTTAAATAATTAAACCTTACCATAGAAAAGCTGTACAGTAATGGTGGCTTATTCCAGAAGACGCCAATCTCCTTTACACTCTGGTTGAGAGTAGACAGAGTTGAGTTGGAACAATTTTTAATAGGATAATCAGCAAATGGTTGGTGATTGGTATCATAAGGTTATACCTATAAACTTTCCTCTTCTCCGCCCTTTGCCTTCGACCAGCTTTTATTTATTTATTTATTTTTTTTGTGTGTGTGTGTGTGTGTGTGTGTGTGTGTAAAAGGATATATTTTAATTTTTATAAAAGCATTTGATTTATTCTGAAATTGAGGAACACCAAACACAGATATTTCAATAAACAAAGAAGAGGATTATATATTTAACTACAAAGCCTTATTGTGTCCACTTGTTTTTTTAAAAGAATATTATAAATGTAATAGTTAAAAGCTATCCTAGTTGTTTATCCCCCTTTTGACTTTATTCTGTTTTTTTCTATGTATTTTTTAAAAAATTCTTCAAGGACACTCTTTTAAAAAATTATTATTATTATTTTTCATTAAGATCATTATGCTTCTTCTATTCCTCAGTTGTCTCAACTTCTATCGTGTAAAATTTCTTACAGACTGTGAATAAACAAATAAACTTAGTTTATTTATTTGGCCATATCTGAAAATGTATGTCTCATTTTGTGCTTCTGTTACATCCCTTTTTCTATCACAAGGTAGGCTAAATGCTTTATCATTGATGTTTAGGACTCATGATTTCATTGATCCAAATTCTCAAAAATAAATTGTTTTTCTTCACAGTGTTATAATAGTTATATACATTTTTCTCCTGGTTTTGCTTTCCTCATTCTGTATTATAAGTTTCCCCAAGTTTCTCTGAATTCATCATATTCATATAATTTTTTTTGTACAGCCATTCCCCATTTATGAGTATTCCCTTAGTTTCCAGTTCTTTGCCACCACACAAAACAATTTTTCTATAATCTCTTTAGGATATATGCTTAAAGAATGTGTGATGTTCAACTATGAAAGATTTGGTTCTTCTTAGTGGTCCAGTGATCCAAAGTAATCCTAATACACTTTGAAAATGCCATCTGCATCCAGAAAAAAGAACTAGGGAAACTGAGTGTAAATCAACACATGCTATGTTCGCTTCTTTTTTCCTGGGATTTTTTTTTTTAATTTCTCCCTTAGTTTTTCCCTTTTGCTTTGCTTTTTCTTTCCCAACATGATTCATAAAGTAATGTGTATTAAAAATAAATAAATTTACTGGGGAAAAAAAGAATATATGCTTAGTAGTGATACATCTGGAATAAAAAGTGTGTGCAGTTAAATGGATTTTTGTTCATTACAAATTGACTGAACCAATCCAGAATTGGTTGGAACAATTACAGTTTCCTCAATTCTACATTAGTGGTCTGTCCTTTCACTTCTCTTCCAACAATTTGTAATTTCTCAATTTTTGCAATTATTGCCTATTTGATTGGTGTATTTGGAAAATAAGAGTTTTTAAAATTTGCATTTCTTTTATTATTAATAATTTGCTACATTTTTCATGTAGCTTAAAAGCAACATGAATAGCTTCATTTTCCCCTCTTCACTTCCTGTTTGTAACCTATTTGGGCAATGACTTTCAATAATCTTGATTTTGTTTATGCAAGTTTTTCAATTTTATATAGTCAAAATTTTATTTCCTTCCTTCCTCCCTCCCTTGTTTCCTCCCTCCCTCCTTTCCTTCCTTCCTTCCTTCCTTCCTTCCTTCCTTCCTTCCTTCCTTCCTCTCTTCCTCACTTCCTTCATCACATTTTTGAACCAGGATTTTTTCTCTTTGTTCATGATTTTAAAAGCTAGATCCTTTCTGACTCTTCTCATTTGTTTATCTAGAATCTGTGTCTATTTGGAGCTTATTGTGATATATAGTATGAGTTATTTGTCTAAACCTAATTTCTGATAGATTTGCTTTTTAATTCTTCCAGCACTTTTTTTCTTTAAATCAAAAAAGTGATTTTCTTACTTCTTTATTCACACACAGTAGTAGTGTGTGTCTATGAGGAGAGTGGTGGTTGTATCTTTGGGTTTGTTAAATACTATGCTATTATGTTTCCTTACTTTTGTGTGTTCACACCTAATCTGTTCTACTGGTCAACATTTCTATTTCTTAACCAAATACCAAATCATTTGTAGTATAATTTGAAATACAATATGGAGAGACTCCTTCCTCTGCATTAAAATACACACACACACACACTTATTTCCCTTTAGATGCTTGATATTCTGTTCTTCTAGATTAAGTTTTAATTTTTTTCTAAATTTATGAAGTAATGCTCTTAGTTTGATTGGCATGGCACAGAATAAGTAAATTAATTTGGATAGTTTTGTAATTTTTTATAATATTGATATTCTCAATCATGACCAATAATTTCTTTGATTATTCAGGTGTTTTTTTATTTCCATAAAGTGTTTTGTAGTTGTAGTCATGTAATCACTTATTGCTTTGGTAGATAGATTCCCAAATAATTTTATGCATTTCTTTTTCTTTCTGCTGCTTTTGGTGATAATATTTTGAAGAGATGATGATATATGTGGGCCTACTTTATATCCTGCTAGACTCCTGAAATTATTATTTAATGTGATTTCTTAGTTGAATCTTCAGGCTTTTCTACAATCTTGTAATTTATCATATAATCTACAAAATGCAATGATTTTATTTCCTTTTTTATGCTATTCCTTCAGTTTCTTTTTCTTGACTTATTATGGCTAGCATTTTCAGAATTCTATCAAATAATAATGGTGTTAGATATCCTTGCTTTAACCTTGATCTTATGGGAAAGGTCTCTGGCATTTATCCTTTACAGATAATGCTAAGTTGATTTTCAGTAGCTACTATTTATCACTTTTTGGAAAGATCCTTTTATTCCTATTATTTTTGGTATTTCTAATAATAAAGGATATTGCATATTATCAAAAGTCTTTTCTTCATGTATTGATATCATATTTTTAAAACTTATTATGAATATAATCCATTATGTCAGTTAAAAAAAAATTGGACTAGGCCTGCATTTCTGATATAATTCACATCTGGTCATAGCACATAAACTTAGATATATTGTTATACGATGTCTTTGTGTTTTCTTCAAAATTTTTCTATCATTATTCTTTAGGGTTATTGCCCTATGTTTTTCTCTCTACTTTTTTAATCTCCTTTCTTAAGTATTAATACTATATATGTGGGAGAATTTTTTTGCAGTTTTTGTATAATATTGGACTTGATTGTTCTATGAATATTTGATAGAATTCATTTATAAATCCCTCTGCTCCTTTTATCCCTCCCCTCCCCAGGAGATCATTTATGGCATATTCATTTTGTCTTCCCAGATTGCATTCCTCAAATGAGCTATTTTTTGTTCTTTCAATTGAGACATTTTAATATTTTTGTAAATAATTATCCATTTTCTTAGTCAATTTTGTTGGCATATTATTGGGCAAATGAGTTTCAAATAATTTTATTTATTTTGGGGCTGTAATTTTTTTTCATATTTTATTTTGGCAATGTAGTTTTCATGCTTAAAAATGACATTAGCTAGTAATTCAATAGTTCATTTGCTTTATTTATGTTTAGATTATTATTTTATATTAGTATTTTATATATTTTAAAATTACAGGCCCTTGTCTTATGCATCAATTCATATGTCCAATTCATTTTGTTTTGTTCTGTTTTCATTTGTTTTTGCTATCAGTTTTATTAATCTTTTATTTTTTCTATTTCAGTGTTTGGTTGATGTTTTAAAATTTGTTGTTTTTCCATTTAATAATAATAATTATATAAAAATAATAATAAATAATAATTCCACTTAATCCATGCTTTATTCATTGATTTGTTGTTTCTCTCTTTTGTTGATGAAAATATTTGAAGATAAATGTTTTTTCCTTGAAGACTGTTTTGACCATGTTTTGGTATGTTGTCACATGGTTGCCATTTTTTTGATGAAATTATTTAATTTTCTATGATTTGACCCACCAGTTCTTTAGGATTAAGTTATTGAATCCTCATTTAAATTTGAAATCTTCTTCAAAGATTCTTTATTAATTAAACTTTTTATTTCATTGTCAGCAAAGGATATCTTTAATTCTCCTAATTTTTGCATTTCTTCTTCTTTTTTTTAGGGGGAGGTGAGCCTGAGTACATTTTTAGTATCTGTTAAGAGGCCGTGTAATAAGTGAATAACATGTATATTCCTTTCTGTTCCTATTTGGTAACTGTCAGATATCCATCATCTCTAATTTTCCTAAATTCCATTAAAGTTCTTCTCTTCTTGTTCTTTTTGGGGGGGTGAGGGAAGTAGATTGGTCTAGATCTGAAATGGCTTCTTTGAGTACACCAACTATTATAATTTTGCTATTATTTCTCTCTGTAATTCAGTTTTAGAGTACCTAAAAGCAATGCGATTTGGTGTAAATATCTACATCACTATAAAATTCACGTTATTTTATAGTCTGTGATATTAAGCATAGATGATTTCTGTTTTTAAATCTCTTTTAGTCATTTAAATCATGACTGTTTCTATTGTTGCCTGGGCTAAGCTCATGATTCCATAGTTGCTTTTTAAAAAGCTTATTTGAATCATAAGCAATTATGTTCCAACTCCTTTTTAAATGTTATGAGTCTTGCCCAAGGTCATACAACTAGTAAGTGTCTGAGGCCAGATTTGAACTCAGGTTCTCCTCACTCCAGGGTTAGTGTTCTATCCTTTGTACCACCCAGCTGTCATGAGTCTTTAGATTTCTGAACCTATACAGTATTGTTAGACTCTACTTTCTAATCCATTTTACTTTTCCATTTTATTTTATTTTAATTTTTTTTTTTTTTGCTTTTTGCTGAGGCAATTGGGGTTAAGTGACTTGCCCAGGGTCACACAGCTAGGAAGTTTCTGAGACCAGATTTGAACTCAGGTCCTCCTGACTTCAGGGCTGGTGCTCTAACCACTGCGCCACCTAGCTGCCCCTCCATTTTATTTTTGAGTCCATCTCATTTGCATTAATGGTTATGATTGGTAATTGTGTATTTCTCTCCATCATATGCTTTAATAACTTTTTCCTCTCTTATTCCACCCCCATCTCCATCATTACTCTGTACAAATAAGAAGGTGAAGAAGAAGGAATATAATAAACATTAGTGACCTGTAATTGAAGAGCTCTGCTTCTACATCATTTTCTCTCCATTATTTCTCCCTCTCAAGTAAACTCTGGATCTTATAATTTTTTCTTTTTAATCCCTTCTTTACAATCCACTTTGTGAAATTGAAGTATGTTTTGTTTGTGACTTCCCTCCCAGACTTTTACTTCCCAAATAAAGCTCTCTTTCTCACCTTTTTTGGTCCTCATTTTTGTGTTGAATTTAATATATTCTAAACTAAACTTGTCTCCTTGTGTGCATGCCTGTGTATGTATTTGCACAAGTATTGCACAACCCCACTTTGGCTTAGATGAGTGAGGTTCATATAATGTCTACCCTCCCATTCTCTAGGTTTATGTATTTTTTCTTCTCACATCTCAATGTTCTGAGAAATTAAGTTTCATTCTTTATTTCTTATTTGTTCCCTATTCACACCCTTATTGTGTCATTTCTTAGTGTAATAATTTTCTCTTCTATAAACTCTTTCTTTCTGTCTGCTTGCAATATTTTTCCTTTGCTCTAGGACCTCTGAATTTTGACTATTGCTGTCCAGGATGCTATCATATTAATATATTTTTCAGCATGTGACTAATGGATTATTTCTATTTCATCATTTGCTTGTACTAAATGTAGACACTTTTTGTTTGTAATTTTTTTCTTTCTTTTCTTTTTTTTTCCTGAGGCAATTGGGGTAAGTGACTTGCCCAGGGTCATACAGCTAAGAAGTGTTGACAGTCTGAGATCAGATTTGAACTCAGGGCCTCCTGACTTCAGAGCTGGTGTTCTATCCACTGCACCACCTAGCTGCTCCTGATTTTGAAGATTTTTTTAAAATTACCTATCTTTGATCTTTTAGCAGGTAAATTATTTTTGAGAGTAGATACCTTATATTTTCTCAATTTTTCAGTCTTTTGTTTTTGTTCCTATTATCATCTCATAGAGTTTTTGATTTCTATTGGTTCCATTCTAATGAAGTTTTCTATTTACTATTATGAGCTGTTTATTCTTTCCTCAGAGCTTGTTTTATTTATCCCTTCCTTCATTATTTCCAGATACACTCACAGTCCTTGGGAACAAGTCTTTTTTTTTTTTTTTTTTTTTTTTTTTGATTCTCTGTACTTATTGTGAAGTGACTCTCTTTTCTTTGGATTAGGAAATCCTAGTTTTATAATATTTTTTAGTAATTGGCTTTTCCTTTTTGCTAATATCCCCAACTTCACTCTTGATGTGCAACTTTGTGCCTGGGCCAGGCTCTACTCCCTTACACATTCTTTTTTTTTCTTTTTTTTTCTTTTTTTTTTATTTGCAAAACATATGAGTGACCTTTCAACATTGACCTTTGCAAAAAAAACTTTTTTTTTCCCAAGCTTTTCCTTTCCCTCCCCCCGCCCCCACCCCTAGATGACAGGTAATCTAATACATGCTAGATAGGATAAATTATATGACAAATACAATACATGTATACATATCTATACAGTTATCTTACTGCACAAGAAACATCAGATCTAGAAAGAGAAGAAGAAAAAAAACAACCTAAGAAGGAAAACAGAATGCATGGAAATATTCACAGAAAGCGTTAAAATGCTGTGTTGTGGTTCACTCTCAGTTCCCACAGGCCTCTCTCTGGATGTATATGACTATCTTCATCGCTGAACAATAAGAACTGGTTTGAATCACATCATTGTTGAAGAGAACCATGTCCATCAGAATTGATCATCGTATAGTCTTGTTGCTGTGTATAATGTTCTCCTGGTTCTGCTGATTTCACTCAGCATCAGTTCATGCAAGTCTCTCCAATCCTCTCTGAAATCCTCCTGTTGGTCATTTCTTACAGAACAATAATATTCCATAACATTCATATACCATAATTTATTCAGCCATTCTCCAATTGATGGGCATCTTTTCAATTTCCAGTTTCTTGCCACTACAAAAAGGGCTGCCACAAACATTTTTGCACATGTGGGTCCCTTTCCCTCCTTAAAAATCTCTTTGGGATATAGGCCCAGTAGAAACACTGCTGGGTCAAAGGGTATGCACTGTTTGATAACTCTTTGAGCATAGCTCCAAATTGCTCTCCAGAATGGTTGGATCCGTTCACAGTTCCACCAACAATGTATCAGTGTCCCAGTTTTCCCACATCCCCTCCAACAGCTATCATTATCATTTCCTGTCATTTTAGCCAATCTGACAGGTGTGTAGTGGTATCTCAGAGTTGTCTTAATTTGCATTTCTCTGATCAATAGTGACTTGGAGCACCTTTTCATGTGACCGGAAATAGTTTCAATTTCTTCGTCTGAAAATTGTCTGTTCATATCTTTTGACCATTTGTCAATTGGAGAATGGCTTGAATTCTTATATATTTGAATCAATTCTCTATATATTTTAGAAATGAGGCCTTTATCAGAACCTTTGGATGTAAAAATATTTTCCCAGTTTACTGCTACCCTTCTAATCTTGTCTGCATTCCCCTTACACATTCTTGCATGGAATGGTTTTATTTATTTCTGACCTGTATTATCTGGGCTCCTCCCACTTCTACCATCTCTAATATATCTACTCAAAGCGTTGCCCTTTTTCAAGTTCACCTGGATTATCCAGGTTCAAAGTGCTATTGTCTCCAGGATTTTGTGGAGTATCTCAGGTCAGATTTCTGTAGACCATGAGCCCCTTTGGGTTAGAGTGTTACCAGACCCATTTCCACATCTATGAACAGAGACACATGGCATAATAGGTTTCTGATTCTCTTAAGGTTTCCCTTTTCAAACTCTATGGATCATGGGAGTTGTTTTAAATATATCCTATAGCTTTTCATTTTTATTCTTTTTTCTAATTGATATTAATTTTGATCTTTACTCTGAAAATCATTTGGGCATTGATACAAAGACCATGACTCAAAAATTGTTAATCAAACATTTCCTGCTCCTGACTCACAGATTCAGAACTCATAGGTTCATAGTGTTTCTTGATCCTTAGGAGCAAATCAGGCCAGATTTTTAGCCTCTCTTTGGGCATTGCTTGCTTTTTTTTTTTTTGGCTCCAGGGCCCACAATCAGAGATAAGTGGGTTTCCAGAACTCTTGGGACTTCCTTACTGCTCACTCTGATTTTTTACCCTTCAAAAGATATAGAGCACTATGGACCAAAGCTGAAACATCTATAATCTAAGCACTGGCTGACTTCTAGTTTGTTCATCTGCAATTGCACTGATTTCTTTGGTGAAGGAGTCCTGCAACTTCTGATGATCCTTTTGGGTGGTCCTAATCCACTCCATAGCCAATATATTCATTGGATAAAGTCATTTACTATAGTTTTTCTTTGAAATTTTTGATCATTAGTTAGTAAGTTGATCATTAGTTTGTAAGTATTTTTGTATAGGAAAGTTGGGCTCTGTGACCTTCCTTGAAGCCATCTTTTCCCAAAGCCATAGTGATATCCCCTTTTACTTTCTAGTGAAACAAATACCCAGTGTGGAAGACAGATTTGATAGGGGTAGTGGCAGAGGGAGAGATAAACTTGCTTGTTGCTGGCTTATCTTTTGGAGGTGAAGGAAACCTCTGAAAGACAATAGATGAAAGAGAAGGTGCTGAATTTTTCAAGGAACATATGCCATACTCAAGGAATTCCATATTGTGCTAAACTCCTTCATATATTTATCCCTTATTGGGATATTCCTCTATGGATCCATCTTTCTTCCAACATTGTAAAGGTATATTGCTGGGCTTGGTGGTGCATACTGATAGTCCTAGCTACTCAGGGAGGATTTTAGGAGTTCTAAGTTGCTGTGGGCTAAGTATTTCATATACCTGCACTAAGTTTATTGTTAATATAATGAACTCTTCGGTTTGGGAAGAGGTTAACTAGGTTGCCTATAGGGGGGCAAATCAGTCCAAGTCAGAAATAGAACAGATCATATCTCTCATTCCAGATCAGTATGGCATTGAGCCCATGAGTGGCTCCCTTACATTTCCAGCTTGGATGAGATAGAAATTTTAAAAAAAATTATATGTAATAATGTTTCATTGCCTAATGGATTGATTTTTTCAGGCCATCATTTTTTTTAAAAGATAATTGATTATGTGAAATACATAGGGTGGCTTCCTTTTGCCTTTGCCCCACCATCTATCATAACTTTGAGCTCTTGGGTTGGAAAAAAGAAGGTGCTATTTATTACCTTTATAAATATTCTAGTGTTACCTCTTGTAAGAAAACTAATTTAAGCTTTTGTAGTTTGAATTTTGGTCGCCTACTAATATATTCACATTTATAACATTGTTTCCTTAGAACTAAGTGCTTCTGTAATGTTGTTTCATATAACATATTTTCACAGAAACAATTAGTGAGGCTAGGTGGGATAGTCCTGTAACAGGTTTTTCTTATTTTGTTTCCCAAAACAGAATACATTGTTGTTAATCAAAATTTGATGTACTTGTCTCTTTTACAAAGGACTGGGGTTATGTTCATAATTGTCAGGAAAGAGATCGTGAACCCATATTAGATAATTTTTTTAACATCTGGTGTTCAAATTAGCATGTTATAAATTATTGGATAATAAGAAAGCTATTCTCTCTATATCTATAATATACATACGCACACACACACACACACACACATACACACACATATATATATATACGATCTGCCCCTGCCAGTAACTATGATCTCTCTCTTATTTAATGATGCAGATGCCATTTTCTAAGTCACTTGAATTTTCTCCAAACTGATCTTTTTCGAATCATACTTAGATATAGTCAGAGAGTAAAGCAGCCTGCAATTCCTGCTTCTGAGATAGATTAGCAGATTGAAAAGCATTTTTTTTCTGTGATACCACAAATATACAATACTGTTTTAGTTTCCTGTGAATTAATATTTAAGAGTTCCTTCACTATATGTCAAGTTAATTGTACAGATTTTAAATTCAATTTACCAACTCTGTCCTGCAGAGTTTCTTCTTATTTGTTCTAATAATGGCATGGTTTAAATTCTTACTCATTGGACTCTTCATCCTTGAAAGAAAACTATAGTACTTTAATAAAAGAACATCAACTTTATCCATCTACACTTTCAGGATAAAAATGCATATCAATGGATAGTTAGAAATATTACCCCAACAAGAATGGAGCATTGATTTGTTATCAATTTATAGACAATGCCTCCTTTGCCCTCCCCCCAAAAAAAACACAAGCAAAATAACCCAATCCCTCTTGATCTATACTGTGTTAAAATAGACTATGGCTTTATCTTCATGTCTCTAGTAGCATGAGAATCTAAAATCTTTTACCCTCTCCTGCTTCCTCTTCTCCTCCCATTCTTAAATACTTTGTCAATCCTGGAAGCCTTGAGCCCTTTACCATATACAGCACACTGGGTATGGGTGTAGACACTGGGCATTTCCATTGTGGTGATGTTAGGAGTAGTATAACTGGCCCTCAGAGAACTGTACTTTCTAACGCCACCATATTAAACTCTGTATTGCTTGTATGCTGCATGTCAGCACAATTTGCTCTAGAAAAATGACAAATCTTTGTAGGATACATTAGTAAGTTTGGCTTGGGGGGCTTTTGTGCTGCCTGGTAAAATACTCATAGTCTCTCTCTCTCTTTTTTTTTTTCATCATCACGGAGAATAATGTACATACACTCACACACACACACACACACACACACACACACACGCACACACCAGAAGTATCTTACATTGGCAAGAAATTGTTTGCTGCTGTGACTTGATTCTTTACAAAGAAGGGCCCTGCTTAATAATACATGGATTCTTTGGACAAATAATTCCAATTAGTTTTCCATGTTTTTAAATTATTGATGGAAGGAATAAAGCAGTGTATTTTCTTCTGTAGTTTCAAGAAATTGTCAGATGAGAAAGCTTTCTTCTGTCACCTAAATTCTTTGTCATCACCATGATTATCTGAATTTGAAGATGCACATTTAGGTAATTCAACTTACTGTTCCATTATTCCACTGTCAAATTGGTCCAGAAGAATTAACTCATTTGAAAATTCAGGCTAAGGAAAAACCACTGAATGATTTAGAGTAATAATTAGAGGGTTTTCGAAACCAATAATCAATTATAAAGGTTTGTATAGTCCAATTTTCTCCTCCAATTTCATCACTAATTCTTTCTTAATGGCACAAGAAAATGACAATTGTCATGCTATATAAGACTAATTATTCATCCAAGCCAGTGTTGTCTCTGATGGTGATACCACAGTACATGTGGAAAGCTTCAAAGACAAGAAATATAACATCTCCAGCCCTTTTATTTGTCCAAAGTTTATCTCTGTTTAGAAGGATACACTCTAGTTTTGGCATATCAGTATTTTATGAAGAAATCTGAATTCATTTTATTCAAGCTATTCATGGGAAGTATTTTTGCTTTATAATAATTATTAAGTAATATTTTCTTTATAACATTTATAGTAATTATAGTAATTCACTTAGTTTCATTCAATTCAATTAATTTTTTAAAAAGTATTTACAATGTTAAGACATGGTGTTATGTACCATCAAGAACCTTACATTCTACTTGAGAATACTACATGCAGACAAATAAATACAATCAAATTTGAGTAGTGAGGGAAAACAACTAGAGGAAATGAGGAAATATTTCATGTATTTCACTGACTCTTGAATAAGATGAAGAATTCTAAGAGGCAGAGGTGAGAAAAAAATACATCCTAGATTTATAGAATCCTGATATAACTACTTTAGAGAAATCATCCCCAAACATACTTCGATGTATTTGTGATATCACTACAATTTCGGTCCCCAAACATACTTTGATGTATTTGTGATATCACTACAATTTCGGTCCTCTATCTCTTACTATCATTCTATGGTTAACATAGCTCTTTTTCTAATCATATAATCAAATACTTTGTCAAGATGTCTTTTAAGCCACTTCATATGTACAAGTCATCATTGATAATATGGTAGAATTTGTTATACAACAGTTTGCAAAGATCTAGAATTTTTGATGAAGTACAAGCAGAATATAAGACAAGAAGTAATAAAAGAATTAATGCAATCTAGAGCTGCGTTTAAAGCATAGGTCTCAGGAATATGGAGATGATAATCCTGTTGTACTCTGCTCTGATCAGACCACATCTGAAGTATTAAGTTCAGTTCTGGATTCCACAGTTTAGAGAACATTCAGAGGAAGGCAGAGAATGGGGAAGGACTTAGAGTCTCTATCATATGTGTATCATTAACCAAGAATGTTTAATCTAGAGAAGGCTCAGGAGATCACGATCAACAACCTTAAATATTTGTAGTGCTATTACAGGGAATAGGGATTGAACTTGTTCTATTTGGTTTCAGAAAGAAGAATCTTTTATCAATAGATAAAAGGTGAAGTACAAATGGCATGATAGAAGGAGCAATATTTCTGAAACATTATCTTAGTGACTGAGGCATAATAACTAAGGGATTAGAATGGATATCATTTGAAGTTGTTTTCTGCTCAAGATTTGTGATTCTATGAAGTCACAGAGCCATATTTTAGTCTCTATATCAGAAAAGACAACTTAATAAAATTAAAGCTGTCCCACCTGCCTTGGGAATTTTTCAGTTTTCATTCAATCTCCTTCAAACAGAGGAATATCCTTCCAGATTGATTTTTTTTTTTACTTAGTAAAAAAGGACCTCTTTTGCTTCAATTATTATCTAACCTTTAATCATTAAATGGGTGTTGCCTCAGACAAACAGACTTGGGAAAGACATTATTTTAAAAAAGGCCAAGGTCTTCCACTGCATCTGTGGCTATCTCTAGTCTTTCTGGCCTGTGCCATTCCACTGGACTCTGATAACCCTAGGAGAAAAAGTAAGGCTGGTGACTTTGCACAGTCTTGCCTCAATTAAATCTGATTTACTTGAAAGGCAAGACATCACCTTCTGATGTGATTGATCTTCTTTAAGAATGAAGGACAAACAATAAGTACCCCTATAAGATATACCTACTGATAGATTAATTTAACAAATTGTGCCTCCAAATGGATGCCAAGATTCTAGCAAAATGTGCCTGACATATAGTAGGTCCTTAACAAATGTTTTGTTGATTGATCTGTTTTTTCATCCTCTTGGCTTTTTTTTTTTTTGGAAAAACCCCAAGTAGTACAATGGGCCAGTATCTTTTCAGTGACTGTGCATCTTATTGAGGAGAACCAGAGCTCAGTCTAATCAGTTCATTGTCACCTTCAAACAGGAGAGTTTCACCATCCAGATAACATTTTTTTTCCACTTTGTTTTGTACTGAACATGCTTTATGGTAATGGTGAAAACTTTTGGTAAGCTTACTTGATGTCGATAATCATAGAATTATCAAAGATGAAACAGTTTTAACATATTCATGGGAGATAACATATTGAAGGAGACCTTCAAGGCTGTTTTGCTCTACAGCTCCAAATGTGGTTTTACATGCAATAAGTAAATTCAACAGGATTTTTTCCTTTTAAAATTTTTAGTCTTGGTGTGCCTGTAAATATTTAGTCTGACATAGATTTTATCAATTTCTTTCTTATGTTTTTATCAATCATTCCCCTGATATGTGCCTTAATTTTGATAATGATCTCATAGAGATGAAAGGGTGGCACATATGTTGGTAATAATTGATGTATTCTCAGATCTCCCTTTGTATTAGTATTTTCTACCTCTCTTTAGTTATCTTAAAAACTTGAGTGCCTTTAAAATTATGTCATCTTCAGCAAGAATTTTCCCCCAACCGTTTTTTTATTTTTGTTGTAGTTGTTAGATTTAGTTTCTCTTCCCAACTTGATTTTCTTGAGTGCATTTTTGATTACAAGAATAAATTCAGTGGTCTCATTGTTTTCATTGTTGAAGAAAGATGGCATAGAAATATTTGCACATTTGTTCCATTTCTTGGCATTATGTCTTCCCATCTATAAACAGTATTCAAATGACTTGATTGTGTTGCATCACATGCTAAACTTTTTGAAGACTTTTTCACTCTTTTACTTTTTCTGATTTGTGTGTGTGTGTGTGTGTGTGTGTGTGTGTGAGAGAGAGAGAGAGAAAGAGAGAGAGAGAGAGAGAGAGAGAGAGAGAGAGAGAGAGAGAGAGATGATCCTGCTTATAATCTTCCTTGATTTTTGCAAAGGATTTGTGTACTCTATACAGCACTTTACTTGGCAAGGAAATTAAGCATTTGTTTGTTAAAGACCTTTCAGATCCATTTTGTTCTCATGTGGTAGATATTTTACATTAAGGGATCTTATTTAAGATAGAGGAATATTCAGAGTCAGTGACTTTACCTTTATAATATTTTTTTTCATAGTCAGTTTCTCATTTCAGTAAGGTCCTCTCATCTTTATTCTATCTTTTGATGTTAATTTTGATTCTTTTTCTAACCAGTTGATGCTTTAACTTCACACAGTAATTTATATTGAAATAATCACCATGTTGATGATTAGTTGTTTCCTATATGTTTAGTTCTACTTAATTTTTATTTTTTGTGTTGTTGTTTAGGGCTCATTATGTCTGTGGGAAGTAAAGTAAGGACTGGGAACAAGAGCTGAAAGAGGCAAAGGAGGACAGATTATACATAAATCTCATGCCATATATCTTGAATACTGTCTTCAAAGAAATAAGTGGAACTTTTACTAAAATATTTTTAAAGTGAAATTTATCAACTATATTGTTTCAGAAACAGATTTTCTTATGGAATTTTCCCCTAAGACCTTAATATTTATTATGAAGTTGCAAGCTCTTCTCTAAGGTTTTTCAAATCCCTAGAGTCCATTTAGTAGTTACTAATCAAAGTGCAATTCTTTATTTCTAAGAATTAATTACTGCACTGTGCATCCCCAGCTCTGATTCACTGGGTCAGAGATAACTGTATTTTTCCTGACTTCAGAAAAGACATTTGTGTATGTGTGTTTTTTAAATTATTATATAACACATCCCCTGGCTAAGTGTTTCTATCTGCATTTATATCTTGTATTCCTTTTTCTGTCTTTAAAATGAAGAATAAAATAAAATTTTTCACTTGAATTAGAATTGCCTTTAAAATATTTAAATTAAAAAATACTTGATAAGTAGAACAAACCACTAAACTTAATGTTCTATGTCTGAAAAAGCAAAAAACACAAACCAAATATCTGTTCTCCTTTTTCCAGGTGCATTTTTTCCCCTACATACAAAAAAAAAACAGTCAAAAAACTATGCGCTATTTCTCTTCTCTTTTGATCAAGAGTTGTACAGGGAATTTCAGATTTGTATAACTAAACATGATTTCTCCTTGAATATATTTCCAAGATTTTAGAACTCTGAATAATGCAGTGACCAACTATCACTCCAGAGGATTGATAATAGGTGATGAAGTAAAAGTGCAGAATTAGAAATCTATTTTTGAACATGGCAAATATGTATGTTTTTCTTGATTGTACTTGTTACAAAGATTGTGTTTTTTTTTAATTGAGGAGTGGAATTTGAAGGTAGAGTATATCTAGCAATAGGGTTGATAAAATATAAAAGGAAGAAAAGAGTCATGGAAGTATTTTTTTTTAATGTACAGTAGAGAACTGAAAAAAGTTCAGAAAGAAACATAAGCAGGACAATTGTGAATGGAACAGGTTGAATTTATTATATATTTTTAAAAAGCAGAATGTACATAGTAGAGTTTCATATTTTCATATGTAATCTTTTTTTTCTGTTCTACTCTGTATATGGAATTGCCCCTTTGGGGGATGTTTTAAAATCCATAAAAGTTGAAAAATAAGTACTTTTCAATTGCCCTATGGAAGGTCTTGTATGCTATATGCCATTTAACATTTAACTTTTATTTTAATTTGCACAATGTAGACAATAGATATTTTAGTGCACATTTAGAGCAGAGACTGGTTTGGATCAGCCTAAGGACATGCTCTTAAATACTGCCTTGGAATTGTAGATAGCTTAAAGACCATAAGTCCTAAAATGTGTTTAGAATACCTTTCATCTCTGAAACCCTCTTCCTTTTGTCTGAAGGTGTCTGATTATATTATATTATCTCAGATTTTCTTATATGGTTTCCAGGTTAACTATGCTGCCATTTGTTTTTTACCTCTTTATTGTCTACATGCCAACTAGAATGTTGAGATATTGCATTGGATTCTCTTACCCCCTTATTCAAAATAACCCTATGTGTTTAATAAATGTTAATTTTATCATTAACTGTTATCAGATCTTTCCCTTCTCTTAGGGTACCTATATGTTCTTTCACAGCCTAATTTATTTTTCATTCTTAAGCATCTGTCTCTATGGATCATCATGATATAGACAGTAGGAGTTTAAATTCTAGACTCCAGCAAACACTATAGTAATGTAAGCTTAGGAAAGTTATCTGACCTAATTGAGGTTCTGTTTTCTCATCTGTAAAAAGGGGATAATGATTTTCTTGCCTTCCTCAGGAATGGTATATGGATCACATGAGATGATGTAAATAAAGTGGTTTCTAAATGTAAGCAAAGCATGATTGAATTTAATCTATTATTATTATAATTTTAATTTTAATTTCTGTCTAAGAGACTTAATATTGCCTAAATTAATCTCCATGGAAAAAATGATGGGCATATTTACAATTCCTTTGTAGAGGATACCAAAAATACTTTTCAATTCAAATGCCATCTCCTCTAATAATAAAAAGACTAATAACATTTTTATAGCACTTAATGATCTACAAAACAATTTTCTTCCTTTTTCTCTCCCTTTACCACCATTTCTGTCCCATTTTCTCCCCAGTTTTCTCACTCCATGAGGCCTCACCTTTCATCCCCCAATTTAGAAGTGCTTCCTCCTTTTTCTAGACTTCTTTAAAGTCTCTTTTTACTAAACTTGGATATTCTAACATAATTATTTGTATATATGTCCAATCTCTCCTATTAGGCACTATGGTTTATGAGACCAAGTTATCAGATTCTTCTTTCTCTCTATCCAATTACCTACTTAATAAAAAATGGATAGGTGTTTAAGTTAATAAAGATTTGTTGAATGAATAAATAATGAATAAAATTAATACCCAAACTGATAACTTAGATTGTATCATTCAGTATATTCCTGCCAGATTAATGGCAGACTTTAGAATTTAGATGTGGCCTTCAAACCACTTGTTCACTCATAGCAATATTAAGACTAAGGTCATGCAGTCGATTTTTACCACTGAGCAGCTAATATTAGAAGAACAAATCTTACTGAAATGAAGATATGTTACACCTATTGTTTCCCTTTTTTGTATGGACCCTTGGTTAGAGTATGATGAAGTCAATTTAGAACTAGTTGAATGATCAAAGAAATATAGTTGTAATTAATGAATTTTATTTCATTCTGGAGAGGGATCTATAATAAAGTGCTCTATAGCTCTGTCCTTGATCCTATTCATACAATATTTCTATAAGTGACTTAGTTGAAGGCATAGTTGCTATACTTATAAAATTTGCAAATAACATGAAGCTACAGTTATCCCTTCTACATTGTAACTTTTCCTACTGCATTTTCGATATATCACAGATTGACATAAGAAATTAAATGAGAATTTTGAAGCAATTTTATGGAAGCTTATACATGAAAGCCAGTAGATGACATAGAAAAGTTTAGAAATTCAGAAAACATAAAATATGTGTATAGTATTGTATAACATCAATTTAAAATTTCATGATAAGTACTGCAAACATCCTGTAAAGGAAAAAAAAATCAGACTTCTTTGGCACAAAGATGGGGTAAAAATTTTTAGATGGATTTTCCAGATTGTGAGGGACACCACACCTTTAATTCTGGTGATGTGGAAAGAATTAACTGTAGACTTCTTAACTTTATAATAGTTCTGGAGGTCAAAAAGATATTAGTATTCAAAAAAGAATGATGATACAAATCTATTGGGGAAAAATGAATTTAGATGAGCATGCTGATTTCAGAAAAGCCTAGAAAAACTTACACAAACTGATGCTAAGTGAAGTGGGTAGAACCAAGAAAACTTGTAGACAGCACCAATAAGATGATCAGCCATGGTGAACTTGGCTCTTTTCAATAATGACGTGATTCAAGGCAATTCCAATACACTTGTTATAGAAAGGGCCTCCACATCCAGAGAGAGAATTATGGAGATTGAATGTGAATTGTTGTTAGCTTGTTTTTCTTTCTCGTATTTTCTTTTTTCTCTTTTGATATGATTTTTCTTGTGCAGCATGATGAATATGGATATATATTTAGAAGAATTGCAGATGTTTAACCTACATAGGATTGCATGCTATCTAGAGGAAGGGGGAGGAGAATTTTGAACACAAGATTTTGCAAAGGTAGATGTTGAAAATAATCTTTTCATGTATTTAGAAAAATAAAGTTATTATGAACAAAGAAATAAAATGAATTTAAGAAGCACAAAGTCCCGTTTTCATTAGGAAATATCAGCTTAGAAATCAATGGGGAAGATGTGGTTACAGAGCAATTCATGTGAAAAAGACTTGTGGGTTTTACCAGAAATCAATATGAGCCAGTAGTGTGGCACTGACAATCAAAAAAAGCTCATTAACACTACTTATTGCTTCACAGCCACCTTTGCAGGAACCTGTCTTATAAAATAAGGAGGACTTTTTACTAGATAACAGCACATTGAAACCCACTCTTATTTAAAGATTCTGAGACCAAGTTTATACTATATTGTCATAGCAGCAAATAGTTTTAATGTGTACATTTTCTGATCGAGAAAATTATCCAATGTATGGTTGTTATATTATGTTATTTGGAGGTGCTTTTTAATTTTTCTTTTAAAACATATAATGAGGGACATCTAGGTGGTGCAGTGGATAGAGCACCAGCCCTGAAGTCAGGAGGACCTGAGTTCAAATCTGGTCTCAGACACTTAACACTCCCTAGCTGTGTGACCCTGGGCAAGTCACTTAACCTCAATTGCCTCAGCAAAAAAGAAAAAAAAAACATATAATGAGTTTGATTATTTCTTTTAAATTACCAAAGGAATAAGTAGTATTTATTCTTGGTTCCAGAAGAGATGAGAGCCTTTTTTTCTTGCTTCCAGCATTCTATCCTCCAAAAAGCTTTCATGGGGTGATTGTTGATGGGAAAATAACTATAGATCTTTCCAGTGGGTATACCAATATTCCTGAAAAAGATCATTTACTGGGATATTTTATTTACAACAAAATATGTGTCTTCCTTAGTTCTTTCCCCTTCCACAACTTCAAAAAGGTGGAAGTTTTGTTTTATTTTGTCCATGGAGAAGAGAGGCCATACATTTTCCTTCCTTTTCACAGTGTAAAATTTGTGCAATAGGTCATCCATGTAGAACCCCTTAATAATAGTTCCCCCATCCTACCTCTATCTTTACCTGACTCATACGAGAAAGGGACTCATTGCATATAGTTGGTAGTAACATGACATTTGTTTATTTCTTTGTTAATTTGGTCAATTACAGCACAGTATTTCCTTCTAAACCTGGCCATTATAATCCATAGTCAAAATTAATGCTGGCTGGAAATGTTTTTGAAGTGCCTGGAATAATTTTTGTTCCCTTGTGTAATGTTATTTTCTCTCACCCACAAAAATTATACTAGAAGAAATTTTGGCAATTCTACCCGAGGGCTAGGAATGCCTCTGCTTTCTGTATTTGGATTTATGGCACAGCAATATACCACCCATTAACTAGCTGAGGTTTGCAACTTGGTTGTGGAGACTTTGTCTGACTCAGATATTTTAGACTTTGAGTTAAAAAATCACATTTTAAAATGTGTGCTTACTATGCTAATAGCTTAAATATGGCTGTATTCCCAGTGATGAATTCTAAATTGTGGAGAGTCTAACAGGGCAGAGATCTTATGTACCTCTAAGCCAACCTGACCTATGAAAAGTCTGTCTTTGCTGCTAAGCTCACTGTAAATGTGCTTCTCTCTTAGCTTTTCATTTTTGTTAATGCTTAAGATTTCTTTTAAGTAAATATGTTATTGCCTTGGCATTTGCTTTGAGCAGAATGAAACATGCCATATTAGGAGGAGTTGAATTTTTTAAAACATGGCTTATCTGCTTCCTTTGTATAATGTTTCACTCTATGTACTTGTCCTCAACATCTAGCACAGTACCTGACATGAAGTAGGTGCTTAATAAATATTTATTGCTTAATTGAATTTACTTTTTTTATTTTTACAAATATATGCAAATATAGTCTTCAACATCCATCTCTGTAAAACATCATGTTCCAGATTTTTCTCCCTCCCTCTCTCCTCCTCAAGACAGCAATCTGATATATGTTAAATATGTGCAATTCTTTTAAACTTATTTCCATATTTGCCATGTTGAATTGCATATACTTTTAAAAAACTGATTAAGTTAAATATATAAAGGTTATTTAATATTTTTTCTTTCTTTTCTGGTGAGCAGCTTCCATGGACAGAGAGTTAGCAAATAATGAAAACAGTTATTTAAATAATGCTTTATAAGGGGTTTTTTCTATGCATTATCTCATTTGATACTCACAAAAAGTCTATGACCTAAGTAAAGTAGTACTGAAATTGTTATCCCCATTTTAATAGTTGAGAAAACTGAGGCTTATTTATGGCCACATAGATATTAAATGTCTCAGGTCTGATTTAAACCCAAATCTTTTCAGAATTCATGTTCATCAAGCTATCTTCTACACCATGCTGCTTTCAGCTTATTGTTCTGTATGTATAAGATCATATTTCATTCTCACTTAAAGTTGTTTATATTTTGTTTTATTTTTATTTTTAATTTTTTGGTCTATATTTGATAGTTCATTCATATGGAAAATTTGGTATAGAAATCTTCTCTGTTGATGTAAACTAGAAACTGTATTTATCCATAGGTGCCAAGGGTACTGAGAAATTAAGTGATTTGCCTATGGTTACAAAGCTAGTACATACCATACAACTAGTTCTATGTGACTTCAGAATTAAGTCTTCTATTTATCAGAGACAGCCAATGAGGTGGTATAATATAAAGCTTCTTATACTGTTGATTCTCCCTCCCCCCATATAGGGTCATGTAACTGAAAGTGGGGAGGGGTCACAAAATTATGATTGCTTATCAGTAAATGTTTGTTGGTATATACTTATATACTTGGGGCTGTGTAAAATTTTCTTGGATGAAAGGGAGTTGCTGGTGAAAAGGGGTCGTAAGTAGAAAAAGTTTAGGATAACATGCCAGATTTAAAGTCTGAAAAACTTCAGTCCAATTCTTCCTCAGTCATTTATTAGCAGTATAACCCAAAGTAAAGTTAGTTACCTTCCCTCAGTTTTTGTTTCTTCATCTGTAAAATGGGGATAATAGCATCTACTTCACTAGTTTTTTGGAAGAAAGATTAACTAACATGGCACATGGCATACCTTAAGTCCTATATAAATACCAATTATTATTATTATTATTATTGCTGTTGTTTGTTGTTGTTGTAGAGGCAATATGAAATAGTGGATAGAGAACCAGTCTTAAAACCAGAAGTTAAAAGTACTTCCTCCCTCTGACACATACTAGATAGATATGTGACTCTTTTCATTAAGGCTTTAAGTAATTATTTTTAAATGTAAGTTGGACATTAAGTATTAACCTATGGAGTTTTTTCATCTGGGAGTTTCTTTTAGCATGCATATCACAGGTCCAGCTTCAATCCCTATTATTGTTATTATTATAGTTACATTTTCCCTACACTGTTAAGAAATCAAATGAAATTTAGATATCCTTTGATATTTAATCTTCCAAGCATTTTAGATCTAGTGCTCAACTGTTAACATTCTTTAAATATTATAAAAATATTATTTTGTATACTCTATACATTAATGTATCATCATGGTCTATTCTGGCAAAAAATAGAAAGAAAAGGGAACATCTTAAGAATAAATATTTTCTTTTTTAAAAATTATTTCTTTTTTATTTTATTTTATTTTTTTATTTGAAAAACATATGTATAGGTAATTCTTCAACATTAACCCTTACAAAGCTTTCTGTTACAAATTTTCCCCCCTACTCCCCACCCCTCCCTTAGATGGCAAGATATCCACTACATGTTAATTATATTAAAATACTTGACAAGTCAAATATATGTATACATATTTCCACACTTATCATTGTTGTGCAAGAAAAATATCTACAAGAAAGAAAAATCAGATAAAGGAAACACAATGCAAGCAAATGTCAATCGAGAGCATGAAAATGTTATGTTGTGGTCCACATTTCACATCCCTCTCTGGGTGTATATGGCTTTCTTCAGTGAACAATTGGAAGTGGTTTGAAACATTTCATTGTTGAAGAGAGCCATGTCCATCAGAATTGATCATCATATAGTCTTGTTGTTGCTGTTTATAATGATCTCCTGGTTCTGCTCATTTCACTCAGCATCAGTTCATGCAAGTCTCTCCAGGCCTCTCTGAAATCGTCCTGCTGGTCGTTTCTTACAGAACAATAATAGAATAAATATTTTCTTGATGTGGTTTTTCTTATGGGATTCACCTCCTTCTTAAACTTTGACTGAGGAATAATTAAGAGACAAGGCTAATCTTCATTCAGCTTATGCTAAGAAAATCATAGGCTTTGAATAAATTTCTTTTTACCATCACTATTTGACCACAATGCAATCTGGCTACTAAAACTGAGCTTAGGAACTGAAACAAGAATGGGGTTTTATAGTAAGACCAAGGCCAAACAAGTTGGTGAACCTAGTATAGTTTCATGTTTTTAAAAATGCCAAGCTCTATATCTCATTTTCATGACGAATAATGTCACACACAATATTAAATTCATCTTTAAAAGCAAAGATTTACTTTTGACAGGTCAGGAAATTTAGCTCTTCTCATTTGATCTTTTTACTTTATTGAACGGAGTCTTTATCTTAGTGCTTAAGAAAGCTGTGCAACCCATTGCACTGTTTTATACACTTGAGTTAAAAAGAAAATTTCAAACCTACATATTTTTACTTAGTGTGAGCAAATTCCCTGAGACAAGAGAATGTGAAATAGGAATAAGGTTGGAACAAAGTCATCCAGAATGACTGAAATATAAACCATGTGAAAAAGAGTAATAAAATATAAAGCTGAAAGATAGGTTAGAACCATAAGATAGAGCCAAGATCTTGAATACAACAATTATTGAGTCAAATCCCAACAATAGTGGCACAGTGGATAGCGGCACACTCTAAACATAGTGAATAGAGCAGTAACCTTGAGTCAAAAAACTTGACTTCAGATCTAAAGTCAGAGACTTAGCTAGCTTGTTGATTCTGGGCAAATCACTTAATCTAGTTTGCTTTGATTTCTTCATCTGTAAAATGAGGATAATAACATCTACCTTCCAGAATAATTATGAGCATCAATTAAGATGTTATTTGTAAAATGCTCTGCAAACCTTAAAGCTTTACATTAAATGCTTGGGATGACTATGATGGTGATGATGATGTTGATATGCAATGTGCCAGGTGCTGGCAATACAAAGACAAAAATTGAAGCAGTTGGTGCCCTGGAGGAGATTATATTCTATTGGAGAAGGAGATAGAATATGAACATAATTTTAGAAGCAGTGAAGAAGCAAAAGAAAGATCAACTTACTCCAAAAATGTTTGAGGAAGGAGAGATGACTAATAATTTGAAAGGCCAAGAAAGGCACCAAGAGGAAATGTCATCAATTTTGAAAGGTGGAAATGAAAAAGGAGTACATTCCAGGGAAGGGAGGCAGTAGATATACACTAGTAATAGTAAAAGTAGCAGTAGTAGCAGCAGCAGTGATAGCATTAGTACTTACTGTTTAACTGGGTTGGGATAATTCATGGAGAAGAGAAAAGTACAATAAGCCTGAAGTGGCAGGTTCAATTTCAACTTCTCAGATCTTTAAAAATGTCAAGATAAGAAATTTGCATTTGATCATAGAGGCAATAGGGAACTTTTAAAAGTTTTTGAGCGGTGATTGGCGTGCTCAGATTTGTGCTTAAAAAGAATTGTTTTGGCATTTGTGTGAAGGATAGTTTGGAAAGATGAGACTATGGTTAGGGAGAACATTTAGGAGGCTGTGAAGGTGAGAAACATTTTGGAAATGGAATCAACAGGGCCTGGCAATAGATTGGATATTGGTAGAAAGGGAAAAGGAAGAAGCAAAGATAACTCCAAATTTTAAAATCTTTGTAACTTTGAAGATGGTGCCATCCTTAGAAATAGAGAAGTTGAAGGAGGGACAGGTTTAGTAAAGAAGATGTTTCATTTCATTTTGAACTTGCTGATTTTGACATGGCAAGGTGATACCCAAATGAAAGTACCTTTCAGGCAGTAGAAGAGATGGAACTGGAACTCTGGAGAGAAGTTGAGGGTAGTGATAGAGATTTTAAAATTATTTGCATAGAGATGATAACTAAAGTCATAGGAACAGATGAAGTTACCAAGGATAGAAAGAAAAGAAAAGGAAGTCCAAGAAAACCGTGGGCACTCTTGTTCAAGGGGCAGGAGACAGATGAGGAAAACAAAGAAGACCAAGAAGTAGCAGTCAGAGAAATGGGAGAACAGCTATAAAAATCTATTGTAACAATAGAATATGGAGGAAGGGTTTTCAATAGCAGAGAAGTAGGAGAACTATTAGATTTCATCGTGATAGAAGAAATGGATTAACTACGATCTCTAAAATTTTTTGTATTCAGTAGAACCTTTATTAAAATTATTATTTTAGTGCCAAATCCTTATAGAAAAAATAGGGGCCTACAATAAAAGTCATTTAGTTTTAAAAATTGACATTATTCTAGAGCAAAAAACATAATTTCATGGTTATACTTACACAATATGTTTGTTTACAAATCTCAGTTTCCTAAAATTTGTTAACAGGTTAAAACAAAGCATAGCAAATTTGGCTAGGGCAAAGTATTGACACCAACATTTTCATCTATTTTTAGTATTCTTAATTAGTAACAAATATTTCTTACCAACATCTACCTATCCCTTTTTCTCTGGAAAGGTGCTAAATGTTTCAAGTTATTAGACATGCCTAGAGGACTGGAGCTCCAAGGATTTGTTTCTGAATTTGTCACAGGCTAGAGAATGTTTTAGTCTGACTCATACATAGTGAACCAAACAGCAGCAGTCTATCCTGTTTATGGCAGCCACAGTGACACACCATGGTTACTACTCTGGAAATAGAGCTCTTCATTCATTAACTGAAAATGTAGCATGTGCCTTTTGTATACAGAACATTATGCTAGATCTGGAAGGAGACACAAAGTTTAGAAAAGACTTGGCTCCTGCCTTCCTGGAGCTTATAATCTAACGGTGCAAAAGAAATATACTGAGAAAAACATAATACAAATTTGAATGTGATAGGTACATTAGAAGGAGAAAATGTATAATGACTTCAGATGAGAAAGAGAACTTTTGGCCAAGTGAGTTTTTGGAAGGATTGTTATATGGATCCTGAAGAATGAGGAGGATGTCAAGAGGTAGAAATTGGGAATGATATTCCCAGTAGAGAGGATGGCATCAACAAAGAAAGAGATGGGAAAGAGTAGGATATATTCAGAAAACTTTAGTTAACCAAGTTGAGTGGAGAGTATTTGACAGGGAGTTATGAGATGAAACTGGAAAATGGAGTTAGACTGAGGTCTCAGACTCAGATTTTCTTCAGTAGGGAATGGGAGGCAAGGAAGATTTTAGCCAGAGGAGGATATTTTCATGCATGTACATAAGGAAGACTAGAGGGAATCGGGGAAAAGGAAAGCTCAAGTTAAAAGGTTATTCCAATAGTAAGAACAAGGAATGCTGAATGTGGCACACATATAGAATAAACCTTCCTTTAGGTTATGTCTGACAATTTCTACAAAATAGGCCTGGTTAATCCCCATGATACTAGGCCATTGAGCAGAGTTTCTAGGGCAGGTTGGCCATTACATTTTTTTTTCTATGCTGGTATAAACCAGGAAAAAATAATGCTAGCATTTATATAACACCTTACAACTTATAAAGCACTTTATTTAATTTTTTGATTCTAAACTTTACAAATAATAAATAAAATGAACATTTCCATATATAAAGAAAAACAAAAAAAGAGTTATATATGAAGCTATGAGCCTCTTATCTATAGGATAGTTTCAAGTATACAATAAGTTCAATATACAACTTTCAAGTTGTCCTGCTTTAAAACAAAGCATTTTGCATACATTAGTTCATTTGAAAAAAAAATGTGTGCCATCTCACAGGTTGATGTACAGAAGCTGATTGCCTTTTCAGATGATACCTTCCTGCTCTTCGTGAATGAGGTATTCCATAAGCAATAAAATCATCTCTTCCACTTTGGACTGGTGGGGCTGGTAATGGCAGGAAGAAATGAAATTAAGATTAAAGAGAAGAATATTGTATTTAGGATATGGGATAATGGACAAGAATATAAAATGATTTTAAAGATATAAAATACATAGTAGCTTCACCACAGAAAGTGAACAAAATGGACTTGATAACTCTAAATTTAAACTGTACTCAGCCTTATTTAGTAGTTTCTGAGATAATATGGTGAAAAGCACATTAGATTTAGAGTCTTGACTTTGCCACTTATTAGCCAAGTATTGTAGATAAGCCACTTAACTTTTTTTTCTCATTTGTAAAATGGAGATAATAATATTTGTATTACCTATTCCACAGCTTTATACATGTTTTAGTAACTACATTTCTAAACCACTGCCCTGAACTAAATCCTTCATTTTAGTCTTGCCTGCCACCCAATATCACACTTCAGTAGCTTAAAGCTTTTATGTTTGCCTCTAGCGAATGTTTACTGAGTTCAGGCTTGTACTTTTGTGGGATCTATAGTGGAGTATAAGTCAAAAATGTAGTTGACATCTTCAAGGAGTTTGCAATTTCGTTCAAAGATAATTCAAACACATATGGAAGAACTTTAGAACACTTAATCACATATTCCATTATTAAGTGCTTAGGAAGTCAGAGATGAGAGAGGTCACTGTAGGTCAGAAAAACCCAGGAAAGGCTTCATGGAGGACTTTGGAGTCACCTTATGAAAGATGCATAGAATTTCTGTAAGGCAAAGAAGAGAAGGGGTAGGTATTTCAGGTCCCAGACTTAGGCCCCAGAACTTAACCTCTGGGAATAGTTGGATGAATGATTTGATATGCAAAGTTCAAAAACTGATGTGAAAGTAAAGTAGTGAAAGCAATGTGAACTATACTAAACCTGAGATTAGTGGAATCCAACTCATAACTGAAAGTTGGCAGTGAAAAAGGACATCATGTTTAAAATTAGATTAGGTAGTAGATCTAGGTAGTATTGTATAGCAAGTATACATGTGTGGACACCCAGGAACCTAAAGGTGAGAAGCAGGGTGGAGAACATTTAAGTGAAGATCCAAGGAGGGAGAAATAATTGTGGTGATATAATCATGGGAGTATGGAACCACCAGACCCCTTTGCATAATTTAGGTGATGAGTTAATAATGAAAAGCACAAAGGCATCAGAGAAAGACATGATATAAGTATGATGGGGGACTTCTTCTGGAGGCCTCTGTCTAATAAAAGTAAAACAATTGAAAAATTCTTTGCCCACCTTTTTCATAAGGTTATAGAAATAGGAAGATGGATTTTTATTCTTGAGCCGATTCTATCTAGTAAGAATATAATATAGGATTCTCTCCAATAAGGCTGGTTTAACTGGTGCTAAGTAGAAATGACAAGAACCTTGGGAATTTTTGGCAGATAAGGAAGGAAAGGAATGTGGAGCAGAGTTTAACATATACCCTAGACTTCAGGAAGCAGGTTTCTGAGAATGAAGGGATAGGATAAGAAGGATTCCATAATCTGACACTGAAAAAAGAAAAGGAGGAAGGGGAAGATGAGTTCAAGAGTAGTTAAGTTCTTTTAGAAATAAAATTCTGGTAATCCTATAACAATTGATTATGATGAAGGGCCAGGTAAGAGATGAATATGAGTAAAGAGGGAGCTATTCTGATTTTAAAAGTACATAAATAGTATGGAGGAAGTATATTTTCATACCATCTCCCCTTCTTCTCTAGCCTTTCCTTAGGTAAGGAGGGTGTAATATTCCAAGTCATAACTAAAGCCTTACAGCATTGGATAAGTTGGAGAGAGGTTTTGCCTGAGAGGGTGTCATAAACTAGGGAGTGATGATAAAGAAAAAATAATATGAGCAAGCAGAGGTTCATAGTCCAGATATAGGTATGCAACTCTAAACTCTAAAGGCCCTGAGGTGGCTCAGTGTTAACAGTTTAATGACTTATGGACAGTAGCGGGGAGTCTAAAAATGATCAAAGCATTTAGAAATGTATGAGCTCCTAAAGGTCTTTGAGAGCAACACCTTCATTTGAATAACAATAATAATAACTAGCATTTACATAGTTCTTTAAAGTATGTAAACAGTGTTATCTCATTTGTTCCTTACACCACCCTAGGAGATTAGGGCTATTTTCAATTCCATTTGGCAGGTGAATAAACAAGGCAGACCTTGTTTAAGTGACTGGCCTAGAGTCACACAACTACTAAGTGTGGGAGGTAAGATTGAATTCAGGTCTTCCTAACTCTAGGACCAGTACTATATCTCCATTGTGCCATCTTAACTGCCTTCTGTTAGGAAACAGACTCTGAGAGCTTAATGGAGTTGGCCAAGGTCACAAAGGTCAAATATGGAGCAAAATCCATCAGCTATACAGAAAGCAAGGGAGATTTGGGGTTCAGTAATCAGTGTCTTGAACCAGGTGAACAAGAGAATTCTAATTTGTCACACTTAATTGTTTTATGGGCTTGTGTGAATTTAAAACTCAGAATTGTCTGGCTGGGCCAATTCTGTAGTGTTGTGTTTTTTAAAAATTTCACCTCAGCTAGAAACCTTGCTGGTGCAGTTGCCCTCATTAACTTCCATGGCAACTGTGGATTCTTCCCAGTGGCTGACAGAAGCTGTGGCAGGTAACCTAAGACAAATATAACAGACCAAAAAGGTTCTAAGAGAGTAGTATAAGAAAGGCTTTTTTTAGTTTTGACTTTGTGTTCCTAGTGTCTGGTGTAGTACCTTATACACAGTAGGTCCTTATCCAGTTGTACATTTACCTAAAGATTTTTAGTAGAGAACTCATACAAAGCAAGCACTCATGTAGAGGTCAGAAGAAGAAGGATAAGGACACTCTCAAGGTCTCTCTGAAGAACTTTAGTATCGATTATGAAATATGGGAGATGCTGGCACAGGACTGCCTAGCATGGCTTGTCTGAATTAAAGAAGAAGTGTGTCCTTTAAACAAAGTAGAATCGCAGTAGCACAAAGGAAACATGAGATGCACAAATCTAGAGACATCTCCATCCCAAATGTTGAAATCCACTATTTGTACCTGACCTGCAGTAGAGCCTTCTGAGCTCCTATTGGTCTGATCAGTCACAGTTGGACAGACTGTACCTTGAACTCAGTGTTATGATGTCACTGGTCTTCTTCAAGCAACAATAATAATAGAAAATGGTTGAATGAATGAATGAAGAAATGGGAAGGGTAAAGCCCAAATAACTAATTCTAACAGTAAAATGAACAACAACAACAAAAAAGGCTTTTAAAGTCATATTGATGGGAAAGGGTGCCATGGTTGAGAGGAAGGAATGGATCCTTTGGTGTGGATGAGATTGCTGTTGTTTATTCTTCTCAAAGATATCATGACATTAAGAAGATGATGCCATGACATGTAGGTGAATTGGATTTGAATGAGGGCAGGCTGTGCAGCCACCAATCTCACTTTCTTCTCCAAAACTATTTGGGTACATTCACAGGATATAGGTCAGGATGGCTGGAGATGGCCCTGGATATAGTAGTAGATGACCTTTTTAAGCTAAGGTCTTTCCCAGATCTGTTTGATTGAAACAATGCCCAATCAATGATTAAAGCTAGGTAAGAAATGAGGCAGAAAATGGCCTTTTTTATCTAGTCAATATGTGTGTATATAGGTATGTTTATACACATATATATGTATGTATGTATGTATACATCTTCAAGGGGAAAACCCTCAGGGTTTCTGGCCAAAACAGAAATAGTTGCTATTTATATTCACTCATAAGTGCCCTAAAAATGACCAACTAGGGCTTGGCCTGGTGCCTATTGTTAATCAATCAATGAGAGCTAGAGTGATTTGGGTTTAAGGTATGGTCCTTAGGAAAGAAATCTAGCCTATAAACCCCAAGAAATCTTGTGAGGCTTCAGTGATCAAAATTTACACTCCTTTGAGCAGAACACCTGCAAGTCAAGGTACCTTATGTGAACAGAGGAAGGGAGGGGAAAGAAGAAAAGCAAAGCAAAGGAGCTTCATTGTACAATTGAAATTGCCCCAGTGGGGCATCTACTACCTCTCACAGGATGTTGTTTGCCCTTTATTCTTGAGGAGAATTGAGACCTCAGGGAAGTGATACCATGACGTGCACATGAATTGAATTTGAGTGAGGGAAGACTGTGCAAAGTCATCAGCTTCACTTTCTCTCCTAGAGCTCATCTATTTTTTTTTGTATAACTATAAATGGCTTTCATTTCTTTGTTTGAAAATTGTCTATTCACATCAATTGGGGGATGGCTTATAAAAAATTGGATTTAAATGAGACAAAGTTGCACAAAATTGTCAACTTCACTCCCTCCTCTAGAGTCATCAAAGTCCAGAGGGAACATAAAATTCAAGATGACTGGCAAGAGCCTAGGATGCAGTGGATGGTCTTGGAATCTTTAATGTCCCACCAACCTCTAAGTACTCCACAGAACCTGCTTCAGCTGCTTTCATGGCCATTGGGACAAATTGCTCTCATCCATCTATTTTGCTAGGGGAAATCTTCACCTGCTCATTGGAATAGACATTTTCTTAAATCATTGATGAGTTTGAATACTCTTAGCATGGCTTAGCTAGTTTTAGGGCATGTCTGCTGCACATGTTATAGCTTCTTGGAGTCATAGGTGAGAGTTGGGTGAAAGTGGACACCAAAGATAGGTGAGTAGTCCTGAAAAGAGCTCAGCAAGCTCTTATACCAGAAGTGCCAGTCCTCCCTGAATATCTTTACATCCCAGAGTTACCCAGCTGAGTAAGTGTCTGAAGCTGGATTTGAACTGATTTCTTCCTGACTCCAGGTGCTAGCACTCTATGCACTGCACAAAGTAGCTGCCTCATCAAATCAAATGATCTTTATTCATTCATCCTATACTGATGAAACCATAGTTCATTCACTTATTTTTGTATCAGAAAGCTAGAGTCAGTCCAGAGGCAGGTGTTCAAGATGTCAAAGGGTCCTGAGATCATTCTGACATATGAATAGGTTGAAACAATTGAGGATGTTTATTCTAGAAAGAGAAAACTTCAATGGGAATATGCTAATTATCTTCAAGTATTTGAAGATCTGAAAGAGTTTTATTTGTTTTGCTTGGTTCAAAAGAATAAAAGTGGGAGCAATTGGTAGAATGGAATGGTGAGATTTGGGTGTAGGTTGTAGAAGTATATTTGGACTTGAACCTAAGGTAATGCTCTTCAACAATAAAAATGGAATGGTCTGAGATCTTCAGGTAGGGGCCAAGTGACCACTTTGTTGGTGATGTTGTAAAAGAGTTCCTTGTTCAAATACTGATTGATTTAGATGGTCTCCCAGGCCCATTCCAGTTCTTAGAATTATGTGATTTTTGTGATTGACTAAACCCAAAGTATTTTTGGTGAATGGACTGAAAGTCATCTTGAAAGAAAAATCTCTAAAGAAGTGATGAGATTTTATTTTTGGATACTTCATTTGTTTTGATAACATGGATGAAAACATAGCTATAAAATTTGGGGATGGGAGGGAAAATAATACTTTGGATGACAGAATAAGGAACTGTGAACATCCTTATAAGGTGTATTGATCTGCTAAAGCTATAAGATTAATTGTAATAGGAATAAATACAAACTGCTAAATTTGAATTAAAATCATCAGTTGACCACAGCAAGCAAGACACAAGACCTGAAATAAGTTCATGTGAAAAAAAATCAGAGTTGCTATACTCAATAAACAATTTGTTGTGACAGCTAAGAGAATTATTGTACACTTGAATAGGGTTCAAAGAGAGAAGTGATCATCTTTTTTGTATTCTGAACTGATCAGATCATATTCAGAGTATTGCCATTTCTGAATAATATATTTTATTTATAATAATAGCCTTTTTCCCCAATTATATGTAAAGATAGTTTTCATTATTCACTGTTGTGTTCCAAATTTTTCTCCTTCCATCCCTACCTCCCCTCTCCCCTAGATAGCAAGTAATCCAATATAGGTTAAACATGTGCAATTCTTCTAAACATATTTCCACATTTATCATGTTGTACAAGAAAAATCAGACCAAAAGGGGAAAAAATTGAGAAAGAAATAAAAGCAAGCAAACAACAACAAAAAATGTGAAAATACTATGTTGTGATCCACATTCAATCCCCATAGTTCTCTCTCTCTGAAAGCAGATGGCTCTCTCCATCACAAGACTATTAGAATTGCCCTGAATCACCTCATTGTTGAAAAGAGCCAAGTCCATCACAGTTGATCACACATTTTCTGGCCAAAGCAGAAATGACTGCTATTTACTTTCAATCTGATTCAATGAGGACCCAAACAATGACCAAATGGGGCTTGGCCCAGGACCTATTGGTGGCCAATTAGAACCAGATTGGTTTTGTTTTAAGGCCTGGTCCTTAAGAAAGAAAACTGGGCAGTAAACCAGATTCATTCATTCATTCGTTTTTTTAGACTAGGTGACTAGGTTTTTCGACTAGGTGACAGAGGAGATTCTTTGCCTCTGTTGCCACCTAGCCTTCATCCTCGAATGGGTACAGCTTCAGTCAAATGGAGACCTATTGAAGACCTAAACTTAAAAAGGTCAAGGCCTCCCACTGCATCCAGGGCCATCTCCAATAGTCTTGAACTATATTGTGCCATTGGACCCAGAGGGCTCTGAAGGGGAAGTTGACCTTGCACAGTTCTCCCTTACTTAAATCCAATTCACTTATGTGTCATGGCATCACCTCCATCCTCTTTGGGTTTGAAGGACAAACAATAACAACAAACCTCTTATCATCACGTAATCGTGTGGTTTTCTTGGTTCTTCTTACATCACTTAGCATCAGTTCACATAAGTCTTTCCAGGCCTTTCTGAAATCATCCTGCTTGTCATTTCTTTTCCAAGCTGCTGACTCTCTTGTATACCTCTCATTTCCTCTCTTATTTGCCTTTTAAAGTCTTTTATGAGCACTTCCAAGAAGCCTCTTTGGGCTTGAGATCAATTTATCTCACTCTTTGAGATTTTTTTCTATGGACATTCTGTCCCTGTCTGAGTTTGTGCTTTGGTCTTCCCTGTCACCATAGTAGCTTTCTATGGTCAAGGTTCTTTTCTGTTTCTTGCTCATTTTCTTTCCTTTTCTTTTGGTATTTCCTCTTTTTTTTTTTTTTTTTTTTTTACTTTTATGATTGAGCTCTGCTCCTGGGATAAAGGGGGTGCTGTCCCAAGTGTTCAGTGCAGCCCGAGCCTTGGCTTTGAGTACAGTGGCCCCTTGTGTTTGTAGGGGTTAACTTTGCCTGCTCTTTTCAGCATGGTTTCCCAGAGTTTGCCTTCTGTGCTGGGACTAGAGCTTGCCCCATTGATCTGCTCTTCTAGCCAGAACTGAAAGTCTGAGTTACTGATTTGCCATAATTAAGACCCTCTCCCTGACTTTCCCAGAATCTATCCAATCTGGACTGAACACTCTTTTCACTCCAGTGAGACTGACCTTTCTTGAAATTTTTCCAATCTATCTTGAGCTGCAGAGTGATTTCATTCCATCAGACTCTATTCAGAGGCTTGGTTTCATGTAGTTTTCTGGGGAAACTGGGAGAGCACAAGCAGTTTCCTGGCTTTACTCTGCCAACTTGGCTCCACCCCTGAAGTGCCTGATAATTTCTTACAGAACAATAATATTCTATAACATTCATATACCATAATTTGTTCAGCCATTCTCCAATTGATGGGCATCCCTTCAGTTTCCAGTTTCTAGCCACTACAAAAAGGGCTGCCACAAACATTCTTGCACATGTGGGTCCCTTTCCCTCCTCTAAGATCTCTTTGGATTAAAGGGTGTGCATAGTTTGATAGCCCTTTGGGCATAGCTCCATATTCCTCTCTAGAATGGTTGGATCAGTTCACAACTGTACCAACAGTATATTAGTGTCCCAGTTTTCCCACATATCCTCCATCATTTATCATTATCTTTTCCTGTCTGAATTTATTCAGACAGGAAATGGGAATAGTTTAATTATTTTATTTTTATTTTTATTTTTTATTTTTTTGCTTTTTTTGCTGAGGCAATTGGGGTTAATTGACTTGCCCAGGGTCACACAGCTAGGAAGTATCTAAGACCAGATTTGAACTCAGGTCCTCCTGACTTCAGGGCTGGTGCTCTAACCATTGTGCAACCTAGCTGCCCTGGTTTAATTGTTTTAGAAAGGACTTTTATCCTCTGAAGTAGCTCCAGAGAGGGATGACTTGGATTGGGGGGGGGAGGAAACCTCTCATTTTTATCCTAAGAGCATACTGATGCAATTAAATCTGGAGTGGAAGAGAATTGGAGAATGCCAGTTAGTTCACATATATTGGAAAGATCACCATATGGAAAATGAATTAGATTAGTTCTGTTTGGATTATGAGGAAAGATCTAGGATAAATGAATCAAAGTTACAGGAAAGCAGATTTTAATTCAATATATGCACACACATATACACATACATACACATATGTATATGCACACATATATATGTATAATTCATACTTAATAAAAATAACAAAGGTGATCCTGACCAAGTATTCTATACTAATCCACTATTAAGGTTTTGCAACTTCTTGACTATATGACTGATGTAATATATGTTCTCAATTTGATAACATGTTGATTTGTGATTTGAAAAATAAAAAAAGCTGTCAAGATTATAACTGTCTTCGATGAATTTTTATCTTTCTACTTAAGTTTTCTGTCAAAGTAACTTTAAAATATTTTCTGCAGAGATAAACAATATTCTCATAAATATTATAGTTACTTTATTGTTATACATTGTTGGTTTTTGGGGGGTTTTTTTTGGCTTGTTTTTCATTTGTGGTGATGGTAGTGGTAGAAGTGATGTCTGAATCTGTGATGTTGTTGTTGTGGGAAATTCCTGGTAAGGAAGCTCCTTCTACCAATGGAGATTAAGGGACTTGTCTGTAATTTAAAGATTTAAAATGTTGCTTGGAGACGTTAGAGATGAAATAATTTGTCCTTCTAATAGCACAGTTAACATGTAACAAAGACAAGACTTGACCTCTGGTTTTCTTGACTTGAAGCCTGACCCTGTGTCCGTTGCCTCTCATTGTCAATCTTTTTATTGAATAATATAATGTATATTTTGCTTCTTAAGATTCATTAGTTTTTTATTATGGCTTTACCCCCATACATCTTTTAGCAACTATTTTCTGAAATATTCTTAGGTTTGTATTTATAGTACTATTTTATCAGCCCACACTTGAGGACTAATTACTGGTGTATAATCATTGCAAAATTAGTATGTCTATTAGTATAATCCATGACAACCATTGTGATGGTGTGACTCTTGTGATGGATTCAGTTCTTGGCAAATTGCCATCCATATTTTGTCATTACATCAGAGCAGGGCTTGGGTTTTTTTTTTTATTATAGACATGTAATTTTTTTAATGACAATCTTCTTCCCCGATTTCATTCTGTATCACTAAACAGCATGTGAGAAATATTTATTTCTGTTGAAAGGCTGTCTGGTGTATGAAGTAGGCTAGGTGCTGGAGATACATAGATAAAATAATCTAGCTAAGAAGTGCTGAGGACCTCAACTAGAGTGGTAATCTTGTACAAGGAGAGAAGGAAAAGGGTAAAAGATATGTTATAGGAGTAGAAATGACAAGATTTGGTAACTGATCATATTTGAGTGGAAAAGTCAAAGAAGGAGGGTTTGAAGATGAGTCCCAGATTGTCATGAAAAAAAAATGTTATTCTTGCGGTCAGAAAATTCTGTCTTTTTAATGTGTCCTCTGATACTAACTAACTGCATGACCATGGACAGTTCTTTAACCTGTTAAAAGCCTCAATTTCCTCATCTATAAAGTGAGTCTAGTAATGCCAAACTTAGAGGGTTATTGTCAGGATCAAATGGGATAATGTATAAAAAGTGCTTTATAAACATTAAAGTGAAATATAAATATCAACTATGATTACTATATTAATTATTCCGTTCTCTCCCTTATTTGAGTGGTAAAGTGATCCCCTAAATTATGGCTTTGGGGGCAGCTAGGTGGTGAAGTGGATAGAGCACCAGCCCTGAAGTCAGGAGGATCTGAGTTCAAATCTGGTCTCAGATACTTAACATTCCCTAGCTGTGTGACCCTGAGCAAGTCACTTAACCCCAATTGCCTCAGCCAAAAATGTGTACATGTGTGTGTGTGTGTGGCTTTTAGGAGATATGTACAATATATGTGCTATAAACAATGATGTATAATATTAAATGAATCATTAGTCATTACCACAACCCATTTAGTCTCTAAAATTTCTCTTCACTGAGGCTTATTTTTAATATTTTCTCTTCATGTGAACTGAATAGTTTGTGAAGCTTTTAAAATCTCTCATACCAACCAAAGGAAATCTGCACGAAGATAAGTAGAATCAGTGATGGAGTTGAAGCCAGAAGAGCTGGTTCTGGCCCTTCTTACTGTGACCCTAACCAAATTCCTTAACCCTTCTAAATACAGTTTCCTCTATAGAGTAGATATTATGTCCTGCCCTTCGTCATAGAATTGATGTGAAGATTAAATAAGCTAATATAGATGAATTTATAAAACGTGATTATAAGCCCTAAAGTTCAGTTGTGAAGTATTGTATCATCCAGTGCTGAAGCATTGGTACAACACTTGTGAGTAGGGCACAACATTACTATGCCATCTCCACGTTATATATATAAAGCTTTTTATTTACAAAACATGAGTGATTTTTCAACATTGACCTTTGCAAAAACTTTTTTTTCCCAAGCTTTTCCCCTCCTTCCCCCCAGCCCCCACCCCTAGATGACAGGTAATCTAATACATGCTAGATAGGATAAATTATATGACAAATACAATACATGTATACATATCTATACAGTTATCTTACTGCACAAGAAATATCAGATCTAGAAAGAGAAGAAGAAAAAACAACCTAAGAAGGAAAACAAAATGCATGGAAATATTCACAGAAAGCGTTAAAATGCTGTGTTGTGGTCCATACTCAGTTCCCACAGGCCTCTCTCTGGATGTATATGACTATCTTCATCGCTGAACAATAAGAACTGGTTTGAATCACATCATTGTTGAAGAGAACCATGTCCATCAGAACTGATCATCGTATAGTCTTGTTGCTGTGTATAATGTTCTCCTGGTTCTGCTGATTTCACTCAGCATCAGTTCATGCAAGTCTCTCCAGGCCTCTCTGAAAACCTCCTGTTGATTGTTTCTTAGAGAACAATAATATTCCATAACATTCATATACCATAATTTATACAGCCATTCTCCAATTGATGGGCATCCTTTCAATTTCCAGTTTCTTGCCATTACAAAAAGGGCTGCCACAAACATTTTTGCACATGTGGGTCCCTTTCCCTCCTTTAAAATCTCTTTGGGATATAGGCCCAGTAGAAACACTGCTGGGTCAAA
>JAJPUD010002727.1:191725-207981 GCA_023553655.1 Myrmecobius fasciatus | reverse complement strand
TTTTTTTCATTAATTCCCTTGAAATTCTTGACCTTTTGTTTTTCCAGATGAATTTTGTTGTTATTTTTTCTAGGTCAGTTAAATAATCTCTTGGGAGTTTGATTGGTATAGCACTAAATAGATAGATTAGTTTAGGTAGTATTGCCATCTTTATTATATTCGCTCGACCTATCCAAGAGCACTTGATGTTTTTCCAATTGTTTAGATCTGACTTTATTTGTGTGGAGAGTGTTTTGTAGTTTTGCTCATATAGATCCTGACTTTCCCTTGGCAGATATATTCCCAAATATTTTATACTATCGATAGTTATTTTGAATGGAATTTCTCTTTGTATCATCTCCACCTTTCTTATGAACTATTGCAGTGGAGTTCTAACTGGCCTCCATGCTTCCAGACTCTCATTCCTTCAATTTATCATCCATATATTTACCAATTGGGATATTTTAAAAATACAGATTTGAAAATATTCTTTTTTTCTCAAGTTTCAAGTGACTCCTTATTTCCCCCTCAAATGAACACATCCTCTTCATTGGGTCATTTAAAGCCTTGTGGTCTCATTTTGACATCTTTGCAAATTAATCTTATATTAGTCCCTTTCAAATTGATTCCAAATTTCCAGCTAGATTGGCCTACTTGCTGTACTCTATACATGACATTTCCTTTCCTATCTCATAACCTCTCCTGCCTCCTCCTGTGAGAATACCCAACTCCCTTCAAAGCTTGGCTCAGTGACTGCTCCTACTCAGGACCTTTCCTGATACTTTACAGAGTGTTTCCCCTATATACCCACAACCCCATTACTTTTCATTTTCTCATTTTAAAAAATAGGTTTTTATTGATATCTTTTGTTTTTAAATCTCCTAGATATTCTTTTACATTCAGTGTCATCCTCTTTTCATAGGGCCATTCCTTATATTAGACTTCTTTTTAAGAGGAAGTTGGGGAGGAAGAAGTAATATTAATCAATACATTAGAAAAAAATGGATATTATATGCAGCTGTTTGATACCCCATCATACCTCATCTTTGGGGCTAAATTTGTAATTTAAAATTTTGCAACATTAGTTTTTTATTGCTTTGTGGTTATTCTTTCTATCAACATTGTTATACTCATTGTGTAGGTTGTTTATTTGGTTCTGCTCATTTTATTTTGAATCAGTTCATACAAGTCTTTCCATGATTCTCAATATCATGTTTGCCATTTCTTATAGCATGCATTTGTTTACTTTTTTGGTAGATTTTTATATCTCTTGGCTAGAGTGCAGGTTATATCTCTCAGATGGAATGTAAGTTCTTTAAGAAGAGGGGTTTTTATTTTTGTATCCCCAGCATCTTGAACATTATCTTTCACACAATAGGAACTTAACAAATGCTTACTGAATTGCCGAGTCATCCTCAAGATCATTATTATCAATTTAACTTTTTCCTCCAGAAACTACTATAGCAAGTTTTTCATCATTTGTATTGTCTTGAATTTATTAATACCAAACTCCATCAGTTTGCCATCTCCTAGATTCCTGATAATTTTGAATATTTAATGAGATTATGTTTGAGAGTTTAAAGTATAACAATTTCTTTGTTTTTTATTATCTCATATGTATGTAAGACCTTGTACTTAAGCAGCAGTTTTTAGATAAACAGCCTTCCTTATGTCATTTTTTCAATCAACAAGTGCGTGAAATTTTTGTACTGCTTTTGTCCGCAGAGGCCTGTTATTTAATTTGTATCTTGATTCACTTTGCTAGAAAATGGATTCTGTTACTGCTGGCTTTGTTTTTCAACTATGGATTTCTGTATGTCTTCTTGAGGTATGGGGCTTTAAAGAAGGGTTTATAAAATGTCTAGGATTTAGATCTCTCTAAAAACTGAATAAAAGATTATAGAGCAGAAAGACAAGTAACAGATTAAAAAAAAAGTGTTTCAGAACTTTTAAAAGAATATTGTGCAGCAATACAGTTTAGTTAATTTGAGGACTCATTTAGAATAGTGGAATTATAATTCCTATTGACCTAAGTGCATTTTGCTTGTTGTTAGATTTTCATTTATTATAGGAAAATGATTTTAGATGTGTTTAGGTAGTGCAGTTTGAAATCATGTTGACAAATTGGAGGCCTTCTGGTCCTTCTATCACAAAATAGTCTTGGTCCTCTTACCCTCCAGTCTTCTTATGGATTTAAAACATAGCTAATGGGCATGTTTGGCACAAAATGCATGTTTTTTATAACCTTGGCCAGTGAATTCTTGAATGTCATTGATATTTTGGTTAGTTTCTTTGTCAGGGTCCCTTTATTTCACTGATATTGGTGAAGCTGATACTGAAGGAAATAATCCAAGCTTATCAGAAACTTGTAGAACATTTCTGCAGATGGTAGTGACGAGTCTGCGTGTTTTTATGCAACCTTATATTCAGATTGATTCCTGGTACTTTTATGCCAGTTACAATCCTGAAAGCTTTTGGTTTCAGGCACTGAGTGTATAGAGGAGCTACACTGCTGTTTTCATTTCCTTACATAAAGAAAGAAAGTTGGGATTTAGCAGGAACCAAAGTAGGATGTTCAGTGTCATGTGAGCATTCTTTTTTTTTATTTTATTTGCATAACATATGTGTGGGTAATTCTTAAACAATAACCCTTACATAGCTTTCCATTACAAATTTTTCCCCCCAACTCCCCACCCCTCCCCTAGATGGCAGGATATCCACTACATGTTAATTATGTTAAAATATTGGCAAATCGAATATATGTATACATATTTCCAAATTTATCATTGTTGTGCAAGAAAAATCTTACCTACACAAACGATATATCAGATAAAGGAAACACAATGTAAGCAAACATCAATCAAGGAGTATGAGAATGTTATGTTGTGGTCCACATTTCACATCCCTCTCTCTGGGTGTATATGGCTTTCTTCAGTGAACAATTGGAGGTGGTTTGAAACATTTCATTGTTGAAGAGAGCCATGTCCATCAGAATTGATCGTCATATAGCACTGTTGTTGCCGTGTATAATGATCTCCTGGTTCTGCTCATTTCACTCAGCATCAGTTCATGTAAGTCTCTCCAGGCCTCTCTGAAATCGTCCTGCTGGTCATTTCTTACAGAACAATAATATTCCATAACATTCATATACCATAATTTATTCAGCCATTCTCCAATTGAAGGGCATCTATTCAATTTCCAGTTTCTAGCCACTACAAAAAGGGCTGCCACAAACATTCTTGCACATGTGGAGCCTTTTCATGTGAGCATTCTATGGCTTTCTTTAATAGCTATATTAGTTCTTGCTTAAGAAAGAATGTTCGGAAAGGTATCACCAGCTAGAGCAGCTCCAATTTGTCTCAATTTAATGTCCTCTCCAGCACCAGCACTTTGTTTGTATTCTTCATTTGTGGGCATGTCAGAGGCAAGACTCAACAGGAAGCAGAGTAGTTTGCCTTCTCTAATCCTGCTTGATGAATGATGCTTAGCCCTCTTAGGCCCTTTTAGGGGCTGGTTGGTTGGTTCCCACTTCTAGACCGCAGCCAATGATCTGAAGCCAAAAGGCTGAGAAGTGATAGCACATGGCCAATCTTTTTGGAATTTGAAATCAGGTCAGACGCCAGACACCTTCAGTGGCTGTCTAAGGTGACTGCCAAGTGCTGACACAGCTATAGAATTTTGGTCTTGGGCTAAGAACTTAGGGCACTGTGTTTAGTGATGATGATGATGATGTTAATAGCATTTATAGAGTGCTTACTATGTGCCAAGCATTGCTAGGTGAATGCATACAGCATGAATGGGCAGCTGGGTAGTGCGGTGGATAGAGCATTAGGCTTATAGTCAGAAAGACCTGAGTTCAAATGGGGCCTTAGACACTAGCTGTGTGACTCCGGGAAGGTCAATTACCATGTTTACCTCTGGTTTTTCATATATAAAATGAGCTGGAAGAGGGAAATGGCAAATCACTCCAGTATTTTGCTAAGAAAATCCCAGAGAGAGTCACAAAAAGTAAGGCATGATTGAAACGACTGGACACACTATGTGCTTGGCACTGTGCTAAGCGCTTTGTAAATAATAGTCTCATTTATTCTTCACAACAACCCTGGGAGGTAGGTGCTATAGTTTACCCCCATTTTACAGTTGAGGAAACTGAGGCAGAGTGGTTATGTGACTTTCCTAAGGTTACACAGCTAGTATCTGAGGCTGCATTTGGATATGGGTCTTGCTGGCTCCAGGTCCAATGCTCTACTTACTGTGCCACCTCATAGGGAACTGGCCCTGGCATTGCTGATACTTCTATGACTGGGAACGTCACTTAACCCCACTGGGCTTCAGTTTCCTTATCTGTAATATAAGAAGGTTGGACTAAATGACTTGAGATCACTTCCAGTTCCCAATTTTTAATTCTGTGACTCTAGGCCAGTTACATAGCTTTAACTTAGGGGGACTCTTTAATCAGATCATACCTTTCTTGTAAATCTACTTCAGCCCTTCTATCTATTCCATGTATAAGTAGGGCTACTATGGTTGGAATTGAAATCCTGATCTTAATTATTAGGAAAGATACATTAAAAAAAAAATCCATTCTCAGCCCTGATTTCCATTGATGCTCCTGGAATAGTAATAGGATAATAGGATTAACATAGATCTCTCAAGTGCAAGTTAAGATCACCTGGTAGAGGTGTCTAGTTGTTGAGTGTCCAGCCAAGCTGTAGTGATCTGAACATATATTTTAAGGATAATTGGTTTAAGAGCTAAATGAAAATCTTTGAAGCCCAATCCGGCCTCTCATTTTGTAAATGAGACCAAGTCCCAGAGAAATTTAAGTGCCTTCTATAGGGTCATACAGATGATAAGTAATAGGACCTATGTTTTAAATCTGCCCTCTTTGATTTACAGTATAGTAGATTGTTATAGATCTCCTGAAAGCTGCTTGGTCCTGTTAGCTTTGGAGAATACCACTGGCTAGACTACAGATCCCCAGAAAGATGTTCATTTGTATTTAGCATTATAAGCAAGAAGAAAGATAAAACTAGGTTTGTACACTGCCACTCACTTGAGAAGTGGAAACTCTTTTTAATAGTGTACAATGTGGAAATTGTGTCAGTATGGAGCAATTTCAGCATTCTCATTTTTCAGTTCAGATTCTGGAGATACCTATTTCCAGGGACTTGAATATGTCAAAATATACCCTTCAAATAAAAACAGACTGTGGTGTTCCTACCAAGTCTGGGTCTGTAATGAATTCTAGAAACTGACTTTTATTTTTCAGCAAGATCAACTCAAGTTTTAATGCCATAATGTTCAGTAAGGAAAATGTGCCCTGATTCTTTACCACCACACCCTTATTTTTATGTATATTGTGGATTTTCTGAAACCTTACAATCAGTGTGCATGCACTTCTCAAATGCTTCCTGTGTGCCAGGCACTGGGCCAATGACTGAGGATGCAGAGAAAGGTGAAAGACGATCTGTACCCGCAGGGAGCTCAAATTCTGAGACAACATGTAACTAACTGCATTCATACAAAATATAGAGAGAGTGGGTAGAAGGAAATCTCAGAGAGAAAGGCATTAGCAGGAAAGGCTTTGGGGGATTTGAGCTGACTCTTGGAAGAAGTCAGGAAAGCTGAAAGGGAAGCATTCCAGGCATGGGGCCAATACATAGGCATGGAAAGCAAATAGGCCAGTGAAGCTGGGCCATAGAGTGCATGGAAGGGAAGAAGAAAGTATATAGGGTAGGAAGGGGCCACACACATTACTCAGGGTTTAAAATGCCAACAGAGCACTTTATATATGATTTTGAAGATACCAGGGAATCACTGGATGTTTATCAGATGTGTGTTTTACGAGAATCACTTTAGTAGCAAAGTGAAGGTGGATGGAGAGTAGAATGAGACAGGGAAGCCATTTTAGAAGATTACTTCAGTGGTCCCAGCAAGAGACAATATTGGTAGCAGTGTGAATGAAGAGAAGAGGAGATAGACTCAAGTTACTGTTTAGATAAAAACGGATATGTGTGATTAAGAATTAATAGCCAATCAAGGATGACACTGAGCCAGGGTGACTGAACATTTGAAGGCATCCTCTATAGTAATAGGGGATTTTGGCTGTAGAGAAGATTTGATGGGAAGGAGAGTGGATTCTGTTTGAGATGTTTATGGAACATCCAATTTGGGATATCTGTGAAACTGTAACTTTTGACACAACAGATAGTGCTCTGGACTTGGGATGGGGAAAAGTTGGGTTCATATTTTAGTCCAAACACTTCTGTGACTTAACCTCTCTTGTGTTTCTTTATCTGTAAAATGAGATTAATAACAGCTCCTACCTCACAGGGTCACTGTGAGAGTCAAATGAGAGAATATATAAAGTGTTTTGTAGTCCTTAAAATGCTATATAAGTGTAACTCTAGAATTGCTTGTCACATTAATACTTTTGTGTATAGCAGCAACCTAGCTACTACTTTTTTATTTCTATTTAATGTTTGCATATCCCTTTTCTGGACTTCATCGAATTTCTCTCTTCTGACCGTGATGATCCAGATGAGGTCCTTGTTATTGCTCAATCAATGATGACTTCATTCTAAATGTTGAGTTACTTTCATTTGGAAGAAGTCCCCATTGGCAGCATCAGAGGAAACAATGTTCACCTTTCCTCCAGGGAATAATAAATAACATGGGTAGGAAAAAGCAAAGAAACCAACATGTGGTACTTTAAATTAAATGGTCAGACTGCCTACTAATAGAGAAGATGGGAGGAAGGAAGTAAAATCTAGTCAGTCCTATTACTATCACTCTGTCACTAATGAAAATTGGCCTAATTCTGAAGCCAGGAAAAGTATTTTCATGATTAACTAGATAAGGAAATGTTCCAATCTCACTCCTACCCAAATTGGTGGGTTATTTATTCCTAAAAAGAACATTAGAATATTTTCTTTCAGAAAAGGAAGCAAAACTCTGTTTCAGTCAAGCCTCAGGCTGTATTTGAACTTGGATTTCTGAGTAACTTATTTGTTGCTACAGAATCAAATGTCTTGGACTCAGAAATTTTAGGGCTGGGGGGCAAGCAGTGTTAAAGCTCTTATTACCTCAAGTCTTCAAAACACAGTCATTTGTGGGGAAGGGAGACCTTGGTGAGAGACCTTGGACCTGAAGATGCTACAAGGTTGTTGCTGGGAGCCCACTTACAGGGTGGGGGATAGTGTATCAGCCAAGCTGGGCAAAGGAGGACTTGCGTTGCCACAGTTAGCTGCAGCGTATAAAACATGGAAGAGATGGTTATAGTGCACCAGATAGTATAACTCCCTCTTCTAACTAACTATTCTTGCTAAGTATTTGTTGAACTAGTTGCTTCTTTTTGTTGAATGAACATAAATGCACTCTGGGGAAAAGCAATGGCTACTTCCTCCCTCATCCCAATTCTGCTAAATATTATTCTGCATTTCTTATTTTGCACAGTTTTGCATAGAATTTGGACCCATCTTGAATTTTTTTCCATGTGTCTATCACAAAAGATCTTCCAAAAAAAGTTAGTTAATAATCAGCAAAAGGAAAAAGAAAATTTAAGTGCACTTCCATTTGGAAATGACTCAGGCTAGAAGGGAAAGGTGATAGTTAATGTGAAGCATAAAATAAAGATCTTGGTGGATTGTAACTAGTCATTTATCTGTAAAATAATTGTTTATCCTTAAGTGGGAGTAGTTGTAAATGAAATCATCAGGACCTCAAGAAGTTAATAAGCCATCTTGACGTAGATAAGATTTCAATCTGAGATGATAAGGGCTAGGAGAAATACTGCTCCATGGTTTCTGCAGGTAGAATAATAGTTTCATCTAGGTCTTGAGATTATTTTTATTATTGTTTAATCATTTCAGTTGGTCTGACTCTTTGTGATTCCATTTAGGATTTCCTTAGCAAAGATACTGGAATAATTTGCCATTTTCTTCTCCAGTTCTTTTACAAATGAGGAAACTGAGGCAAACAGGGTCATGCAGCTAGTACTGAGGCTAGATTTGAATCAGGTATGCTTGATTTCGGTCCGTCTCTCTATTCACTGTCTATTCTAGCTTCCTTTTTAAGATTTTATATGTCTTGGCTCTCTTCAACAATGAAATGTTTCAAACTAGTTCCAATTGTTCAGTAAAGAAAGCCATATACACCCAGAGAGAGGGATATGAAATGTGGACCACAATATAACATTTTCATGCTCTCTATTGATGTTTGCTTGCATTGGGTTTCCTTTCTCAGATTTTTTTTCTTGTAGATACGATTTTTCTTGCACAACAATGGTAAGTGTGGAAATATGTATACATATATTCAATTTGTCAAGTATTTTAACATAATTAACATGTAGTGGATTTCCTGCCTTCTAGGGGAGGGGTGGGGACTAGGAGGGAAAATTTGTAACAGAAAGCTTTGTAAGGGTCAGTGTTGAAGAATAACCCATACATATGTTTTGCAAATAAAAAGTTTTAATAAAAATAAATAAATTAATTAATTAAAAAGGATTTTATGTCTGTGTGATCTCTTTGTGTATTTATATATGTGTGTGTACATATGCATATATGTGGCTATCCATATGTGTATGTATGTATGTATATAAAGAAAGGGCATTGAATATCATGGTAAAAGGAACCTTTAGAGATCATTAACTTGATTCTGGGAATGGCTATAGCTGTGCCTCATTAAAGAACTAATCCCAATATTGGAGGAAAAAACTCCAAATGACTAGAATTGTTGGCAGAGAAGTGAGGGAAAAACTGCAATGTGCTTCTTCACTTTACATAGGGATTCATCTTGGAACTGCTTTTACAAGTTCCTCTAATACATCTACAATATGATTTGATATATAAAATTTCAGTTTCACACAAAACTTTTCAGAACTGTATCCCTCACAATAAAGTATACTTAAGTCATTCACCAAATGTCATTTTGGTATTAGTCATTTTATTAAAGAATAACCAGAAGTCAGCTACAGTGAGTGGTCCATGCCTATAATCCCAGATACTTTTAAGGCTTAGGCTGTCTGCTGAAGCCAGCTGTTGGTGACTATTAAATTTTCAATGTGAACATTTGCACCTCCAAAATGGGCAAACATATAAATCAGAGTTTGATTTATTGTTCTGTTGATTGCCCATACTCAAAGAAGTGATGGAGAAAATATTAATAATGCAAGTTAAACTTACAAGGATGTCATGGGCACAATTTTTTTCTTTTGTATAGCTGGTTGTTAAACATTTATCAGTACATTGCTGCTGTCAGATCTCATGAGCTCAGAAATTCTGAGCAGCAGTGAGATAATAAGCCAGTGAAATTGTCCGCTTTAAGTCTGTTATTAATATGATGAGCCCTTGTGGAGGGGCAAATGAACCCAGTGTGGAAATTGAGGTCAAAGCTCCCATGATGATTAGAGTTGAATCAGTGTCATAAGTAGCCTCTGTTTTTTCAACTTGGGTGCTATAGTGACACTCAATCTTTTTTTTTAATTTAATAATGACTCTATTTTTATTTTTAAAGTTTATTTTATTTTTAATTTATGGAATAAAGCAAAACACTTCCATAATATAATGTAATAAAAAGATGATTGCACATGAAATTGTAAATCTACTATGTATAACTTACTATTCCTTTTAAATGAACAATAGTTATCATATAAATTTTTTTTCCTATTCCTCTCTTTCTCTTACCCTAGAGATGACCACCATTACACATATACATATATACATACACACACATTTCTGTATATAGTAATATATTTATATATAGAATTATTCTGTACATACTTTTATTTATCATTTCCTTCTCTGAATGCCGATAGTGGCTTTCTTTAGATGACCTTTATAGTTAGCCTGGGTATTTATAATGAGCAAACAAACAAAACGACTTACTTGCTCATTCTTAAAACAAGATTGCCTGGAATTATTATTCTGTAAGAAATGAAGAGCTGATTTCAGAAAAAAACTGGAAAGACTTTCATGTGCTGATACTGAGTGAAGTGAGCAAAACCAGGAGAATACTGCATATAATAATATGATAAGGTGATGATCAACTGTGATGGACTTAACTCTTCTCAATAATGTGATGATTCAAGGAAATTCCAGTGGACTTGGGATGGAAAATGCCATCCTTATCTAAAGAGAGAATTATGGAGACTGGAGGTGGATCAAAGCATAGTATTTTCATCTTTTTTCGCTGTTGTTGGTGGTGGTTTTTTCTTTTTTTCTTTTTTGTTTGAGTTTGTACAACATGACAAATATGAAAATATGTTTAAAAGGATTGTACATGTTTAACCTATATCAGAGTACTTTCTGTCTTGGGGAGGGGGAAACTAAGGGAGGGAAGGAGAAAAAAATTGGAACACAAAGTCTTAAAATTATGAAGATTGAACATTATCTTTACATGTATTTGGAAAAGTAAAATACTATTGAGAAAAAAAACCTTTTTGTTACTGTATACAATGTTCTCTTTGTTCTGTTCATTTCACTCTTTATTATTTTGTGCAAATCCTTCTATTTATTAAATTCATTGAACTCATCCTTTCTTACAGCACAGTAGCAGTCCATCACATTCGTGTATCATAACTTTTTTTGCCACTACAAAGAGACCAAATCTTTAAAGAGAAAAAAGGAATAATCAAAAAATCCATATTATATTATGAGCATAAAGATATCATAAATAGATAAATCAAGGATTCAGTCATGTAGTCTTTCTTTTGCTGCCAGTGAGAGAAATGCTGGGATATCTGACACTGTATTCCTCTGTAATGTATGAATTTTGTTTGATTTTCTTTGCCTTTATTTTTTTTTTTAACCATAGTTACTATTGTACTTTTATTGTGGAAGCAGCATGGTACAGAAAGAGAACTGCCTCTGCAGTCAGAGGATGTGGGTTGAAATCCCACCTTTGATGCTTACAGCTTCTTGATTTGGGACCAGTGTCTGGGCTCCTGTTGTCATTTGTAAAATGACAAGTTGAACTTGATGGTCTCTCTGGCCTGTTCAGGCTTTAGATCTCTATAAATTATAAGCGTCTATTGTTTCCTTGTAGAATTGACAGGAACAATTATACTGTGGTGCCATCAGGCTCCAGATTTGGCAAATAGAGAGCTACTGTCAGTACTGCCAGGATCATTCTAAACTGTTCAGTAGTATCATGGGCCAGCCTGGCACTCAAGTAGTTTGTGTCATAAGCTTGGTACTCATGGCCATCAATTCTCTTAACTGTCATAGATTCTTCATCACTTCATCTTGGGAGAATGGTGGCAAGATAATACCAATTCACCAGATTCTTAGGTTTAAGCACTAATGGGCAATCATGTATGGTGCTAGATGAAAGAGTGAAAGGTTAAGGTTTTTCACTTGGCAAGGTTCTTATTGCTTAATTCTTGTCCTAAACAACAATTAACAGGAATTGGTTTACTTGTTCTAGGTACCCATTTGTCCAATTTCCCATCTAATCATATCTTTGATATTTGTTCTCTTATTTTGCTGTGGTTTTTGGTTGGTCATCTTGCTGTATTTAAGCTGCTTAGAATCTGTTTCTATAGCTCTCCATCATGACTTAGCTGAGATCCAGGTAAGCCCTTCCATTGAATTAATTATTATTCTATGCTACTGATCTTGGAACAAGGAGCTAGTACCTTTGTCTTGCCTAATATGGATGATGAAATTTCATTTTTATCTGGAGTCCAAAGCCATCTTGACCTTTAGACTAAACTTTTTACTTTTTCTTTGGACATCACCATATTCTGATTTGGGCAACTAGGCAGCCCAGTAGATAGAGTGCTGGGCCTAGAGTCATGAGGACCTGAGTTCAAATCCATCCTTAGATGCTTATTAGTTGCATGAGATACCTGGGCAAGTTACTTAACCTTTGCTTCAGTTTCTTCAATTGTAAAATGGGGACCCTGGAGAAGGAAATGGAAAAACACTCCAGGATCTTAGTCAAGAAAACTCCCTTAAAAATGGATCATAAAGAGTATCACAAGTACTGTAGCCCCTAGAAAACCCTTTCTCTCATCTTGAATCATTATTCTTTTTCTGATGAACTTGCCTGAAACAGAATTTGCATGCTAGAAAGTATTGTCTAATTTAATTTTTGATGATTAATTATATTTTCTACCTGTACTATCTTGGGTCCTGCCACCTTGGCCATGTCAGGCTCAGCTTGGTTTCTCATGCCTCTGGTACTGTAACTTCTAATCTTAAACCACTTAAACATTAGATCTGACTAGATTTCCTGGGAATCTTGTCCTGATAACCTATTCATTGGTTGGACTGATTTAAGAGTTATACCCTTAGGTCAATTGGCTCCAAATAGCTTTGATTATTCTTAGGTATGAGTTCTAGTTATGACCCTTTCTCAGGGTGATGGGTGATGCTGGAGCACCCCTTTCAGTTGTTTTCATCCAGTGTTTTTCTTTTTAAACCATAATTATAAGCAAGAATATGTGGATTTTAAAAAAATGTATTTGTGCCTAATCATTTTCCGTAAAGGTGATAAGGGATAATATGGTTACATAAATATTAACATTTAAATCTTTAAACAACTCTTTTAAGTTAAAATTAACTCTTTAAGAATCTGTTTTATAATTGTTTCTTCCTTTTGAGTGGATGTCATACTACTCCCAACTATTTCTCTATCACTGTAAACCCTTGGATTGTGAAATGAGTTAAATGATGAAAAAAAAAAAGAATTTTTTGAGTGAAGTGAGTAATAAATATGGGATGAATATTAGGCTGGTCCAAGTACCTACACATGCATGATGAGTGCTTCTGAATTCAGTTCAACAGACATTTGTTAAGTGCCTACTATGTGCATTTGATAGATGTTTAAAACCATTTTGGTGGGCCTTTCATTAAAGATAGGATTCAATGGCAGAGTCTTCTGTCCAGCTACATCTCTTGTTAGCTGAACTAACATTAAATCTCCTTTAGGAATTGCCAGTCATTCCTGAGAGTCATATATAATCAACTGTTATAATTAAGTCCCTTCTACGGCACAATGAAATTCTTCATTTTTAATAGATTTGTGATTGAACAACTGACAGATTTATGTGTTCACTTGCAAATAGCAACATGTATTACAATGCAAAATATCTACAATTATGTTATTGGGACTCATTATGTCACCTCCTTCTATTCTGAGTACTTTAATGCAATTTATTGCAACTTTGAGGAATTTGTAAGTTGCCTACAAATTCAAAAGTAGAAGGACTCTTTTAAACCAAGTTTAAAGGAAATCTGTTTGCTTTTGTAATATATTATTGCAATACCAATTTGATTTGGTTTATATAGAAAGGTCAAAATTAGTTATGTAAGGAATGCATTCTTATGTCACGTGTAATCAAGTAAGCAGGAAGCAAACTGTGTGTGTGTGTGTGTGTGTGTGTGTGTGTGTGTGTGTGAACTGAAATGTTGGAAGCACTGTCTAGAGGTTAACATTAGTTATTTTTCTTTTTTACTAAACTATTTTGCAATAAAGCTGTCAGATAACCAATTAGAAAGGCAGCAATTCATCTACTGCTGTGTTCTAGGTTGCTTCAGAAAAAGAAAGGTTTTGGATTTTTGTGTATTTTCTGCCTCCTTGTTTTGAAAACATTCAATGGTAGATATCGTTGCCTTGGAAGGGCATTTTGAGCATCAATTCCATGACCATTAATCCTTTAGGTGAGATGCAGCATTATATCAAAATCAAATAGAAATGGGAGCCAGTAAATCATAGGTAAGGATCTCTATAGTCCACATATTGATTTGGTTTTAAAATGTTATCTATGCTTTATTGCATTTTTATTTAGTTTGTTACACATTTTCCAGTGTAACTGGACCACATGTATTGTGGTCCACATTTATGACTCAGTGTTGTGGACCACATTTATCCCACCAGTCTTGCATTTGACCCCTCTGGGGTAGTGGATAGAAAGTCAGCCCGGAAGGAAAACTTGGCTATGTGACTTCAGGCAAGTCACTTGATATCTCATACTGTGAAGCACAGCAGATGCTAATCAGCATTGATGAAGAAAGTTTCCTTACCCTCTATCAGTAAAGTCACAAATACAGTTCCTACCCCTAATTTTAAGTGGTTGTGGATCTACCCATATATGTACACACACATTCTTTTTTTTTTAATTTTATTTTATTTGCATAACATATGTGAGGGTAATTCTTCAACAATAACCCTTACATAGCTTTCCGTTACAAATTTTTTCCCCCCAACTTCCCCACCCCTTCCCTAGATGGCAGGATATCCACTATATGTTAATTATGTTAAAATATTGGCAAATCGAATATATGTATACATATCTCCAAACTTATCATTGTTGTGCAAGAAAAATCTTACCTACACAAACGATATATCAGATAAAGGAAACACAATGTAAGCAAACATCAATCAAGGAGTATGAGAATGTTATGTTGTGGTCCACATTTCGCATCCCTCTCTCTGGGTGTATATGGCTTTCTTCAGTGAACAATTGGAGGTGGTTTGAAACATATCATTGTTGAAGAGAGCCATGTCCATCAGAATTAATTGTCATATAGTACTGTTGTTGCCGTGTATAATGATCTCTTGGTTCTGCTCATTTCACTCAGCATCAGTTCATGTAAGTCTCTCCAGGCCTCTCTGAAATCATCTTGCTGGTCATTTCTTACAGAACAATAATATTCCATAATATTCATATACCATAATTTATTCAGCCATTCTCCAATTGAAGGGCATCTATTCAATTTCCAGTTTCTAGCCACTACAAAAAGGGCTGCCACAAACATTCTTGCACATGTGTACACACACATGCTTGAGAAAAACTAGGTAAGCTATTATTCCGCAAAATTGTAAGATTATATTTTGGAAGGGCACAGAGGAGAGTTAGAAAAAGAATTATTGACAAAAACATTTAATAATAGGAACTTTTTGAACAGCTTGGTGGAAAGAATGATAGCTCAGAGGCTGCAATGAATCTTTCCTTCTCTATAAATATCATAAGACCATAACCATATGTGAGCACAAATCCCACAGTTTTCTTCAACACAGAGTTTCCACTGGATTCTGCAGATTGAACAATTGTTAAATCAGTGCCTTGTAAGTTGAACATTAAAAAAAAACTATAATTATTTTGTTGGATACTTAAAAATAGATATTTCCAAGAGAACAATTTCTATTTAAAATAAAAACAGTAAATGAAAAGGGAAAGGTATTTTTTATAAGATTGTTGAAAGTGAGATGCAATTAGTAAAAATAAATCTTTAGAAGAAAATAATGGAAAAATGGAAAAAAAGCAGAATAGGAGTTTTTAAAAAAATAGATTCTCATCTCAAAATATAACTTAGTTTTCTAGGTTTCTGATTTTAAAAAAAGTTTAATACTAGTGAAGTGATTTTAGTGAAAATTTAGAAATTATTAAAAATTTGTAAAATGGTAATTTACCTAGGAATTCTTAAGAGGCAAATGAGATCTAAAGGTTAGAATTGTACATGCTTCACTACTTACAATTCTGATATCCCAAAGAGAGAGTGGCTATTTGTCTCCAAATTCCTCAAAACCATCCTTCATGTTTGCCATGAAGTAATGAATACTTAAGCTTAAAAGGATCTCTGATCTAATGTAAGTAGGCACTTCCTTCTGAGGTACAGATAACAGTTTGTCCACATTTGCTCACCCTGTGTAATTCTTATTCATATATCCCTTAGGAATCTTCCAGAGAGGATTCATTCCACGTACTGGAGGCCTTGTTTTAGGTAATGAAAAAGGCCACTTGGACTGTGATAGGAATATTGCTTTTTTCAGACTTTCTTTTTGTAAAGACTCATTCTGACTTCTCTCCCATACAGACCAAAATCAATTGATTTTGGTGCCTGGGCACTTGCATTATGACCTGAAAGAAATACCACATTTTTATTGAACCTAGTTTTGATGAGCATAAATTTAAGCCTTCCACAGGGCTTACTCCTCCTTCATGGTTTCAGGTTTGCATTTGGCAGGTTGAACTGTGAATTACCATCTCAGATAATTTATTTTATATCTGTTTGAGACAAAATTTGATGTAAAGTGCAACCATGTTTTCTCTCAGGTTTACTAGAATGAATTAGAGAAATGTTTACTAAACATATGCAAAGGAAAGACCACATAAGATACAAGAGCATTTGTGTATACATACATTCACATGTCTATATACAAATAACTATATATATATATACATATATATATGTAGGCATATATGTGTGGGGATAAAGAGAGAGGAAGGGTGAGGGAAAGAGAGAGAGAGAGAGAGAGAGAGAGAGAGA
>JAJPUD010002727.1:142981-191625 GCA_023553655.1 Myrmecobius fasciatus | reverse complement strand
GAGAGAGAGAGAGAGAGAGAAAACTATTTTGTATAAGCAAAATGAGGTCTAGAATGGTTAATTACTTGCCCAGGATGATATACCTGTGTCAGTAGTACGATTTGAATCCAGGTCTTCTCAGTTCCAAGTCCAATGCCCTTTTCTCACTGCCACCCATATATAGCTTGTATATAAAATGATTAGAAGTTATTCTGTAAATGGAGTGAAAATATATTAATTTACCATTAATGTATCCATTACTTTCTTTTTTTTTCTTTTGATAGTTATCACAGAACATTACTATGTATAGAGTAGACCCAAGCCTTTAAATTTCTGGTTTTATAATGACCTTTGTACAACAATTTGAAAAGCAAAGACACGTTAGATGATGCATTATGCATAATCAGAGACTGAAAAGACAGCAGAAAAATATTTTGGATCCCTTAGGAGATGTGGAAGAATCAAGAAAATGTATGAAATCTAAAGAGAAAGAAATGAAGAAAAAGAGATAAAAGGAATCAGAGTAGGTAATGAAGAAACCAAATTATCACTCTTTGCAGATGACATGATGGTATACTTAGAGAACCCTAGAGACTCAACTAAAAAACTACTAGAAACAATTCACAACTTTAGCAAAGTGGCAGGATTCAAAATTAATCCACATAAATCATCAGCATTTTTATATATTACCAACAAAGTTCAGCAGCAAGAGATGCAAAAAGAAATTCCATTCCAAATAGCAGATGATAGGATAAAATATTTGGGAATCTATCTGCCAAGGAAAAGTCAGAAACTATACGAACTAAATTACAAAACACTTTCCACACAAATAAAATCAGACCTAATCAATTGGAAAAATATTAAGTGCTCATGGGTAGGCAGAGCAAACATAATAAAAATGACAATACTACCTAAACTAATCTACTTATTTAGTGCGATACCAATCAAACTCCCAAGAAATTATTTTACAGATCTAGAAAAAATAGTAGCAAAGTTCATTTGGAAGAACAAAAGGTCAAGGATCTCAAGGGGATTAATTAAAAAAAGGCAGATGAAGGTGGCCTTGCTGTACCAGATCTAAAACTATATTATAAAGCAGCGGTCATCAAAACCTTTTGGTACTGGCTAAGAAATAGAGCAGTCGATCAGTGGCACAGGATAGGATATCAGGACAATCTAGGCAATAACCTTAACAATCTAGTATTCGATAAACCCAAAGACCCCAGCTTTTGGGATAAATACTCACTATTCAGCAAAAACTGCTGGGAAAATTGGAAACTAGTATGGAAGAAATTAGGGCTTGACCCATACCTAACACCACATACCAAGATAAGATCTAAATGGGTTCATGATCTAGATATAAAGGGGGACTTTGTAAGCAAGTTAGAGGGACATAATATAGTTTATCTCTCAGACCTGTGGAGATGGAATAAATTTATGTCCAAAGAAGACCTGGAACTCCTAATTGAACACCAGATGGATAATTTTGATTATATTAAGTTAAAAAGTTTCTGTACAAACAAAACAAATGCAGACAAGATTAGGAGGGAAGCATCAAATTGGGAAATCATCTTTACATTTAATGGTTCTGATAAAGGCCTCATTTCTTTTTTTTTTTTAAGCTTTTTATTTGTATAACATATGTATGGGTAGTTCCCCAACCTTGATCTTTACAAAGCTTTCCAATACAAATTTTACCCCCAGTCCCCTCCCCTCCCCTAGATGGCAGGAAGTCCACTACATGTTAATAATGTTGAAATGCTTGAGAAGTTATGCAAGAAAAATCCTATCTACAAGAAAAAAAGAATCAGAGAAAGGCAACACAATGCGAGCAAATGTCAATAGAGATCATGAAAATGTTACGTTGTGGTCCATATTTCTTTTACCCCTCTCTGGGTGTATATGGTTTTCTTCAGTGAACAACTGGAACTGGTTTGAGACAATTCTTTGTTTCAGAGAGCCATGTCCATCAGAATTGATCATCATGTAATACTGTTGTTGCTGTGCATGATGATCTCCTGGTTCTGCTCGTTTCACTCAGCATCAGTTCATGCAAGTCCCTCCAGGCCTCTCTGAAATCGTCCTGCTGGTCGTTTCTTACAGAGCAATAATATTCCATAACATTCATATACCATAATTTATTCAGCCACTCTCCAATTGATGGGCATCCCTTCAGTTTCCAGTTTCTAGCCACTACAAAAAGGGCTGCCACAAACATTCTTGCACAGGTGGGTCCCTTTCCCTCCTCTAAGATCTCTTTGGGATATAGGCCCAGTAGAAACACTGCTGGGTCAAAGGGTATGCACAGTTGGACAACTTTTTGAGCATAGCTCCAAATTGCTCTCCAGAATGGTTGGATCCGTTCACAGTTCCACCAACAATGTATTAGTGTCCCAGCCCTCCCACATCCCCTCCAACATTCATCGTTATCTTTTCCTGTCATTTTAGCCAATCTGACAGGGGTGTAGTGGTACCTCAGAGTTGTCTTAATTTGCATTTCTCTGATCAATAGTGATTTGGAGCAACTTTTCATATGACTAGAGATGGTTTTAATTTCATCATCTGAAAATTGTTTGTTCATATCCCTTGACCACTTATCTATTGAAGAGTGGCTTGAATTCTTATATATATGAGACAATTCTCTATATATATTTCTAAATATCTCATTATTGATATTAAATAGATATTAAATATCTAAATTGTCTCATAGACAATTCTCTATATATATTTCTAAATATCTCATTATTGATATTAAATAGATATTAAATATCTAAATTGTCTCATATATATAAGAATTCAAGTGCCTAATCTAGGAATTCCCTTTATCAATAAAAACACAGATCCTGCCCCCTATCCCTTTAAATAAGCACAGTGCACCACACAGTATAATAGGCCAATTATTAGAGAAGTTCAAAGTTCTTTGGAAATTGACATAAGGGAGACTTTACCTCTGACCAGGGAGAAGGGAGTAAATAGTATCTTATACTTTCTTTAAATCTTTGCCCACAGATCAGAACTTCTAATGTGCACTACTGACATTCATGGGCCAAGTTGAAACAGGGAGATCTTTGATTACATAAAGGGATTTTTCCAAGGTATTTCAGGAAATGCCTTCAAGACTGATATCACTAAAAGAAGTTTTAGAGGAAGAAAAACACAAAATACCCCTTACAATATAATTTAACCTTTATAAAACTTTTATGTTTTCAATAGACTTTTAAAATTATCATGAAAACTTTCAGGAACGGAAGGTCATTAAAATTTCCATTGTTTAGATAGGGAAATATGATCAACAGATTACCTTACCTATCTCTGATACTTTACTACAGTTTTAGATTTGAAGGCTGGCCAAAGTTATGGTTTTACAAGCATAATTTTGTTTTATTAAAACAAGCTGTTCCATAGACAACGTTTCTATGTTATTTTGCTCACTGATATGGATGGGATCATTAATGAAGGGTTTCTAATGTTGAAGAGACCCAAACTGAAGTAAATAAACTCTCTGCTGCATATTTTATGCTGGGCAGCAAATCCATTTCTAATCCATTCACAAGAGTAGAATTGCAAACAAGGAAGGGGCTAGGGATGGTGAGAGATGGGAGGAAGGAAGGAATCAAGTCTAGAGGAATTCAAGGAGGCATAGGCAAGGCCTGGTTTATCATCTGTTTGGAAAAAGTCCAGGGAAATTGGATCTTTTCCAGCATAATTATAGGATTTCTAGAATAAGACTTAGATTTTTCTAAAACAGGAGTTCTTAACATAGGGTTCAAGAACCCTCTGTTGGTCTGTGGATAGATTTCAGGGGATCTGAGAACTTGGAGCATCTCTTCTATCTCTTCTTTGGAATCATGCTTGTTCTTTATATTTTTGCAGCATCCAGGGATAATTTTCTATGCAATACCAGATATAACATATGAGGCAGGAAGTCAGAAGAGAAAAGTACATAATTTCTTTTTTAATTAAAGCTTTTTATTTTCAAAATATATACATGGATAATTTTCAACATTCACCCCTACAAAACCCTATGTTCTAATTTTTTTCTTTCCCTTTACCCACTCCCTCCCCCAGTTGGCAAGTGATCCAATATATGTTGAACATGTGCAATTCCTCTATACATATTTCCACAAATATCATGCTGCACAAGAAAAATCTGATCAAAAAGGAAAAAAAATGAGAAAGAAAACAAAATGCAAGCAAACAACACAAAAAGAGTGAAAATACTATGTTGTGGTCCACATTCAGTTCCCATTGCTCTCTCTCTGGGTACAGATGGCTTTCTTCATCACAAGACCATTGGAAGTGGTCTGAATCACCTCATTGTTGATGAGAGCCATGTCCATCAGAAATGATCATTATATAATCTTGCTGCTCCCATGTATAATGATCTCTTGGTTCTGCTTATTTCATTTAGCATCAGTTCATGTAAGTCTCTTCAAGCTTCTCTGAAATCATCTTGCTGATCATTTCTTATAGAACAATAATATTCCATAACATTCATATACCATGACTTATTCAGCCATTCTCCAACTGATGGGCATCCACTCAGTTTCCAGTTTCTTGCCACTACAAAAGGGCTGCCACAAACATTTTTGCACATGTGGGTTCCTTTCCCTCCGTTATGATCTCTTTAGGATACAAGCCCAGTAGAAACACTGCTGGATCAAAGGGTTTGTACAGTTTGATATCCCTTTGGGCATAGTTCCAAATTGCCCTCCAGAATGGTTGAATCAGTTGTGAATCAGTTCACAATTCCAATTAATGTCCCAGTTTTCCCACATCCATTCATCATTATCTTTTCCTGTCATTTTAGCCAATCTGAGAAGTGTGTAGTGGTAACTCAGAGTTGTCTTAATTTGTATTTCTCTGATCAATAATGATTTAGAACACCTTTTCATATGACTATAAATGGTTTTAATTTCTTCATCTGAAAATTGCTTTTTCATATCCTTTGACCATTTATCAGTTGGAGAATGGCTTGAATTCTTATTAATTTGAGTCAATTCTCTATATATTTTAGAAATGAGGCTTTCATCAGAATCCTTGATTGTAAATTTTTTTCCCAGTTTATTGCTTCCCTTCTAATCTTGTCTGCATTGGTTTTGTTTGTTCAAAACCTTCTTAATTTAATATAATCAGAATTAACCATTTTGCATTCAATAATGTACTCAAGTTCTTCTTTGGTCAAAAATTTCTTTTTTCTCTACAAGTCGGACAGGTAAACTATCCTTTGTTCTTCTAATTTCCTTATAATATCACTCTGTCTAAATCATGAAACCATTTTGATCTTATCTTGGTATAGGTTGTTAGGTGTACAAACCATCATCTGAGCTTTCAGCACATTATAATCTTTTTTGCTGATGGAAGGTCTTGCCTTGATGTTGACGGCTACTGACTGATTAGTTTGGGGGTTACTAGAGTTTGAGGTGACTATGACAATTTCTTAAAATAAGACAACAATGGACTTTGTCCTTTTGTTTGACTCTTCCTTTCACTTGAACACTTAGATACCATTGTGGGTTTATCAACTGATCCAATTTCAGTGTTGTTGTGTCTTAGGAATTAGGGAAGCCTGAGGAAAGGAATAGAAATGGGGAAGAACCAGTCAATGGAGCAGTCAGAATACACACAACATCTATTGATTAAATTTGCCATCTTATGTGAGTGTGGTTCATGGAGCCTCAAAACAAAGATCACTGATCAAAGATCACCATAATAGATATAATAATATTGAAAAAGTTTGAAATGATGTGAGAATTACCAAAATGTGACACAGAGATATGATGTAAGCACATGCTTTTGGATACATGGCACCAGCAGACTTGTTTGACTCAAAACATCCAACTTAAAAAAAAATCATTTATAGAACATAAAAACAAAGATGAAATGGATTCCAGACCTGTATTAGGTAAGGGAGTGAATGTGGAGGTTGGAAACTGAGGCAGATCCATTGTCCTGGGAATGTTGAAGACAGCTCTGAAGATTAGTGCCATGACATTCCTCTTCATCACTGTTTTTACTTCCACCTTTATGATAAGAACTTAAAAGACAATAAAGCTATAAAAATAATAAAGCCATTTTCTCAGAAACTATGCTGTTAATTAAAATACACATATTAATATTATATAAACCAACCTGGAATCTAAGATAAAAAATATTTCTTTCTGTAAGGACATTTGACAGAATATATCTTTTCCCTAGTCTCCCCCTTGTGAATGTTTCCTGACATTGTGTCAGTTACTCAAAGAAATTGGGCATCATTATTTTTTGAACCATCCTTCCTGTGTCCCAGGTTTGTAACCTCAATATTATCCTCAACTTCCCATTATTCCTTACCCAATATGTCCAGTCATCTGAAAAATCTTGCAGTTTCTACCTGGATAACATCTCTCATATCTGACTTTACTCTTTTTACACAAACCTACAACTTTAGTTCAAGTCCTTATAACCTTTTGCCTGGATTATTCAATGGCTTCCTAAATGATTTTTCTTTTTCCTTTCTTCTCCACTCTACCCGTTGCCAAAGTGAATTTCCTTAAGTATCAGTCTGATTGTGTCACACTTCTACTCACTGGAGTTTACTCCAGCTTTCCCCCTTTACCTCTAGAATCAAATTAGGCTCAAAATTTATTTTAGTTTTTTTTTTTAAACTTGAACCTCAGCCTATCTTTTCAGTTTCATGAGTGAATAATGAATGAATTATTGAAAGAATGAAAAAGCATTTGCTAAACTTTTTTATGTTGGAATTACAAATATAAAAGTGAAGATTGCCCCTGCTCTTAAGCTTATGTTCTATTTGGGAGAGACAACATATTTTGGGTACCGGTGTCCAAAGAGGAGTATTTAGGTATAAAAAATTACCATTATAGAAAGCAGGGCTCTAGGGGATTAGTTGACATACTCTTTGCAGCAACAGTGAGAGAGTTGATTTGATTAGGGTTCCAGAACTGGAAAGGAAAGTGGAGTTAGCTGACAAGTTAGCTGGCAAAATGATCATTGGAACTAAGCTCAGTGTATTGGATGATGGAGGCAATCACTACTTGGATATCAGACTTCACAGCATGGGTTCTAGAAGTAAAGGGCTTAAGAACGCATTATATATTATCCATTTTTCAACACTGTATTCCACACGAGGCCTTCTCTTTGTTCCTCACATGTAGCCTTCCACCTCCCATCTCTATTCATTTTCTTTAGCTATCTATCATGCTTAATATTCCTTCTTTCCTTCCTTCCTCCTTCTTACCTCCCTTCTCCCTTCCTTCCTTTCTTCCCTCATAGAATCCCTCTCTTTCTTTACAATGCAGTTCAAGTATTATTTTCTTTACTGTGTCTTTCCTAATCCCTGCAACGTTCAATGTCCTTCTTATATGTGTATATCTTGTCTCTTCCAAAGAATGTAAACTCTCTGAGAGTCAGAATAGTTTTAGTTTTTGTCCTTTCATCTGGATCACCTAGCAAAGGGAAAGTACTTAATATCTGTCAATTGTTTGGTTGAATTGTAGATGCTTGCCTAGAGAGGTTTGAGGTATTGTCTTTCCTTTGACCCTCTTTCCAACAGCCCTACTTGGACCTACTTATCATTTAATTGCTTTAACTGATCTATTTATCTTCCCATCTTGAGTTTACCAAGGCACAAACAAGAAAAGGAAAACTGTATACAATAAGACCACTCCAGTCCATATTTTCCCTCACAATATCATGTGTTTTCTGTCATTTTTGTCACTTCATTGCTTTTTTTCTCTTTTGGAAAAATTTTGAGGCATTAGATAATTTATTCAAGAAAGTTTTATGAAAAAAGCCTTCTCAAAGTGGGTTAATTGTAAATTTTTAGTAATTTCAAGAAGATGAACCTGCCATTATTTTCTCCCCCCTTTTTAAAATAATTCTGCTTCTTTATTACATATATTTCTCCTTATAAGTTTCTAATCCCTTAATAAGGTGAGTAAAATTCTCTTACAAGATTGCCATAGGCTTTTGGTAGTTCCTTTTCTAGCCATCATTTTCTACAAATTCCTCTTTAGTGTTCTGCTTCATAAATGCCACCTTCTTCAGTGAAAGAAGCATGCTGTTTTACATCTTGCCAACATTAGTGATCAAAAAGCAAAATCTTTTTATAATTTGTGCTGCCTAGCTAAAAAAAAAAACATTGTGTAGAAAAAGACATCACATTAGCTGCCCAGAACAAAAATATTGGCCAAAAAGGAATGGGGGTGTAAACACATAAACACATATATACATATATATATATATATACATTAAATAAATTTAAAACCAGGGTATATGTGAGTTACTGAGTAGTTTTAAAATAACTATAGGAGTGATATAATCCACCTTTAAATTTTTTTTTTTAATTTGTCATCAATAAAATAGAACCTCATTTGTTTGGGATAGTTTTGTTGTGGCCTTGGAAGATAATACAAAACTGTCTCTTCTGTTCCCCATTCCCTCCATGATAAATTACCTCCATCTATCAGTAGGCTTTAAATTCCTTACAGTTGAAATAATTCTTAGGAAATTAAGATATGGAATAACAGCAGAGGAGTCATTCGAGATCAAACTTAATTTCTGCATGTATTTTATCTCAATTGTGGAGAAAAGAAGTTGCAGAAACACTAACCCCACTAACCCCATCAACTCAGTAAGGCAGCATTCCTTAGCCTTGATTTATGGGCTATGCAAAATAACCACAAAGCAAGAAAAAGGACATGGGAGGAATAGTATAGGGAACTCCATGTCCCATGATGTTATCATCATCAGTAAGTATGAATACAAGACAGAAAAATTAAAAGATGGAATGAAGAACAAGTCATAATTTTACCAGGTCACAAATGTTATACCTAAGGGTGTCAACCTTCATGGGCTGAGTGATAGATGCTTTCATTTGCTTTCATTTTGTTTTCCTTATTCTCTTTTCCTCTGAGGATTAAAGGAGAGATGGACTGAGTAGTTTTTATACACCCATCATTTTTATTCTGTCTTGACTGATTTCTTTCTTTCTTTCTTTCTTTCTTTCTTTCTTTCTTTCTTTCTTTCTTTCTTTCTTTCTTTCTTTCTTTCTTTCTTTCTTTCTGCTGAGATAAGTGACTTGCCCAGGGGCCACACAACCAGGAAGTGTTAAATGTCTGAGACTAAATTTGAACTCAGGTCCTCCTGACTTCAGGGCTGGTGCTCCATCCACTGTGCCATCTAACTGCCCGGACTGATTTCTTTTAAAGAAATATTATTATGCAAGAGTACTGGTCATGGGTAAAAATCCAAAGCATGGGTATATATATTATAAGCTAGTTATATAACTAAAGGACATACTTGCTTATCACAGTGCCTATTAATGCAGTATCACATTTCAATAAATATAAATATATTTGAGCAACTAAATGTTGCCCAAAACTTAATACATATCTGATTTTTTTTTTGGTTTGTTTCTTTTAAGGTAATATCAATGTACTGTAGAATCTCAGAATGTTTACCAGGATTTGGTGATGTTAAAGGACCTATCTAGCATTGGAAGATCCTTGTCCCATGAAGCTCTCAGTAAGTGTGAATACAAGGCAGAAAATTAGAAAGATAAAGGATTTAAGCTTTAATAGCCTACATGCGTACCAAGACTTTTGTAATAGCCTGTGTTTTCCTGTGTGTCCATTCACACAGACACTATTCTAATACAGGCCTTCATCATCTCTCACTGTTGGAATAGCCTTCTAATTGGTGTCTGCCTTAATTCTCTCCTCACTCTTAATCTCTTCAACACACAGACACCAAAGTCATTTTATTTATTTATTCATTCTATATCTATTTTAAATAGTATTTTATTTTTCTAAATACATGCAAAGATAGTTTTCCTCTTTATCTTTGCAAAATCTTGTGTTCCAAATTTTTTCTCCCTCTCACCCCTCTCCTTCCTCAAAACAGCAAGCAATATGATATAGGTTGTTTTTCTAAACATATTTCCATATTCACCATGATGCACAAGTAAAATCAGATTAAAAGGGAAAAAATGAGAGAAAAAAACAAGCAAACAACAACAACAAAAAAGTGAAAATACTATGTTTTGATGCACATTCTGTCTCCATAGTCCTCTCTCTCTCTGGATATAGATGTCACTCCATCACAAGTCTATTGGAATTGCCTTGAATCACTTCATTTCTGAAAAGAACCAAGTCCATCATAGCTGATGATCATGTAATCTTATTGTTATTATATACAATGTTCAAAGTAATTTTATCAGGGAACAGGTCTAACTACTTTCCCCTCTCTTATTCAAAAAAGCCTACTGGCTCTCTGTTACCTCTAAAATCAAAAAAGAAATCCTCCATTTGATTTTAAAGCCATTTCCCATCATCTTTAAATTCTTTGTATAGCTTATTTCTTTCCACATACACTATGTTGCGCAAATATATATATATATATATATAGTGTATATACATACATATATATGTACAGAGACATAGAGAGTGAGAGAACAGAGAGAGACAGAGACAGAGAGAGGCCTACTTGTTGTACTTCACACTGTCACTACGCTTTTCAATATTGTGTCTTGACATTAGTTGGCCCATAGTCTGGGAATGCTATCCCCCTTCACCTCCAATTTTTGGCTTTCCTGCTTTATGTGACACTTATAAAATCTAATCATCTGCAGAAGGTTTGTCCGCTTTAGACTTTACCTTCTTTGTGCCTTTCTGGGGATAGTATATAAATAGTCATATGCTCTCTCTCTCTCCCCTAATAAAATGAAAGTTTCTTGGGGTCAAGGATGATGTTTTTCCCTTCCTTTAAATCCTCCTTGCTTAGAACAGGGCCTGGAATTTAGGACCTGCTTAATTAAATGTTTGTTGACTGACTTATTGACAATCATAGTATTCTTTACTTATAAGAAAATCTTAAAATACATCTATCTGGTTCTGCTTTTTAATCATAGAAAGGGAATTTTTTTGTTCCCTCAAGGATCTAATTATAAATGTGTCCTATAGAAACATTATCCTTGACCCAATTTTTGCTTAGTGATGTGCCTGAGGGTGCTTTTGTTCATGCTTATGTACATTTATTTTATTTTATTTAAAAAACCCCAAAACTTTTTAAAATATTGCCAAAATGTCAAAAAAAAGTATTTTAAGATGGCATTTTATGATAAACTGTTAAATGAACATCACTAGAGTTTTCCTTTAGGAATGATCTTAGAATTTGGATTTGTAGTATGTAAAGTATGTAGATTGGTTCAAATTCTTACTAATAGTGAATACTTGAGCTAGTTATTTAATCTCCTTGTGTCTCAGTAAAGATATCATGATTTTTTTAAGTCCTCTTCCACCTCTCAATCCTTATTTCTTTATGTTCCACTTTAGACCTCAACATTAAATAACTAATGCAATTATTTTTCTTTTGTAAATAAAATTCAGTATTTGTTTTCATTCTCTGAAAATTATAGATTGTAACTCAGTCTTCATGAATTACCTTCTTTTTCTCTTCTCTGTAATTCTACTTTAGGCCTTTTTAGCTTGCCTTCAAATTTACTTGGATATATTTTAATACTCAGTTTCCAATAGCTTTTTCTGATTAGATTCTTAATAATATTTTCCGAAATTTACCTTCCTCAGATCTGACTGAATGTCTCTTTACAGCTGTGCTTTTGGACTTCATGGTTAATTTTTTTTTGAAACACTCATGATCATTGAGATATCAATCAACATTTATTAAGCACCTACTATGTGTCAAACACTGTTCTAAGTTTTAGGAATACATAAAGAAGCAAAAAGTAATCCCTGCCCTCAAGAAGCTTTACAATCTATTGAGGATAAAAAGGAGATAATTAATTGAGGGTAGACAGTGAAATGAAAAAGATTTCCTATAGAAGGTTGGATTTTTGTTGTAATTTAAAGAAAGTCAGGGAGGTCAGTCAGGAGAGGTCAGGGAGAGCAGGAGGGAGAGCATTCCAGACATGGGGAACAGCCAGAGAAAAACTTGCAGCAAAGAGATGGAGTATCTTGTTGGTGGAACAACTTGCTAGTATCACTGGACTGAAGAATATGTGTTGAGGAGTAAAGTATAAGAAGACCAGAAAGGTAGAAAGTGGCTAGGTTATAAAACATTTTGAATGCCAAATGGAACGTTTTATACTGATCCTGATGCAATAGTTATTGACTGGGAATAGGGAGAGGGTGATGTAATTGGGTCTATACTTTAGGAATTTCGCTTTTGTAGCTAAATGATGATGGATTGGAGTGGGGAGGGATTTGTGATTTCAGAAGGCTATTGAAATAATCCAAATTAGCTTGACTTGTTTTATTTTTTTATTATTTTTTTTAATTAAAACTTTTTATTTGCAAAACATATGTATGGGTAATTCTTCAACATTGACCCTTACAAAGCTTTCTGTTACAAATTTTTCCCTCCTAGTCCTCATCCCTCCCCTAGATGGCAGGAAATCCACTACATGTTAATTATATTAAAATACTTGACAAATCGAATATATGTATACATATTTCCACACTTATAATTGTTGTGCAAGAAAAATTCTATCTACAAAAAAAAATCTGAGAAAGGAAACACAATGCAAGCAAACATCAAAAGGAAGCATGGAAATGTTATGTTGTGGTCCACATTTCACATCCCTCTCTCTGGATGTATATGGCTTTCTTCACTGAACACTTGGAAGTGGTTTGAAACATTTCATTGTTGAAGAGAGCCATGTCCATCAGAATCGATCATCATGTAGTCTTGTTGTTGCCATGTATAATGATCTCCTGGTTCTGCTAACTTCACTCAGCATCAGTTCATGCAAGTCTCTCCAGGCCTCTCTGAAATCATCTTGTTGGTCATTTCTTACAGAACAGTAATATTCCATAACATTCATATGCTATAATTTGTTCAGCCATTCTCCAATTGATGGGCATCCATTCAGTTTCCAGTTTCTAGCCACTACAAAAAGGGCTGCCACAAACATTTTTACACATGTGGGGCCCTTTCCTTTCTTTAAGATCCCTTTGGGATATAGGCCCAATAGAAACACTGCTGGGGCTTGACTTGTTTTATGAATTGATTTCTCTTAATATATAAGCACTTTTATATCTTCATGGTATTCTCTTTTATTTTACAATTGTCAATTAAATAACTTAGGCACTTGTATATATAGATACCACTAGTTTTAATTTTTTAATTTTTTTTTTATTTGTAACAAACTAGGTTAGGTACACAGTAAAATTTTTGCTATCTTAAGCCAAGATGCTCCAAGATGAGGATAGGAGATAAAAAGGAAAACATTAATTTGGACTTGCAAAGTGAAAATGAAAGAGCCCCTTTAGCCTACTAGGCTGTGTGTGTGTGTGTGTGTGTGTGTGTGTGTGAGAGAGAGAGAGAGAGACAGAGAGAGACAGAGAGACAGAGAGACAGAGAGACAGAGAGACAGAGAGAGACAGAAACACACACAGAGAGAGGAAGAGAGAAACAGAGAAAGAGAGAGACAGAGACACAGACACACACATACACACACCCAGAACTGTCTTGTATAAGCAAAACAAAAACAAAAAACCTTTCAGGTCCCACAAGAGGTAACACTTTACAAATTATTTTCTTAACTCTCTAATTGTGTCCTTGTGATCTGAAAGCATTAATTCATCTCTCAAAGTTCAATTTTCATCTCCATCAAAGAAAGGACAAATATAGGAAAAATATAATAATGATAGATTTTATTTTTGATGTTATTTAATTTTTAACTTGTTTAATTTTTAAGTTCAGTTTCATCTTTTTTATTTGATAGGATAGAGATGGAAAATAGCCTGCAAATAAATAAACTGAGTTTCTATAAATATTTTTATATATGTGAGTCCTTTTTCTCTTTCTTTTCTCTCTTTAAGGAATAGACACAGTAGTAGTATCACTAGGTCACAGTTTAATAGCTTTTTAGGCATAATTCCAAATTGCTTTCCAGAATGGCTAAACCAGTTCACAGCTCTACCAACAGTGCATTAATGTACTTTTTCTCCATAGCCCCTCTAACATTTGTCATTTTTCTTTTTTGTTAAATTTCAATCTGAGGAGTATGATGTAGAATCTTAGAGTTTTCATTAATATTATTTCCTACCTGTTATGGTTCATTTTACAGTTCAGAGGGTATATATTAAGGTTAGTGTTGCCTAGATGTTAATTTCTTTAATTATGTTTTCTTCATTTAGATTTGGTTTCTTTATATCGTAAGATATATATATTTAGCTACAATTTTTTCAGAGAAAGGTTATCTTTATGTTAGATTTGTTTTGTTTCAAGGACATTATTGCATTTATTTGTAGATGTTATCTTCATGCATACCTTTGGATTCAAACTTGAAGCTTTCAGTCCCTATCTTGGCATATATTAGCAATTGTATATTTGTCAATTCTAAATGATATTCTGATAACATTGAAGAAAGATTCAAGAGGGTAAAAATGATGTTTAAAACCTGTTATTATCCATGTACATGAGATCAGTAAGTTATGAATAAGATGTTTTGGTTTAAGAGCAATAAAATATTTTGGATCAGAAGTGAGCTTTCACTATTTTGATTTCTTATAGAATTTTATACTTTTCTCATGTACTTCCATATCTTTTTGTATCATTGCTGTTTTTGTGTGTCATCCTTTCTATCAGATCATTACTTTCTTGAGAACAAGATCTATCCTTTATTTATTTCTGCCCTCCTTTCCCCTTAACAGGAATTTACCTTGCACTGTTAAGTGTGGTTTAAATGGATAGATGAATTAATTTTGATTAAAAAGTGGTGTTATCATTTAGCATATCAGAATGGTAGATATGCACAATAGAAGAAAGATCATAATTCTCTGGATATCTCATAGAATACTAGGTTTTAAGCAAGAGATTCCAAATTGAGGAAAGCTTTTCTTACTGGGAGAGGATAAACTAATAACAATCCTATTGAATGTTTTCAGAAGCTACAGTCAAGAAGAAACATAGTTGTCCGTCAAGGCATATGAGATTGGTCAACTCTTAAGGTAGCACCTTTCAGGAACTGCCTTTTGGGAAAATTTTCCTTCTTTGGGCATTGAAAAACTGTTGCTAGAGCAACACCAGAAGCAACTATTTCCTAGAGAAGAGTTTTGTTTTGACCATGGGAAGAGTGATTTGATGTGTTTCCATTCAAGTTTGGAATTTTTGGATTGTTCACTTTTAGTGAAGATGTTGCCCATTGAATAGGGCTGAGACATTTAATCATCTAAATAATTAAAGGTCCAACTACAAACTAAGTATTTACTGGCATGGTGTGATTAAATATTTAATGAGAGTAGTTGATGGAATTGGGATGAACTGTTAAGAATCTATGGAAATAAGTTGAGCAGAGAATAGTGCATGGTGAGTATTGTTCCCACTTGAACCATTTATGTGGCATTGTTAGTTGTAATAGAAGAATTGTCATTTTGTTATGTACTTTATGAACAGATTGAGATCATTAGAATTAATTTGGAGGCAGTATGCTATAATAAAGACTTGGCGTTGGGATCAGGAATATTGGGGTACAAGTCCTGTCTCTGACACACTGTCTGTGTGACACAGAGCATGCTAGTTAGTACCTTAGTGTCCTAGCCAACTCTCTAAAACTGAAAGTTGCAGAAAGGATTTTTGAAGGAAGATACTTATCAGGAGCTTCCTATGCCAGAGGTATCAAACTCTATTGGGCAGCCAGCAAAATTCCCAAGTATGTCATGAACTATGGTTAAATTGTAATTGGGAATGATTAACTAAAGAAATAAAAATACAGTACAGTATGGATAACATTCATTTGTGACTTTCTAAGACACTTTGAGTTTGACAGCACTATCTTATATTAATTAAATCACTGGCCAAGCCAGTTTCAGTATTTGAACGACCCATGATTTCATTATTATGAGTACTCTTTCCACTGATGTAGATTCAGCCCCTCAAAACCATAAGAAGAGAGGTTTTGTGAGATGCCCTGTTCCTTCACCCTCCAAAATCAATCATCTGATTGATGATTTTTTTTAACTTGGATGATTGACACACAAGTCAATCAAATCCAATTCACCAAACACTAATTAAGCCCTGTTATGGGCAAGGCTATATGGAGAAAAATGTGAAACAGCCCCTGTCCTCAAGGAGCTGCTGTTCTACTAGGGGGAACAGGACTGGGACTATACTTGAAGTTTTTCTGGCTTGATAGAACAAGTCAGAGTTAGAATGACCGAGTCAACTTTGCATTTCAGTGAGGCATCATTGTAAGACTTTGGTAGAAGCACCATCATATGTAATTTGTAATCCAAAAGTGGGTAGCTAGGTTGAGCAGGGGGCTGAGTCTCCTCTTCATGAGTTCAGATCTGGCCTTAAACACTTACCAGTTATGTGACCTTGGGCAACTCACTCCTGTGTGCCTCAGTTTCCTCATCTGCAAAATGAGCTAGAGAAGGACATGGCAAAGCATTCTCGTATCTGCCAAGAAAACCCCAAATGGAATCATAAAACATTAGACACACCTGAAATGACTCAACAACAACAGAAATCCAAAAATATAGTATGTTGCAGATTTTCTTAGCTAACACACATCTATTTGGTGTATATTACATGCCAGGGGCTGTAATGTGTGCTAAGGATACAAAGAAAGGCAAAAGCAATTCCTGTCCACAGAGAGCTTACATTCTAATAGGAAGACAACATAGAAACAACTATATATATATATATATATATATATATATATATATATATATATATATATAATGAAAAAATTTGCAAGTGAAAGGTCATCCCAGAGGGGAAGTAGCTGGAGGAACTGGGAATGGCGTCCTGTAGAAGTGGGGACTTGAACTGTCTCAAAGGAAGCCAGGGAAGCTAAGAGGCAGGAGCAAAGATGCCAAGCATTCCAGGCTTGGAGCACATCCAGTGCAAAGGCACATAGACAGGAGATGTGAGAGTCATGTGTGAGGAGCAGAAAATAGGCCAGAGTAGCTGAATACTAGAGAATGTGGAAGTGGATAAAGGATTTTGTTTTTTAACACTGGGAAAATAAAAAGGGGCCAGATTTTGAAGATCTTTGTGAAAAAAAAATGATGCCGTTGATATAGTAATGGTAAGATATGCCTCTGAGTTGCTTTTTCAAGCATTCATGATGGATTTGTATTCATCAATCTGTGGTGTTTCAAACATACCTACATACCCATACATGCATTCACATTTTTTCTCTGTCATCCCACTGCCAGATGGTCAGCAGGACAAATTTTTAGGATGGCTGCTGGGATAGATTTAGGCTGTAGAGTGAAACTAATTGTCCCAGACATGGATATAATGTATAACTTTAGCCTTATTAGTACTGGACTTAATGATGATATGAATGTCTGGAAGCTTCCCTTCAGATGTCAGAAGCTATTAAGTTCCAATCCCATCATTGCTGATTACTGATGTGTAGTAACTCACTTCAGTACTCTGTTTTTATAGCTGTAAAATGGGGATAACAATTTTCTCCCACCCACCACTCCTATCCCTCTCTGTCATAGAAAGGAACTAGACATGATCCATTCCTCCTAGGTGCTGAATCACCATTCAATTCAAACTGGTTTCAGAATGTGGCAGTTGCTATGCCAAGAATAGGAATTAGGTTTATTATATGTATTATTTACTTGAATCCCATGAAAAAGTCAAGAAAGCATCATGTTGAACTATTAAACACTACCAATCTACTGTGATTTTTTTCAGATTTTTTAATGAAATCCAAATTTATTTTTTCTAATCATATAAGAAAAGCCAACAATAAATATTCAACCTTCTTAGCCTGTACTATCCCAAGATAGGTCATTTGTTTATTCTTCATGTTTTATATTTACTGGAATTCTTTCTTAATAAAGAATGCCCAGAAGATTGCATTCTCCTGGTTTCCATCACTAATGAAGATCGTGTGCTAGGACAGCCTCACTTCTAGCAAAGAATGGAGCTGAACTGTAGTGTACTTTTAAATCCTTCTTAATGAATTGCTCTTCCTGCTTCTCCTAATAGCTAATGGTATATTAGGGGCTCTGGCTTCCTACTGATTCTTTGGTGAAAGGTGATAGCAAAGAAAACAGAACACAAGAGGATCCATATTAAAAGATCCAAAGATTCATATGCTCCTATGTATGAGAATAACAGTTTAGGAATATATATGTAAAATAGTTTTAGTCTGAATGCATCTAACAACACAGTTTTGCCCTAGGTGCAATTCCATTTATATTTCTGGGTGTTTCATAGGTGAAATAATCCTTGTTTCACATTGATGGGAGGTTAGGACAGCTGTTTATATACCTGGTACTTCTGTCTTCTCTAATACCAATCCAAAATAAAGATAATTGGGGCAATAGAGGAAAAAAAACACATTCATGATTTAGGGGCAGTCTTAGGAGCATAGAATAACAAAATTCCACATGTGCAACCTGAGGTTGAACCTATCTTTTCCTTCCTTTTCATTCTCATTACCAGAACTGTAACTAGACATTTTAAGTTCTGGGAAAATTCAGTTGAATGGGACAGCAGACCTTAGTATACAACTTACTCTATGTTGGAGACTCCAGAGACAGAGACTCAGGCTTTTGTCTATGAGGCTAAGGAATGATATGAGTCTCCCTGGAGAAAGCAGTAGCATGAGTCCCTTAGCCTAACATTTCAATTTCTGGGCTGAGGACAGTCTATACTTGTCAGATAATAACAACCCTGGGAAAGGGGCTAGCTTATTCCCCAGAGTGTGCAGCCTATCCTGTGAAACAGCTAATGACAGACCAAATCTCATCGGGTCAGGAGGGTGAGGGGAGTGAGAAGGCATCAAGTGGGGGGAAGGTGAACTACAGAAGAGGAGTGGAGTAGATATGGAACCCTGGGATGGTGGCCAGGGATTGTGCGAGAGAGTGACATCAATCTTTGTCCTGACACACATTGCATATTGTTATCAGACCAGACATGAATAGTCTGCAGGAAAACATGCTTCGGGGTGGGGAAGAGACACCTGTTCTGAATAAACATAACCAGCTGTGCAAAGCTATCCCTTCTAAGGACTGGGCAAAACTACTGAGCTCAAATCTCCTGGTTAGAGGTGGGCAAGATAGCCATCAGGCTCATTCACCTAGAATGTGTGCCCGGAAAGTTGCTAGATGCCCAGCAGTGAGCTAGGTATTATGGACCAGAATAGTCTCTAAAGCCTGTGTAGAAATGTTGGGTGCCAACAATATTTTATAAAGATTCTTGTGAGCAGAGCAGTTGGAGCCAGCACCCGTTTCCCCTTCCAGCAACGCCTTTGTGTGAGCATAGGTGAAAGCAGTTGATATGTTTCTCTTCCCACTGCATACATCAGCTGCAGCCCCTCTGCAAGGCCATCATCTGTGTTTTTAAATATATAATTTTCAAGGCTTTGTTGGCAGCCTCAGGGAAGGACTAATCCTTACTGAAACCCTGACTTGTGGTTATGCCTTTCATTACTGCCTTGTGGAATGCTCTAAGTGCCTTTGCTATTGGCAAGTGTACTTGAAGAGTCTTTTGATAACCACACATTGTATAAAAGTGTGGAATAAAGGTCCTTTCAGGGTATTGATGCTACAGCTTGGCAGTTCATAACCAGGCACGGGATGGAGTGGGGGCGGGCAGGTGCTGGCTTTCATGGGGCCCTCCCCTGCCAAAATGCAATCCTTTTGCAATGGCTATTTGTCAAATGTACAGTGTTGGGGGTAAAGGAGGAGTGTGTGTGTGTGTGTGTGTGTGTGTGTGTGTGTGTGTGTGTGCATGCTGAGTTCTTCCTTTTGTGGAAGCAGGACATATTTGATGCTGTAAGAAGACACCTGACAGCTTTACAAATGATAGTGATATATGTCATGGACAAAATCCCACATTTGGAGACAGTTGCCTTAAGTGACTTGGCAGAGAGGCTTATGGGCAAGAATTCAACTGGTTTTCAGTGCTTTTTGCATTGCGCTCAAAGTAGATACAGAAATTGTGCCACAGCAAAGAGCTTTCACCTCCCCTCTTTTTTTTTTTTTTTTTTTTTTTTTTAGCTTTATGATCCCTTCGAGAGGCTAATGTAGTCAATGGATTCCTTTTTCAAAGTCATGTTTTAAATTGAATAACAAGCCAATTTTGTTAAAATAGAGTTATCAAAATATTTTTTAAGAAACAAGTTTCTCCTTCTTCCCCTCCCCCCAAGTTAATAACTCCTAGATCTACAGTGTAACCATTGGAACATAGTCCTGGTACCATTGTGAGAGATTTTTCCTTACTCTCTCCATGTTCCTACTTTTCTCTTTTCTTTCCAGGAAAGCAGTGAACACTTCTGAGATTGCCATCCTACAAGGGCATCTCTAGTGAATGGCTATTTTGTGTTCTTCCTGCTTAATTTTACACCTTAGCATTAGAAAATGTTGTCCTGAATAACAGGATAACTTCTCAAATCAATTGATCCTTGAGTGTCAGAAAATGTTTTTTTGGCAGTTGTGTTAACTTTTTAATGTTCATATAGCTGCTTTGGGGTTCTGAAGAGTAAGTGATGTATTAGGCAATAACAGAGAAATGTATGAGATTATTAGGAGAGAGGACAAAAAAAAAGTCTGAAACGGTAGAAATGTGCACAGTTTCTGGAGTCTGAAAATCTAGATTCAAATCCTGCCTCTGACTCTTCTTACCTATGTGACCTTTTGGAAATCATTCATCCATTTTGGGTCTCAATTATCTATTAAAGGAGAGAGTTGGATTATATACCCTCTGAGGTTCCTTCTAGCTTTAGAGCCATAATTTTCTTAAAATCTATTTCACATACTAGTCATTCAACAAACATTTATTAAGTATATTATATATTCCAGGCACTGTGCTATGTGCTGGACATACAAAGAAAGCAAAAACAAAACAAAGCTAAGTCCCTGTCTTCAAGGAGCTTCCATTCTGGGGCCAGAGAAAACATAAATGGCTAGTTACATGTAAGATGCATGCAGAATACTCAAAAGGCAATCAAGGAGAGCATTTGGTGGGATGAATCTCATATGATGGTTCTTTGGCTGAAATTGGTATCTTAGTGATCTGAAAGAATTCTTTCACTGTTCACAATTTCCATTTGGCATTTTGGTGGTAGCTGATTTACTGGACATAAATAACTGCCCAGTTATTTTTATCTATATCTATCTATATATCTATATCTATCCACACATACATACATTTTTCTATCTATTCTTTATCTACATCTATATATCTATACACATACATACATACATACATACACATATACTCAAAACAGGGTTTGAGTTTACCAGGGTTCCCCAATGAAAAAGGGATAGTGCTGTAGGATATTTTGGAAATACTCATAACAGAGTAAAACAAATGTGTACCTCAAGCCACATCATTCCAGGAAAAGTGAGATGAAGAGATGTTGCACATGAGCTAGCTGTTCGTGCATTTGGTTCATTCACCCACATTATTACCTCCTCCTCTTTCTGTAGGAGCATAAACCTTCAGTTATAAAATTTCCAACCCAACCCAGGTAGTGATTTCCCAGAAGACTCATGCTGTTAGTATCTCTCACAAAGCTGGTTCTGTTAATTTTCCTGATTCCCCTGAGGTTTGGCTTAAAGAAGTTCTTACTTTTCTAAAGACTAACATGTTAGTGTCTTTGCTTTGGCTATTGTCATTCTTTTGCATTTGGTACACTTACAAGGATTAATTTGGAATGAAATGTAATTGAAGGCCAATTATCATATCTGATGGGCAGATCTATTAGAGCATAACAGTGTTGCTGATTGGGAAATGGAAAGCACTTCAGTTAGTGTCTGGGAAAAGCATTAAATACATTGAATATCATTGCCTTGCTTAATAACCCTTAATTTAAATTACTTCCCCTCCCCACACTATTGCATTAGACTGTTCTAAATAAATGACACAGTCTAAGAGAAAGGAAACTGTACAGCAGCAGAATACTAAAGAATCTTAATTGATATATCATTATACAAAGTCTTATAACATTAAAGAAAAAAGACCTTGATTTTATTCCTTTTGGAAAAAACAAAAGACTATGTACTTCTAGATGTTTAATGCCTAATTGTTTTTGATGGGTATTTTATTATATTTGCATCTGGCACTAAAGAGTAGCAAATTACTGTCTCGTCATTTCCTAGGGAATTTATCCCCAGAAACAAAGTCTTGTACAATATTGTGTTCTTGTGGAACCAACTTGTCACATCAGGCAGAGTATACCTTTATTGGCATGTACAAATTTATTGCATTATCAAATTGTGTCATTCCTCTCTCTCTCTCTCTCTCTCTCTCTCTCTCTCTCTCTCTCACACACACACACACACACACACACACACACACACACACACAACCCCTCCACCTTGCTTCAGGCCCTTATTACCTTATTCCTGAACTATTATAAAATTTATATTTTTGATCTCCCTTCCACAGGTATCTCCTACTTCAATGCATCTTCCCTATAGTGACCAGTGATTTTCCTATAAGCATGAGTCTGATGATATAACTCTTAGTCAAATATAGTGACTCTCTATTACTTCCAAGATCATGTATAATTTTCTCTTTGATATTTAAAATTCCCTATAACTTGACCTTTTCCTGCCTTTCCAGTTTTCTTTTCTTTCTCTTCTCTTCCTTGCCCTCTGTTATCCAGCCATATGACCTGCTCACTGTTTTGTATGTTAAGACTTTTCAGTCCCATCTTTTTGCCTGCCCATGCCTAGAATGTATTCCCTGCTTATACCTACCTCTTGGAATTATTGTAAATGAAAAAAGTCTTCTTGATGCTCATCAACTGGGGCATAGTTGAATAAGTTGTAGCATATGATTGTGATAAAATATTTTTGTACTACAAGAAATGACAAGCAGGATGGCTTCAAAAAAACCCTGAAAAGACTTATATGAACACAAAGTGAAATGAACTTTGTATATAGTAAGAGCAGTATTGTGATGATATTCACCTGTGAAAGATGATTTTTAAGACTCAGCTCAAGTTTCATCTTCTGACTTTGCTGATACTTCTAGCTGCTAGTGCCTTTATTCTGTATATGTTATGCATCTCCTTATATACCTTCATATTCTCTCTTGAATGTAAGTTCCTTAAAGGCGGGAACTTAGAACAAATACTTAGTATATACTTGTTGATTGATGTTGCAGTCTCCTCAAAATGCTGGCTACTTAAAGTCAAAGGCTATTTTGTTTTCTTTGTACTCTCAGCACCTACCACAGTGCTGAACACCATATTAGTAAAAAATTAAAGTAGCATTGCTCTCTTTGAGAGGAGTCTTTAAAAAATAAGCCCTTCAGCAGATGAAGAAGAATGGTATCCTCTTTTTAGAAAAAATAAATTAATCTTTCATCTTAAATTTGGTCAAATATATTTACTTGGGATTTCAGACATTTTGAAGGTCCCTTTGAGTTCATTACTCCCGATGGCTTTGAATTATTTTGTTTAGTAAAATTACAAGAAATACAAGAAGCATAAAAAACAATTAATGGAATTATTTCCTTTGGCTATAACTTTATTACTGTATTTCAGCTTCCATTTACTAGAGTGCAGAGAAGGCATTGCGAATAAAAAATAACATACTCACTTTATTCCTATGGTATTTGCATTGCTAAGAAGACAAAGGGAATCAAAATTTAAGAAAAAAAAATTGAAGAGAGGGGGGAAATATGGGAGGAAAGAGAGAGAAAGAGGTTATTCCTGTTCTTTCATTTCAGTGAGACATTTCTGTTTTTACTTTATATCTGATTCTCCTTAATTTATAGTTAGCCATGGTGAACTCTGAAGTGGAATTTCAGTGAAAGGGAGGAGGCAGACAATCAAACAACTGTAGGATTGTTTTAAGAATTAGGTTTGGCCAAGAAGAATGAATGGAAAAGGGACAAGAAAATGAGAATAAAAGGAGCTGAGAAAACATACAGGCTATAAAGAGTAGTTAATGTTGGACTGATTTCAAAGGCTTTGAAACTGAGGAAAACATTTGAACTCCATGCTCACCTTTCCATGGAAGTGAAAGATGAAATGAGACAAGAATAAAGGATGGTTTTTCAAGGCTATTTTGGACTTAATAGAGAAAAGAAACATTTCACAGAATATTAGAAATTCAGAGTTAGAAAGGACTGCAAGGACCATTTAGTTTAACATGCAATGAAAAAAGATACCTTCAATGTCCATGACTAAAGAAGTTATGGTATATGACTGTAATGAAATATTATTGTGCTGTAAGAAATGATGATTAGTAGATTTCAGTAAAACCTGGGAAGATTTGTATGGACTGAAACAAACTGAAGATAAGGGGAACAGGAGAACTTAGTATACCATAATGACAATATTGCAGTGCTAATCAGCTGGGATATATCAATGTAATGGTTCCTGACAGTTCCAAAGGAGTTGTGGTGAAAAATGCTATCTGCCTTCAAAGAACTGACGAAATCTGAATGTAGATTGGAGCATCTTTCTCACCACTTTCTTTGTTTTTCTTTCTACAACATGGCTAAAATGGAATTTTTTATATGACTTTATATGTATAATGGATAGCATTCTTGCCTTCTCAGTGAGTGGGGAAAGGGCTAGAGGGAGACAGAATTTGGAACTCTAAAAAAGAATGTTTAAAAAATCAAAATAAAATTATTCAGAAAAAAAGAAATAGGATCCCCACTGCAGTATGTCTCAAATCCAAACGGCTTACAAAACTCAAGTGTGTTAGTAAGTTTTTCCTTCCTCCAGCCTCAGTTTACCTCATTGCAACTTTCCCTCACTATTTCTGGTCTGGGATTAAGTAGAACACATCTAATCCCTCTTTCACATGATAGGTCTTAAGTACTTGAAGACTTCTGTTGTCTTTTCTCCAAGTTAAATATTCGTAGTTGCTTGATAGAAACACCAAAGTACTTAAGTTGATAAGTTAACATTAAAGCCAGAGTATAGTTTAAGTCTAAAAGCCCAAAATCCAGGCTAAGGATTTGACACTAGAAGCATAGAACTAGGTGATGGATTTATAGAAAAGGTCAGTGACTCAAGATGATACAGAGGTGCTACTTTAGGAACGGAGTTAGATCAAGATTAGTTAAACATAGATTGATGCTGCCACTGATTGGGACATGGGACAGGGCTTGGTGGGGTTCTATCATGGTAGCAGAGCATGATTTGGTGGAAAGAGTAATAGATTGAAAGTTAGGAAATCTGGTTTCTAATCTCAGCTCTGCCACTAACAGAGATTTTTAGGCAAAATCATTTCATGTCTCCAGGCCAGTTTCCATATACTTGAAATTAAGGAGCTAGATACCTTCCAGCTCCAAAATTCTTTTCTTCAGGATTACTTCCATTATATATACTCTATTTTCCCTTTTTGTAAATAGTATTGAGCCATTAACATCTGGGTTAGAATTGTCCCCAAAACATTTGTGAGTTTTGGTACCATGGGTAACTGACCTAATTTTTCCGTTCCTCAGTTTTCTCATCTGTAAAATGAAAAAAAAAGTGCTTGAAGCTCAAATGGTAAAATAGATATAAAGTGCTTTGTAAATCATAAAGCACTGTATGTTTCAATTATTTCATTTTCTCATGTCCTCCTTTGTTTTTTTCTTTTCCCTCCCTTTTTTCCTCCTGTTTTTCATGGAATTTAAAACTTAAAAGGACCTTAATATTGATGGAGTAGATAGAGTGCTATTGAAATTAGGAAGCCCCAAGCTGTAGTTCCAGTTGAATGACTCTGTCCACGATTAGCTTGTTTCCTAATTTGTAAAACTAGAATAATAATAGCACCTTTCTCATAGATTTGTTGTGAGGATCAAGAGAAATCATGTATTTAATGCATTTTGCAACATTTAACAATATGCTATTATGCTATTTTTAGTTAGTTCAAATTTTTTTTTACAGATGAGGAAACTGAGGCCAAAAGTGACTAAATGGCTTTTCCAGTTTGCTTATTCCTTGTCTTTTGTTTAGGCTTGTCAGTAGCACACAGTAGTACACAATTCCAGGATAAGAAGTTGGTTGCTTCCCTTTGATTTCAGGGGGATTCGCATGCTTCAGGCAGTAACACTGTGAAGAGCATGTAAAAAAAATTGAAAGAGAAAAGCAGTAGCTATAATAGAAAAACATGGCTAGAGAGAAGGGCAGCCATTAGGAAACAACCTCTAAAAGATGTGGAGTGATCAGAGAGTTATAAAAAAGGACCAGAAATGGACCATGTTGTAGTGATTGAAAGAGTAGGGTATGTTTTACCTAGAGATTTGAGGGAGTAAAGAGCAGATAAATTAGACATGAAAACTGTCCTGACAAAAAGAAAAGGTTGTCATATGGAAGAGGGATGAGGCTTTTTCTCCTTGGATTCAGAGAGCAGAAGTAGGAACAATAGGTGGAAGTCACAGGGAATCATATTTTGGCTCAGAATAGGAAAAACTAACAATTAGAGTTTCTCATGAATGGAATGGACTGTTTTTTAGGGGGTGGGAATTTGGGGGTATAGTAGAAGGTAGTGAGGTCACTGCAGGTCTTCTTATGGGCCATAAATTGTCATCTGTTGAGGTTGAGGGAGATGGGATTCTTGATTGGGGTAGATGGTGGATTAGGTAATCTCGGAGCTACCTTCTGTGTGAAAAAGTATGACTAAAAAGCCTAATATGAAGAATGATGGTAGAGAAGGGGAAGAAGGGAGGAAAGAAAACATTTATTAAACAATTACTGAACCACTGTCAACTGCTTCAGGATAAGAAATGGATATGGTTTTTATTAATATAGGCATGTATAAGGAAGCAGTTAGGTGGCTGAGCCTGGGATCAGGAAAACTTCAGTTTAAATCTTATCTCATACTTGTTATCTGTGGGACCCTAAGCAAGTCCCTTAATCTCTGTTTTCCTTAATTCACTAGAGAAGGAAATGGGAAACCATTCCAGTGTCTTTACCAAGAAATACCCTTGGATGGTATGGTATATGGGATCATGAAGAATTGGACGTGGATAAACAACAACAATATGCTGGGACTGTGCTAAACTATAATAGTTCATTTACAACAACCCATAACACAAGTACTACCATTATCTTCATTTTAGAGATGAGGAAACTGAGGCAAACAGAGGATTAAATGACTCAATTCAGCTAGTAATAGTCTAAAGTTTCATTTGAACTCAGATCTTCTTAGTAACAGGCCCAGTACTCAGTGTTCTGTGGCAAATGCTGTGGAAAAACTAAACAACTTAATGTAGTTAGGAGTAGGATTGTGGGTGGAGAGTGTAAGGAGGAAAGGCCTTTGAATTTTGATGACAGTCTCTAGAGACCATAACAAGTATACATGGGACAGAAGGGATAAACTCCAGCTTCTGGTTCTTGTTTTGAATGTCTGGGAACTGTGAAACCCAGATTTCAAAAAAATCATCTTGGTAATCATGGCCTGAACAACCTCAGTCCCCAAAAGCACATTAACTCTTCCCTATTATGGGTATCTTAAGTTTGAATTTCCTGACTTTAGTCTGAGTAAATTTAATTTTAATGTCATATTAGTGTACTGTTCGCCTTCCTTTGGGTGGAGCCAGAAGCTGGCAATAGACCCAATATGTCTTCATAACAGAGAAGGCCTATTGTAGTAAAAAAAAAAATATGCCTAAGGAAAATGAATCTAATTACTTTAAGACAACAGCCTTAAAAACTTTATCTCTAGGGTTTAAAATGTTTTCCTCCACATACAAGTCAGATTCTATTCAAAACAAGAAATCTCTGTTTTATAAATATTCCACTTATTTCAAATACTATCAATAGAAAGGCATTCAACTAAAGCATTCTATACAGGCAATAATTTCTCCAAAATCATTGCATTTCTAAAACCTGAGAGAATTTAGAGTTAGTTTTTATTAGATAGAGTTAGTTAATATTTGGTTAGTCAGCACTATATATAACTAGTTAGATTTGATTAGTATTATATGGGGTTAGTTTTATATCGCAGTATTGAAGTATCTAACATCTGTTCTATTCCATTAAAATTTGGGGAAATAATATTTTGCCACAGAAAAGTTAATGTTTTTTTCCTTTAAAGAGTTGTTTTTTTAAGTATATGAGAATAAAATGGGGTTCCTTCCAATTCTGAAATTTGGGGTTGTTGAAAGGATTCATTCGATTCTTCCTACAATCCTGTGTGGAAAGGTATGCAAATGTTTCTGTGATCCTTTGCCATTTTATGGAAGAGGATACAGAGACTTTGTGAAATTAAGAGGTTTATCCACAGTCACATATCCAATAAGTAACTGAGGAATAATTTTAATTGTGGTCTCCTAAATCCTATTCCAAGCCTCTTTTCTATTATGCCACATTGTTCATGTGGTATGAACAAGAAATATTTTACAATGTAAATATATACTCCACATATCAGCATCTATGAAAGACTGAACTAGTGTTGTAGCAGTGAGGATGGAGAGGAAGAAACAGATTTGAGACATCAAAGGGCATTAGAATATTTATATATTTCAGTAAAATCTTTATATTTCTCTCTCAATATAAATACATATGTGTTATATATGTATATATACATATTTTCAACACTGAGGTATTTCAGTGTGATTTTGACATAAGAAAGTAAGATCGTAAATTTAAAGCTAATGGTGGTGGAGAAATTAAATAGTCTAATCCTGATTTATAGATAAGGAAATTAAATCAGAAAGATTAAGTGGTTATATCAACAGTCACACAACTAACAAAGAACTTATGATTAAAGAGGGGACAGAAATGTACATAAAAAATCCAGTATAAACCAGAATATAACAAGTGTACAAGATGTACATAGAAATTGATACGAGATTCCTGAGATTAGGGGGATCATGCAAGGGAGCATGGAAGTGGCAGCTTTTTAGTCATGGGTAAAAAGACAGGTAAAATTTAGGCAAATGGAAATGTTGAAGGAGATTGACATTTGGTTGGCACAGGGAATTCATCAGGGTTTTCTTTTTAAAAAGTAGTGGAGATTAGATTTATACATTACAAAGATTTTGAATTATACAAGAATTTAATTTAAGTAAATTATCTGAATTCCTCATTACATACAAATCAACGAACCAAGTCATCCTGGCAAATAGTTTCCAAACAAAATTACTTCCTTCTGTTCATTTGACCAGATTTGAACAGAATTTTGTATAGAAATAAACTCACTACCTGAAGTAGGAAAGTTGTGATAAGTACTTTACCTCTCCCAAGGATTTCAGACATTCCCAGCTGGTTCACCAAGTTCAGGATATTACCGACTCAGGAAAAGGGATGGCCTTCCATTATTTTGTATATATTTAATTTTTCCTTATATGAGAAACACTTGTTGATCCTCATAGGATACAGACTCCTTGAAGGCAGGGATTGTTTCATTTTTGTTTTTGCGTTCTCAGAATTTAAGCATTGCTTAAATTATGCTTATTCACTGATTTATTCTGTAAACACATGAAGGCTGCTTTCTTCTTTGTTCTGCAGAATTGATTTAATAAACAGCTAATGAGGAGCACTATGGTATGGGGGAAAGAATGCTGGTCTAATGCTTCCTGATCATGCAATTTAGATTTTCTGGGCCTCAGTTTTATCTATAAAATGAGATGGTACTTGTATTACCTGTCAATCTCTCAGAATTGTTTTAAGGTAAATTCTTTGTAATCTTTGGGCGATACTATATAATTGTAAGGAATATAGTAGTTCCTTAATCAACCAAATGAAGATGTACCTAGGAAGATTAAAAAAACAAAACAAAACAAAAAACTACCCAATTATAGGAAGAACTAAACACTGAAGCCCCCTTTACCAAGGATTAAGAAGTTTTACTATCACCTAGATGCCATTCCCCTCCTTTCCCCTTTTTCCTCTGCCATCAGTGAGTGGGCACCAGTCCTGAACCTTGATCCACAACTCAAGATCAAACTATTCACTCACTAATACCATCAGTGTCTGGTCTTGTTTAACTCGGAAGAAGCCTTTAAAATCCACCTTGCTTTACCTTGTTGGATGTCTAAATCCATGCAGTACCTGGAATGCCTTTCTGTATCCATTCAACCTAATGCTTTATGTGGATATCTTCTCTCAAACAAAGCTTACTTGCTTCCCATGTGGTTGAGCCTCACATGAGTTGTTGTCCAGGAGAACAATTAGTTATTCAGCAGTTACATGTATCTCCCAAGTTTTTGAGTTAGGTACTTTAGAAAGCAAGGACTGACCAGGAGTCCCATGTGCCAACAGAAGGGTTTCCCTTCATTCCTCAACATTAAGGCTGTAACTAAAGACCCTGACTCAGAATGACTGCCCATTAGGCTTCTTCCCCTGGATTATATGTACAGGTAAGTTATACGGCTGCCTGTTTGACCTCCTCTGCAGGGCTTTGGTATTTTGAACCTACTTGAATTTGTTAAGACAAATGTTCTGAGTATTTTCAAGGTAGGCTAACACTGCAGCAGAACTAGCTTTCTAATGAGGAATGAACTCAGTTGTTGAATAATGAGAAATAGAGTTGCAGTTTTTGGTTTCTTAAAACAGTAGTATCATCATCTTCATTATTTGAAGGATGAAACCCTTTACTTTTGAGAATTGCAACAAAAATATTGAACAAATTATAAGGTTTTTGCCAAGTTGTTATGATAATGTAAAGAATCTCCTTAGCTTGAAGAAAAATATATTCTATTCAATAATTGAGAAGTGTTCTAACAATGTATTTTTTCGTTTTCTGGGTCAAGATGATATGCTTATATTACCCAATGAACTTGCTGAATTTCCCCAAGAATTTTATTTGAAAAGTTATGGAGTTCTACAGAAAGAAGTTAAATGCAATTTAATAAAGAGGGTGTAAATGAAATTGCATATTTTCAGCTTGGGGGGGGATTTCCCTCTCTAATAACAAACCAATATGTGATTTTTTAAAATTTACTCTTAAAATGATTCATTTTAATTCAACAATTTTTTATTTAAATTCCTACTATGTTCTCAGCAGTATGCTAGGCACAAGGAACTTACAGTCTACTGACATTGAGGGGTGGAGAATAGAATGGGAATGGTGAAAAATAAATACAAAAAATTATACAAATGATTTCAAAAGGTAGAGAATAATAGGACAACTAGGTAGTGCCATAGTGTGCAGAGCACCAGACTTGAAATTAGGAATATTCATCTTCAAGTGTTCAAATCTGATCGCAGACACTTTCTAATGATTCTGGATGTCACTTTAGTCTTCTCTGCCTCAGTTTCCTCATCTATAAAATGAACGGGAGGAAAAATTTCCAAATGTGGTCACAAATAGTTTGACACAACTGAAACAACAAAGAAATAATAACAATTAAAAAAAATAAAAGGAAAAAAGGAAAATGATTGACTTGACCTAATTTGGAACAATAAATTCTCAAAAAAGTGAATTTAACAGTACGTGAAGAAAACTTTTTTTAGACATAGTCAGTGTGATAAATGTCATATTTTGTGTTAATAACTTTAAGCACTAGATCTTTTTGATTTCTTCGTGAAAAATTACAGATAGTTTTGGATTTCAAAATAATCGTGCAGAAAATTTGTTTGAAGTGCTCTTCCTATAAGATATTGATTGGTGGCTCTAATCTCCTGCCTTCTTCAAATCTTCATCTTGAGGTTTTAAATACAATACTTTCAAACTTGACAGTATCTCTAGCTAGGTATAAAAAAGACAACAGCCTAATACAAAGAAGTTAGAAATGTAGGTAGACAATAAAATGAGTAGAAACTGAATTTTGCAAGCTATTTTTTCTTAAGATTGGAACAGACTAACAGCAAGAAAGAATATTTAATTATAGAGTGACATTTGAAGAAATCTAAAGAACTGGGAGACTTTGGAGTGAAGAGATACAAGCTTACATATATGATAAGGAAAAAAGGGGTGGAGAAAGGGATCAGTTTTGCACAGGATCATTTCATTCTCAAACCCCTTTAGCACCAGAACCAACTAGGAAAATAACAAAAAAATTCAAAGTAGTGAAGATAAAAGTGAATGAATACATTTAGGGGATAAGGATGGATAACTTGACTATTAAAAACTTACCCTTCAGCTTTGGAAATAGATTAACCAAAGGTATTTGCCCACAAATATTTTTCCTAGCACATAACTTGTGTTTGGACAGTGTGGCATCGTGAATAGATTGAAGATTCAGTCAGGAAGATGGGCTAAAGGACTGACTTTGACACACAGGCTTTGTGAACTTGTCTATACCACTTAATTTTTCAGTCTCCCACACAATTTTTTAAGATTATAACTTGGAGAGAGGTGCTTTGGAGATGGAGTTTTCTTATTGGGTGTCTCCCCCTCACCCTATGCTTTCCTGCCACCTCTGCCAATTTTTTGTTAACCTGGTCATTTCTTCAAGTATAGATCCTATACCAATGGATTCATGAGTAATACCAGAAAGCTGTCATTTAAAAATCACTAATTTTCATATAGTATATACTGAGGATGGGAAGTAAGGAGCAGCATATTTATTTTCCTAACAGCATTTGCATAAAGATAACATTAATTTACATATTAATTGCCAATCTGCAGATGATCATTGACAAAGGATGATAGTAGGTATCATAGACTGTAAGAATTGGAGGATATTTGTAGAGATTATTTTGTAAAACCATTTCATTAACAAATGCAGAAAGGAGGCTAGAGGAAGGACAGATGGAGTGACTTGTCAGGGTCATACAACAGTAGTTTAACCAGGTTTCCAGGATTTACCTTGCCTCAGTCACATATGGATGAATGAAAGTGAACTGCATCAGAAAACTATGCAGGGTTAATGTTTCAAATTTATAAGAAAGGTTTGTAGAACCATGTTTGTTATTTTTTTAAAAAAGATCTTATACAAAATTTCTCCTTCCTGGACCTCTTTTATTCTTCTGTCTTGACTCTGGAATCTGTAGAGCCAATGCCTTGACCTAATTTGGATGGGACTAGATCTGTGATTTCATTGGCATAGGGAAAACTCCCAGTGAAGAAACTCTCTCTACCAATGTGACATATCAGCAACAAATAGTTTTTGTCTTAGTGCCACAGGTACTGAGAAGTTAAACAGCTTCTTCAGAGCTATAGAATTAAAAAGGGTCAGATATAGTATCTGAATTACCAGGACCTCTTGATGCTGAGGCAGGCTTGCTATCCATTAGGCCAGGCTGCCTTCTTGTTACAGGATCTTTGAAAGCAAAGATTATTGATATGTAAGGTATATAGTTGCCAAAACTTACTTGGAAAATCTTGGCTCTGTTGGGAAAAGCAAGAGGTAAAAATACTGACAATTCTGTTTATGTTTTTTGTATCAAAAACAAAAAGTAAAGAGACTGATTTCATCAGCAATCAGCCAGAGCTCTTTTTAAAAGTGGATTTTTATTTATATAATTTACTAGATTTTCATATATTCTTTCTCCTCACTCTTCCAGAGAGCTGTTTCTTTCTTTTTTTTTATTAAAGCTTTTTATTTGTATAACATATGTATGGGTAGTTCCCCAACAATGATCTTTACAAAGCTTTCCATTACAAATTTTACCCCCAGTCCCCTCCCCTCCCCTAGCTGGCAGGAAGTCCACTACATGTTAATAATGTTGAAATGCTTGAGAAGTTATGCAAGAAAAATCCTATCTACAAGAAAAAAAAAGAATCAGAGAAAGGCAACACAATGCAAGCAAATGTCAATAGAGATCATGAAAATGTTATGTTGTGGTCCATATTTCATTTCCCTCTTTCTGGGTGTATATGGTTTTCTTCAGTGAACAATTGGAACTGGTTTGATACAATTCTTTGTTGCAGAGAGCCATGTCCATCAGAATTGATCATCATGTAATACTGTTGTTGCTGTGTATGATGATCTCCTGGTCCTTCTCGTTTCACTCAGCATCAGTTCATGCAAGTCCCTCCAGGCCTCTCTGAAATCGTCCTGCTGGTCGTTTCTTACAGAACAATAATATTCCATAACATTCATGTACCATAATTTATTCAGCCATTCTCCAATTGATGGGCATCCCTTCAGTTTCCAGTTTCTAGCCACTACAAAAAGGGCTGCCACAAACATTCTTGCACAGGTGGGTCCCTTTCCCTCCTCTAAGATCTCTTTGGGATATAGGCCCAGTAGAAATACTGCTGGGTCAAAAGGTATGCACAGTTTGACAACTTTTTGAGCATAGCTCCAAATTCAGAGAGCTGTTTCTTAGAACATTTTTTTTTGCAAAGAAGGGAAAAAAATAGAAACCCATTTTTATTATTTGTAAATAAAAACCCATATTTATTACTTGATTCATCAAATTTCAATTAACCACTCCATATTCCTGAGCTATGCCAGAACAGACTTGCTATATAACTCAAAATGACTAAGTCATAAGAATCAAAATGTAATAAGCACCTCCCTTACACCTACCTTATTGTTGCTATTCAGTTGTGCTTGACTCTGTGTGATTCCATGGACCATACTATCCATGGAGTTTTCTTTGAAAAGATACTTGAGGGGCGATTAGGTGGTGCAGTGGGTAGAGCACCAGCCCTGAAGTCAGGAGGACCTAAGTTCAAATGTGATCTCAGACACTTAACACTTCCCTCTTCCTAGTTGTGTGACCCTGAGTCATTTAACCCCAATTGCTTCAAGAAAAAAAAGAAAGAAAAGAAAAGATACTGGAGTTAGGGGTAGCTAGGTGATGCAGTGGTTAGAGCATCAGCCCTGAAGTCAGGGGGATCTGAGTTCAAATCTGGTTTCAGACACTTAAACTGTGTGACTCTGGGCAAGTCATTTAACCTCAATTGCCTCAGCAAAAAAAGGAAAGAAAAAGAAAAGATACTGGAGTGCTTTATTAAAGCAAGCAGAGGTTTGACTTGACTTGCTTAGAGTCATAGAGCTAGTGTTTGAAGCTGGATTTGAATTCAGGTCTTCCCGACTTCAAGACTATCATTCTATTTACTGAGCCAACTAAATACATCTGCACCTACTTGAAAAAGTGCTATTCACATTCTGCTAAGCATTCATTCAGTTTACCTTAAGGATCATAGGACCATTGATCTAAAGTTGAGAGAGTCCTTAGAAGAAAACTAGTCTAGCATCCTCCTTTTACAGATGTGGAATAAAGCCTCAGGAAATTAGGCTATATACCTAAGATCTCTTAGACAGTTAGAATCAGAATCAGGATTTGAACACGGTTGCCCTTCTTATTCTGTTACAAAATGCAATTTCTTCTATGTGGAGAAAGTTCTTTAGTAGAAAAAGTAACAAAGGTAGCATATGTATGGCATTGTAAAGGTTTGCAAAGAACTTTATAAAAAATATTTCATTTGGGGCAGCTAGGTGGCATAGTGGATAGAGCACCAGCCCTGAAGTCAGGAGGACCTGAATTCAAATCTGGTCTCAGACACTTAACATGCCCTAGCTGTGTGACTCTGGGCAAGTCACTTAACCTCAATTGCCTCAGAAAAAAAAATATTTCATTTGATCCTTGAGATTACCATAGGAAAAGTAACTTGTTTAAGGTTCTGTCTTGTAACTCTCTGAAGGCACATTAGAGTGTAGATCTGTCTCCAGGTCTAGCCCTCCATTCACTCCAATAACTCGCTCCTCAACATATATCCATGGACCCCCTTGTTTCCCACCATTTGTTCAATAGCTTCAGGCATATACTTCAGATTAAAGTAACAATTATTTGCATAAAATGTGTGATGATTCATTATTTATTGTTTTAGTTGCATGATTTTTATATCTGTTTAAAGTTGCATATTCTAAGACAAAAATTCTTAACCTGGACTCCATGAACTTTTGTTGTTGTTTTAAATTATGATAATTATATTTCAGCATAATTGAATTTATTTATAATCCTATGTATTTTATTCAATAAAAACATAATTTTGAAGGTTTCATAGGTTTCACCAGAATGCTAGAGGTATCCATGACAAAAGGATTAAGAATTCTGACTTGAGATCTAAGTCTTTTTGACTAGAGATGAAGTCTGTTTGACTTATTTATTTTAACTGAACCATGCATCTTGAATCAGTATTCTTAACACTATACTTTAACTTAAATGAAGTTGTACACCTGGATCTTACTTATGGAAAAGGCTTCTTCAGACTGTGATTTCTTACTCAGAGGGTTTCATTTCAGAGGGAAAGTCCTTTCCTTGACCCTTACTTTTAGAAGATTTGAATTCAGAGTTGTTCATTTCCCCGCCTGCCCCCTTTAGTATGTTAGGGGATTATTCTCCATGAATATGAGGATATTTGGGTGCCATTAAGTGATCTGCAATCATTCAGTTTCAACCCAAGATAATTAAAATGGATGCCTCAGAAACTGATCCTCTCACAGGATGCATGGCTTCAGGGTTGGAAGACTAGAAACCAAAGGCTCTTTGTTCAAGGAAAGGGATCCAGCTTGCACTAAAAGGAAAATATTAACCTTCTGGAGCTTCAAACCATTTTCTCAGACCTTCCAGCATTCCAGTGACATGAGAAAGGAAATCATGTCTTTGTAGTGGAGGATAGTGTCATGGTAAGGGCATACTATGATTGAGCCTGGGACTGCAAGGAATTTTCATTTCTAGAGGCCAGTCAAGAATTCTTTCTTCCAATAAGTATCTTCAAATTTTCCACAATCTTATAAATTACAAGCATTCCCAGTTATACCTATGTTAGATTTGCAGAGAAAAAGAAAATGTGAGATGATGAAATGAAAGGTCATTTGATAAAGATCAAGGAATAAAGAAATAGAGTATTACACAACTCACAATGAGGGGATGCTCCTCTCTGCACCCAACTCTTAGTCTAGCCACAAATCTTAATTTGGTTTAATTGTAGCTGAATGACATTTTGGAAACTAGCACATCAATAATTTTCAGTAAGATTTGAAAGTGGAGTCAGTTAGTACCTGGCATATTTTTTAAAAATTTATTTAATTTTCAATTCAAGAAACAAAGCAAGCATTTCCATAACACAAAGCAATAAAAAAGATGATTACATGTGAAACTACAAATCTATCATGTACAACTTGCTATTTCTTTCAGATATACAACAGTTATGTAACTGTTCCCCCCCACTGTAAGTGACTACACACAAAAGAGGTATTATATTTGGGTGGGGGTGTGTGTGTGTGTGTGTGTGTGTGTGTGTTATGTAAACTTATTCTATACATAATTCTATTTACCAGTTTTTTCCTTGGATAAAAATAGTGTCTTTCTTCACATATCCTTTTTTTTAAAAAAATCTGTGTACTTATAATAGTCAAAATGATATATATTTTAGGAGACACTTAATAAGTGTTTACTGTTCGAGTGGAAAAAGTATTGATACCACAGGTTGGGCTAATGTTAGAGAGAAATTAAGCTTTTAGCATAGCAGTAATACTTGACTTAAAAAAACATCACATTTTTCAGATTAAAAATATGAAGTATATTCAGACCTATCTACATCATAGGGTCATTATGAGGATAAAATAAAATACTTGTAAAGCACCTAGTACTCTTGCTGACACATAGTAAGTGCTTAATAAATGCTTGTTTCCTTCATTGTTCTCTTCAGTAAGTCAGCAAATATTTATTAAGTGCTTACTACATGCAGAGTGCTGTGCTAAGCACTGGGGTTACAAAGAAAGATAAAAACAAAAACCATTCTGTACTCCCAAGGAGCTCACTGTTTAATGGGGGAGACAACATGCAAATAACTTTGAACAAAGGAGATCTCCACAGGATGAAAAGAGATGATCCCAGAGGAAAGGCTCTAGCATCAAATTAAGGAGGATCAGGAAAAGTGCTTTTAGAAGATAGGGTTATAGCTGGTATTTAAAAAGATTGAAATATAGGGAAAGTCATTAAATAGTCTATTTAATTTGAAGCAAACTTTTAACATTTTCTTTTGTTTAACTTTTATTTCACAATTTGATTTATATCATTTTATTTCCCATGCTTTCTATGAACATAAATACTCAATTTATTAGTTGTCAAGCCATATTTTATTTATTTTTATTTTTAATAGTATTTTATTTCCCCAAATATATGCAAAAATAGTTTTCAACATTCATTTTTTTTAATCCATTTTTTTCCCTTTTTGGATGAGGCGATTGGGGTTAAGTGAGTTGCCCAGGATCCCATAGTTAGAAAATGTTAAGTGTCTCAGGCTCCTCCTGACTTCAGGGCCAATATTCACTTTTGCAAAATTTCATGTTACAATTTTTTTTCTCCTTATTCTCCTCTCCCTTAACACAGCAAGCAATCTGACATAGATTAAATGTGCAATTCTTCTAAACATATCTCCATATTCATCATGCTGTGCAACAAAAATTAGATCAAAAAAGAAAAAAAACCTATCAGAATGGGAAAAAAAACAAACAAGCAAACAAACAACAACAACAGCAAAAAGGTGAAAATACTATGTTTTGATCTACATTCAGTCTCCATAGTTCTCTCTCTGGATGCGGATCATTCTTTCCCTCACAATTCTATTGTAATTGTCTTGAATCATCTCATTGGCCAACCTGTCACAGTTGATCAACACATAATTCAAGACATTTTAATCATGGTTATTTATGAAGTGCCCTTCTCTATTGTACTTAGGATTAGAAGTAACATTCCCATCCAGAGAATAGCTTCAATATTGTACTGTATTTTCTGTTTCTTTACACAAAGAGAGCTGTTCTTTTATGGGTCTCAGAAAGCTTTAGGATTACTAAAACACCAAGTGCAGCAGAATTTGATCCTTCCCCAAAGCACTAGTGAACACATTGACTTTTACATGTGGAATGCCTGCTTCTATGTCTTTTTAAAGTCTTTTATCTAGAGACCTTATGTTTAGCTACAGTTAGAAGAAAATAAAAAGCTTCATCTAACAGAAATAAAGCAATGGACAAAAATAATTTATAATAAAATTGACATGTGACTTGGAACTCTGAGTATTTCTATTTTAGCTAGGGATTTAATTTGTTCTTGTTAGGGTGGTTATTTTGGAATGGTTATTGAAATATTATTAGACTGAAAAAGGGTAATGAAAAGAGTATTTACTAGACTGAGAATCAGAAATCCAGATTCTCATCCTGAATCTGTCATTCTCCCCCTAGCTCCAGTTGAGAGGCAGCATGTCAAGATCGGCTTAGAGAAGGCTTTCATCCAAGTCCCTCATCTGATACACAACTCTTTAAGATTGGGAGGCCAAATTTAAATGTCTTACTCTAGGCCTGGCACTTCATCTACTATTCTATCTAGATACCTCTCAAGCTAGTTTAAGATACTGTAATGGTGAACATGTTATTGTTTGTCCTTCATTGTCTCTGTTTTCAGAACACTAACAATCAAAGAAGAGGATGAAGACATTTCAACAAGCATTTATTAAGTCCTACTATGTTTCAACTGAATGTGGGGGTCATGAAATTATAATTTATTATAAGTCAATGTTTGATTTGTATACTTATTTTATATACCTATATACCAGGTTCAGGTAAAAATTTCTCATGGAGTTGCTAGTGGAAAAAGTTTAAGAAGCTTTGCCTATGTTACACTCTACTAACTCAATATCATTTCAGGATGAATCTGATCTGTAAAGTCCTAATTATGCTTGTGATGTTTATTCTTCCATTACTATGTATTAGCCATCATGGCACTTGAGTGGTTCAGGGAAAAAAATAATGCCAAATGTTGTTGCTGTAACTAGACTCACAATGATGCATTTGGCACATAATTTCTTTTCTTGGAGATTTTTGTGGAAGGAAAGAGAGATGAGATGCCATTGACTAGAAAGACACCAGGGTCCTCAAAACATTGCTTTGTGTGAGTTCAGCTGCACAAATTGTAAGGAAAAAAAGGCAAAATGTTTGAGTGAATGAAAATCCAGTTATAAGCTTTCTCTTTTTAATGAAATCCAGCTGTCTCTCTCTCTTGGTGATGACATGAACATTTTCTGATATCAACATTAAGAAAAGGATGAAGCTAAACTAGACTTTTCAAGATCTCTTAATAGGGGGCCAAAGAGATAAGGAAATGAAAGTCTCTGTTTTGTGGTTTTCAAACAAAAATAGAAATATTGCTTTTATATCTTTTAATTAAATGGCATACCAAATCACTCATTTTTCATTAAGTAATAGCAAATCCACTATGAGGCAAAGGTAGCATTCTGTGCAAGGAGGACTTTGTTTTTAATGAATCCTGCGCTTCTTTGGGGAGATGAGGGCCACCAAATAGTAGTAAGTTTCAAATGAAGCTTATTGTGTCAGGGGCAAGGATCAGGTTAGTGTTCAAGTGTGTAAGGTGTCTTGTAATTGTTATGTTGTGGTCCATTACTCTGCTACTGCTCCTGTCATCTGGGTTGACTTATTCCCTTTGATTTGATGACTGTAGGAAAGTCCTGAGCAAAGTTTATTATCTCTTCAAATATAGGCAGATTAAATACTGTAAGAGGATTACTTTGCTTAATAAAACATTCACAGATGAACGGTCTATTCATGAGCTTTTTTTTTCTCTCTAAGAAATGAAAAAGATCAGCTGATGTGCTTGGGAGTATAGGCATTGACTAGTAAAGGTTTCTGCAAATGATAATGCCTTCATAGAGGGTCAGTTTGGGAAAGGACTTTAAATCTCATTTCAACTAAATGCTTCATTTTACAGGGTGAAAGACAGGTCAATTAGTTTGAATCATGCCATCATCCTGATATTGTATTAAAATTTCACTATCTCAAAGAGGAGGTGGAAGACTATAGAGATAAAAATAATAGATAGAAGTATAATAAACTGCTTTGGTACCTTCTAGTATAAGCCTCTATCTCTTGACAAACATCAAGATTTTAAGGTCCCTCTGGGCTAATATCATGTCTTACTATTTTGTATCTGTGACACATCTACACTAACATATAATACATGTTTATCGAATAAAAAAATGAATGAATGTATAAAAGTCTGTCCTTTCAAAGCATACACATTTTTCTGCAGATAAAAAAGCAAAATAAATATATATCCTCATTAGTAATTTTTATTTTGTTTATATATTTTCAAAATTCATTGTACTATGTTATAGCTCAAGGAAAAATAACTTGGAGAGTGTAATTACTCATTTTGGGGTCATTGTGACTGCATATGTAGTACCTTCTAAGCTTTCTCTTTTGGAGTTTTTATTATTGTTGATGTTGTATCTTACCAGTCTAGTCTTTTGAGATGAGTCATTCCTATGAAATCTAATATTTTGCTAACATTCATAATTTATTGATAGACTTCCTAGATATTGCCTTTTGAATTATTAATTAATGAAAAACAGCTAACTAAACCATTGTGGAGAATGATCAAATGATACATATTCCGAGTTTGGAGACTTCATTTCCTGATAGAGTAGTCAGTAGTCATTTTAACCAATGGAATATTTAGCCTAAGGAATGATCTTAGTATTAACTACGTCAGTCTAAAATGACATTGCTGTCTTTTATATAAGTTCTTTTGAAGTTTTAATCTCAAAATGTTTTGTGAAACTAATACTTAGTGTTGATGTGGAACTAAAGTAATAAGTATGAAAGCCCTTAGGAAAAAGATCTTGTAGAAATGAAACAGTATAATTATTCTTCCTTCTTAACATTTCTTCCTCATAATTATTTATATTGTACTTGTTAGTTTAAATATGTGTATAAGATTAATGTATATGAGAATTATTCTTTTATGACTAATTATCTGTTGATTTGAGAACTGGCATATTACAAACTCATAGATTTAGACCTGGAAGGGGACCTTAGAGGCCATTGTGGCCAATCCCCTATTTTATAGAAGAGAAGATAAAGTCACAGAAAAGTTAAGTAATTTGCCCAAGGGATACAATTAGTAAATGTAGGAAGAGGGTTTGGAACCCTGATCTTTCTAATTCAAGTCCAATGTCTGTAACAACACCCTGCAGTGGGACCATAGGAGGTAAAGAATTAGTAGAAATACCCAGTGGCCCAGAGTCATGGATTAGGATCAGAATGTAGTGTTGTCTCCCACAGAGATAGTCTGGAGGCAAGAGACAAGAGCGAAAGGTGCCAAATGGACTGGAGCAGATGCCATCACATAGGGTGATGGGGTGGGGTGAAATGAGTGAGCAGCTGAGAATGCAGATGAGATAAGCAGAGAACTAGGACAGGAGCCAATAATCGGGAATGAGAGAATCAGTTAGGTATGTCCAAGATTCAGAGGGACATAAGAAAAAACCTTTCACAAGTGTATTCAAAGTCTATGGGAACTTATTTTAATTATGAGTTGTGGTGTCTTGATCATGATCCCTTTGCCACCTAAAGGTAACAGTTTATTCAGGAAGAACCTGGATCTCTTCTCAGATTTTCAGAACTGAGTTCATTATTAGCCCTATAATAGCTAGTAGGTATGCATGAAATAAAATTCTGATACAAATATGAAAACTATACATTTCCTTACCTAAACTGATCCTTAGTGTGAGCTACCCTTCTGGGATATGGATAAATCAAATATGCAAATACTGGCAAAGCTTTTCCCTCCATAACTTCTTAACAAATGCTAAAATGGACACACCAAATTTTTATCTACCTGTTGTCATCTTTGTGGTGGGGAGTAATACACAGGTATATATAATTACAGGGGTAATAGTTTGAAACAGTGATTCTTAAATTTTTTACATTTGTAACCCCTTTCCCTTGAGAAATTTTTACGTGACCCTGGGCATATTGCATATAAAATAGGTATACAAATCAAACATTTACTGATAATAAATCAATTTCCCATCCCTTCATATGGGGTCCCAAACCACAGTTTAAGAAGCTGGTGTTTAGAGGATAATTTGAGCTAAAGCAGGTCTTTCTGAAAGCTGAGTGTTGCTAAGGAGATCCATCTGTGAGAGGGGGAACCAAGGGCTGAGGGCAGGGTGTTCTGACAGGAGAGATCCAGGAAATGTTACTGGGAAGCTGGAGCCAGAGTCAGACAGGGAGGAATTACCAGTAATATCTATGAGCTCACATAACCTCTGAGTTCTCATACCCAAGGTTCTGGGGCCTGCAACCTATTCTAATGAGCAGTCACTGCCTCTAATAATCATTTGCATTTGTGATGAAGATGAGGCTGTGATATTAGGCCAAACATATGTGTAATCAACCCAGATTTAATTGAGAGGGGGAGGGGGAAGAAGAGGAAAGGAGAACATGAATGGCAAAGTATATCTGGATAAATTTGACCCAGTATAGAAATAGTGTGATTAAATTCAATAGTTACATCCTGAATTCAGTTGAGTTTATCTTTCAGAAATATGTAGAGTGCTTTGAATTTCACAAAGTGCTTGGTGGACCTTATTCTCTTTATTTTTTTATTACAACTCTGTAAGGTATGCATAACAGTATTTGTTTTTTGATGCCCATTTTATGAGTCAGTTAAAAAAAAAGAAGTGATTTATCTATGGTCACATGGTTAGTATCAAAAGTGAAATATGAACCCTGCTCTTCTAATTCTCTTATCTTGTATGCTATGCTGCCTGTAGGTACTTGGTAAAAGATATAAATTGACATTGAAGTAATGAGGCTTTTAAATACATATATATATATATATATATATATATATATATATATATATATATTAGAACTTACACATCCAAGTATGTTATCTCTTCAAAGAAAAGACTTTGAGGAAAATACATACATATTCATTTTTGGAACTCTTAATTTGGAATAACCTTCTAAGTCTGGGGCATATTGTCTTTGACATCCTCTATAGAAGCAGAGACTCATCGTATCAAAATGTATTTTTTTTTAAACAGCTAAAGTTTAGTAGTAAACCTGATAAGGTAGATTGCCTTTGGATAAAATTGTTTTAAGTCACAAAATAAAATGTGTTTTCCTGTGTGTCACTGGAGACACTTTATTTTGGGGAAAGAGACACTTTAGCCACTGTAAAATAATTGAAAATAACTTCTCCCAATTCACTTGTTTAAAGGACAATTTTCATTTACATGTATAATTCTGGCACATTTTTTTAAAAATCCAGTTATTGTTTTATAGTATACTTTGTACAAATGTCCCAGAGTAGAGAGATGAATGCTATAGGTAGCATATAATACCAACTCTGTCAATGCAATTCAGCATTCCAAGATAACAAAATACTCAAAAAGTTAAATAGATAGTTAAGCACAAAGACAGAAACTGGTATATGACCATGCTGCTAATGATAAAGTTTTAAAAACAGTTAGTTGCTTTTGGAGCTAGCCTTTTTGAAATGGAAGGAGGAATCTATCTAGCTAAGGAGGAAATTGTAGAGAAGACACAAAAACAAGTGAAGGAGTCGATATGGAAGCTGAGGGAGCAAGTAAAGCCTCCTCTCAGGTTGCCATTCTCTGCCTCATTTTTTATCTAGCCTTAATCATTGATTGGGCATTCTCTCAGTCAAACTGAATCCTGGGAAAGACCTTAGCTGAAAAAGGCAGAGGTCTCTCATTGCATCTGGGGCCATCTCTGGTCCTGATCTGTATCTTGTTATTGGACCCAAATGGTTCTGGAGGGGAAACTGAGGCAGGTGACCTTGCATAACCCTCTCTCACTTAAATCCAATTCACTTGCATGTCATAGTATCACTTCTTTGATATCATGGCCCTCTTCAAGAACAAAGGTTAAACAACATGTTAGACAATAAACGTTTATTAAACATCTACATGTTCCAGACACTAGACTAAGTGCTGGAGATACAAGTAAAAGAAAAAAACAAAGGGCCTCCTGGAGCTTACAATCCACTGGGATAAGGCAACACACAGGAGGAGGCTGTGTTGAGATGTCTTTAAACAGAGACTCTGAAGCCCATGGCCCTGCATTCCAGCCAAAAGTCCAAAGTAGCAGAGGTTGAGTACTAAGAAGATTCCATCTTGCAGCATGATGAGATTTTCCAATGATGAGGTATTATGGAAAGTTCCAAAGAAGCCCTAAAGCTATGTATGTGGTGGAAAAAAGAGGAGAGAGTAGTGGGAAGTGAGAGGTTCATGATAAGGAAAGAAATAGCTGTTGTAGAAGACAGGGTATTGGCAATACAGTAAAAGTTTTTGAGCTGGCCAAGGAACTGATATAACCCCAGTGAAAGCATTCATGACTGGCAAAAGAGAAACAAAATTATAAGAATGGAGTATGATTTCAAGAAAAGTACAAAATACAATAAAGGGAGGGGAAATAAGATGACTTAATTAAGGGAAATACTAAGAGTAGACAGAAAAGAAAACAGGAAATAAAGTCCAAGAAATATCAATGGAATTATCAGCCCAAAGCATTGAGATCGAAGATTCCCAAGGACTGGAATTGAAAACTGAGTAGATTAATAAATTATTGGACTTGGTCATGTGTATATGTAGATCTTTTTTGTGAGGAGGAATAAGAGAAAGAGGGAAAGACGGGGAAAATGACAAAGAGATCAGAGAAGTAGAGAGATTGAGAGTGAAATATTAATACTGGTTTATATCTAAAGTTTCAGTCTTTTTTAAATGAGGTTATACATGATTGCACATTTATAATCTATACTGGATTACTTGCTGACTTGGAAGGGGAAGGAAAAGGAAAGAGGAAGAAAAATTTGGAACTCAAAATTTTACAAGAATGAATGAGTATTGAAAACTATCTATATGTAATTGGAAAAAATACTACTGAATAAAAAAAAATAAGATGATCACTTATGAGACTCTGGAGATGAGATAAGGATTCCAGTGGGGTTGAATATTTCAAAGAGATATGAGATAAGATATATATAAAATAGCTTCATTGGTTTAATATTAATGATTTTCAACACTGCCTGTACTTCATTATAGAGAATTGCTTTCTTCCCCAGTCAAATGGGGGAAGCAGTATTCAAATAAATAAAGAAAACAAGCTATAAACAGGATAAAAAGGAAACATTAACAGATTGAAGACCCTGGAATTAATAGGTTTTAGAGCAGGCTTCTTATAGAAGGTGGGATTTTAGTTTGGATTTAAATGAAGTTGGTGGGGAGGCTTGTCAGAAGTCAGAGTGGAGGAAAGAGTGTTACAGGCATGGGGGAATAGCCAGAAAAAAAATTGCCAGGAGCCAAGAGTCATGTTTTATTGATGGAATAGCCAGGAGGCCAATATCACTGGATCTAAGAGTATGTATTGCAGAGCAAGGTATAAGAATACTAGAAAGGTGGGAGGGAGCTAGTTTAAGAAGGACTTTGCCAGATTATTTTATTTTTGCTTCTGGGAGCAATAGGGAGCCAACGGAGCTTATTGAGAGACAGAGACAAAGACAGACAGACACACAGAGTGTTCATATGTATATGTATGTATATATGTTTTGGGGGGAGGATGAAGTGACATGATTGGTCCTGCATTTTAGGAAAATGTAATGACTTGAGTGGAGAATGAATTGGAGTAGGGAGAGACTTGAGCAGGCAGACAGGCAGAGCTACCAGCAGATTATTTCAGTAATCCAGGTATGAAATGAGGGCCTCCTTTAGAATAGGGGTAGTATCAGAAGAGCCAAAGGGGCACATTCTGGTACTGAAAAGGTGAAATCAATAGTCACAGTAACAACTTGGATATTGGGGGAGGGGGCAGTGAAAGAAAGGAATCAACTATTACTCTTAGATTTTGGATTTTTATATCTTTTCTCATTTCTATTTCACAGTTTATTATGAACTTTGTTGGATTGTGAGCAAAAATTTAATTAGATCATCCCTGGAAATTCTAGGGCAGCCATTTTCTTTTTTTTAAAGGGATCCAATTTCATTTTACTTCCTAAAAATGCAGCTTACCTAACATAGGTAATTAAACACTGCTAAAAAGCTTCCTCCAAAGTGTGAACATTTTTTCTCTTTCTTAATAAATTTATGGTTCATTTTGAGCTTTCAAGAAAAGCCACATGGGGAACATTTGGAGGGCACCTTGACCTAGATTTCATATATAAAAATATCCAGATAAACAAACCCAGAGGGAGTAAGCAGTATCCAATGGTGAAAAATACAAGGTGGGATTAAAAAAAAAAAACAAAAACAAAACCTTCCTTCAGTTTATTATAGAAAAAGCATTATGGGGTCATGGAAAGAGCAGTAAGTCTTTTACTAAAGACCTGGGTTTGAATCTAGTTCTGCTGCTTACTAATTATGTGACTTTAGTTGGGCAATTCACTTTACCTCTGTGACACTCAGTTTTCCTCATCCAAAAAATGGGGGTAATAATATCTTTACTATTTATAGCATCATAAGAAATATCCTCTGTAAACCTTTATAGCACTATATAAATGAAAGTCATTGCAGCTTATTTTCTTATCTTTTCTACCATCTAAGGAAATCACTTTGTATCTTTTTTTTAGTTCAGTTCAACAAATATATTTCAAATGCCTTTATTTACAAGGTTCTGTGGAGATATAAAAATGAGCAAGAGAATATTTGTCCTCAATGAACTTATATTCTAGTAGGAGGCAAAAGACTAGTTTGAGGTTTTGATTGATGACTATGAGAGGGATTTTGAAATAAAAAAAAATAATAAAAGCAGGAAGAGGAAACTGTGGGGTTGGGGCCCTAGAGATGCTTATTGTGATTTTTAGCATGTTGAGTTTGAGTAACATTCTCTCAGATGTTGGAGCTGCCCATCAGACAGTTGAAAATGTGACTAGGAACTTAGGAAGAAGGTCTACACAGTCTATTTCCTTGTTATTTTATTAAACTCAGTTGCATCTTTTATTTGATCTGCTTGGGATGAGTTAATAATTAATAACCTTAATATTTTCTCCATCACCTTCTTAAGTCTAGACAAGGGATTATAAAAGTATCAGAAATCAGATATGCCTCTTGTCTCTTTTAGTAGGGCTCATGAATGATTTTTATATTTTTAAAATAAAGTTTTATTGTATTAAAAATGTAAAAACTTTTCTTAGGTCAGAGAGCTTGACAGGCCATAGTTTGTCTATCCCTGGTCTAGGCAATTAAGAAAACAATCAATTAAGTCTTGATTTCCTGGGTGGAAATGCTCACATTGAAAATTTAACAAGAAGCTCTTCAAGAATAAGTCTGAGCTGCCTCCAATCCAAGTCTTGAAGTAGAAATGGGCAGTAACAGATGTATAGAGGAAGATAGGCTCATTGAGGTTCACTGACTTCCTCAGTGTCTCCTAGATTGTTAATAACAGAATTGCTCCCCAAGTTTTAGCCCGTAAATGCTACTTTCTTTGTATTAATAAGGAGGATCTAAAAAGGTCATTAGATAGCATAATACTTTGTCCCTGAAAACAACAGGGCTAACCACTGGGGTAGCTGCTGTTGGCACTGTCATTTTTTAATCCATAATTTATATATTTTTTCTTTGTCTTTATTTCTTCCTTTTCCTTGATTTTTTTTTATTTAGCCCTTTCTCCTTTTAGAGAACTTATCAGCCAACTTTCAGTTGAATTCCATGGGACACTTGGTGAGGGTGACAGAATTTGATGCTTTTCAGTATCCTTCTAATCATCAGAGCTAGTGACTGAAGAAGTATATGTCTTTCTCTTGGTAAACACTGAAATGAAATAGCCCAGAATGGTTCCTGTTGTATCCATCACTCTCATTTCTAATAAACTTTTACTTAGGAAAGGGAGATTGAACTGCTGCCAGCTAGTTCATATTCAGGTGCATGGATAACCCCCTCACAATTCAGAAGTTTGTCATGATGAAATTAGTCAAGGAGTGGGAACACCCAATATGTCGGGCTACATATTGGGTTGCAGTAAAGGGATTCTTTCAGGAGCTTTTGTACCGCTGTCATACTCTCTCTCTCTCTCTCTCTCTCTCTCTCTCTCTCTCTCTCTCTCTC
>JAJPUD010002727.1:128884-142971 GCA_023553655.1 Myrmecobius fasciatus | reverse complement strand
TCTCTCTCTCTCTCTCTCTCTCTCTCTCTCTCTCTCTCTCTCTCTCTTTTTGCATGCTGGGACAAGGAGGGAAGAATTGGAGATGGGAATGTGCCTGAGAATCAGACAAGTGCTCAGATGGGAATGTACCACCAAGCCAGTTTTCCCTTTTTGCTAGTGACAACCAAGGTTAGAGTCAGTGTGCCAACTCAAAAGTGGAACCCTCCTTCTCTCTACCTGTATGACTCTCATTATCTTTTTTTTTTTTTTGCTTTTTTGCTGAGGTAATTGGGGTTAAGTGACCTGCCCAGAGTCACACAGCTAGGGAATGTTAAGTGTCTGAGACCAGATTTGAACTCAGGTACTTCCTGACTTTAGGGATGGTGCTCTAACCACTGCGCCACCTCGCTGCCCCTCTCATTATCTTTTGATGCTACAGTTGTCTGCCTTTAAATCCTGTCTAGCAGTCAGGACTGGGGGGAGTATCTGTTCTCACTTGCTCATTGCCTTCTAGGTAGATCTAGCCTCACAAGGGCAGAAATGGTTCCATTAACAAATTTTCATTTTCACCTGTCTACAGATTACTTCCAAATCTGAATCTCCAGTTCCATTCTTTCTCCTCAATTCCTGTTTATTTTCTTCAAGTATTTGCTGACCATTTACACTTGATTCCTCTTTGTGCTAGGCACTTGGGAATCAACTGCAAAGAACATTCCCAATGAGTTTCTATTCTAATATAGTAACAATTTAGCATAATAATTCAACAAAGATTTAGTAAGGGACTATTAGATGGAGGCCCCATGCAAGATTCTAGGGATTCAAAGACAAAAATCAAAATAATTTCTGCCTTTAAGAGGGTTATAGCCTATGAAGAAGAAAGGACATATGACCCATCTATAATTCGGTGTAATTTGAGCAGAGAGAAAATCCTAATTAGAAGTGATGGAATTTAGAATTCATAGAGGAAGTGGAACCAAACCACAATAGCTTTGAAGGAAGATAAGGATTCCAACAGGCAGAGATGAATATTGAGTATTATTACAGGAGAAGGGGATAATTTCTGGTGCAATAGTAAAGCAAAGGGAGATATAGTAAAGAATTCTGAGCAAACTAGAAAACCAGTTTGAGCAGAAGGTAGCATTGTGCAGGGGAAATGATAATATGAAATAAGATCAGGAAGGTAGGTCAGAACCAGATTGTGGAAGATCTTCAATGCCTGTGTGAGGAGTTTGGGCTTTATTCTAGAGACCCTGGGAGGTTATATGAGATTACTTTGATAGCTGTGTGGAGGAGTTATTGGAGAAGGAGACTACTTAGTGTGGGGCATGTGTGTGTTCACATTAGTACAGAAGTGTGCATGTACTCTGATCAATTAAGGTAGAATCTCTAGCTAATACTGTGATACTTCCATTTTTGGGTCCACTACAGTTACAGAATCTCAGATGTTATAAAGAATTCGAGAATTCTTAACAGGTTTTAGTGTTAGATTTGGTGCCCTCTCCCCTTATTTTTCTCTTTCATTAGACCAATTCTATGGGCCGTTGAGCAAGACAAGAGGCTAACTCTAAATTAAAAGGGTAATTGATTTCAGTTCCTTTTTATCAGTTAAATGATAGGAAATCGTAACGTGTGCAACCAGGCCAAAAATAAAAAAAAAAAAAAAAACATCAATATGGCCCTGTACAGTTCCTTCTTTTACAGGAACAAATTTAGTACTAAAACTGGAGCTTTCCTCCCCACCCCCGGCCTTCCTCTCCACAGTTATGAATTTCTAGGTAGCATTCTTCAATGGAAAGAGTATATCCTTGTTTCAGAAAGAAAGCAATATTTTCTTTCTTTTTATTTTTAGATTCTAAATTTATGTTGATATCATTTTAATTTCTGAATACAGTTTTCACTGTAATTATAACATGGTGTAATATTATGTGTGAAACTACATAGTATAATACAATACAAAAATATAATAATTTTCATTCTTCTAACTAGTGAGCCTGGTTAGAAGGCTCTCTTGTAAAAGAATGTATGAGGGGGTATGTGGGGGAGTCCTTCAGCAAAAATTAACCATTACATAAACTGAATCTGAAAGTATTTGTGCAAAGTCTGGGAAGATTGTTTTTACCTTAGTGTGTGTGTGTGTGTGTCTCTGTGTGTGTGTGTGTGTGTGTGTATGTATACCTTAGCACCCAGCACAGTGCTGGCACAATAATAAATGCTAGTTGACTGACACAGTTTCCTACTCTTGCAGAGAAAGAAGTTACATTTTCTCATTTCTTCTCTGAGGTCAAACTTAGTCATTATAATTACACAACATTCCATTTGTTATGTTAGAAAGTAGTATTTTCAGACATCATTTACCTGAAGAGTGTGTAAAAAAGAATCTTTTCTATTAAAATTTTATTCATACTGATGTCTCGGTTTAACCAATAGAGTGCATCAAAAGTAGCTGGGAAGGAAAAGGAAGGAGGGAAAGGAAGAGATATGATAGGCTAGGTTAATATTCTTGTTACTGCTTGTCACACCTTTCAGTATGGTAGGAACACATGGAAATTAAGCAAAACAAATTGGAAGGACAGAGTTTAAATTAAAAAATAAGCCACAAACTGACATTTAAAGTGCTCAAGAATTGTTCATGCCATTATTTGCTACATCGAGATAGATTTTCCTTTTTCTGTGTTAAATAGCAACTATTATATGTGAATTAATAAATTCTGTTGCAAGCTTCTCTCAGATCAGCCATAAAAACTCAACTATTTCATCTTTTCATTTATGTAAATTTCTCTTTTCATAAGAGTTCCACTCTTATTGGTTCTCTGCAGTTTAAATTTTTCTCTTTTTAGGAAGTGAGAGCTAAATGATTTCCTAATGCCCTTCTCTCTAGGTTGTAGGGCTAAAAAATCTCCAGCAGAGAATTTGTAATATGCTAGGATTTTAATGTTCATTGGCATCATTTAGAAGTGGGGAAGAGGGTTTGTGTGTTCAAATATGTGTATGTGTTCAGTTCAGTAATTTTTTCAGTCATATTTGGCTCTTCATGACCCCATTTGAGGTTTTCTTGGCAGAGATACTGGAGTGGTTTGTCATTTCTTTCTTCAACTCATTTTACAAATGGGGAACTGAAGCAAATAGGGAGGGCTAAATGATTTGCTCAGGATCACATAGCTAGTAAGTGGCAAATAGTGGATTTGAACTCAGGAAGATGATTCTTTCTGATTCCAAGTCAATTACTCTATCTATTGCACCACCTGTTTATGAGTGTATAAGCATAAATGTATACATACAGGTATATATTAATGTATACTTATATATGCACATATACATATATGCATACACATACATGCACATGTATGTGCATATAAGTATATGTATGTATATGTGTGTACATAGTACCCACTCTTTTCTTTTAGAAAATTAGACTCATATCCAATTTGGATTTTATATTTAACTGTCCCAATACCTGATATGCAGATGGCCTGTCCTTCAGATCTTTTCATGTTGCACAGGCAATAGGACTTTTAATGCCCTTCTAGATCAGCAGCCAAATACAGGAAACAAAATTGGTTACCCTTTTTCTCCATAATATGTTCTTTCAGTAAGTATCATTCTGTATTTTCATTCTGACCAAACACAGCATCTCTAACTTTCCCCTTATCTTTATTTGTTAGAATGATACTTCTAGCATCTTGTATGAAGCCCATTGCTGCTTCGAAGGGTTAATTAGAACATTACTTTTTCTCTTGCCACAGCAATTTAATTCCCTTATTGCTCCCCTATCAGTCTCTTTCAAAAAATAATTATTTTTAGGCAGTTCACAGTAAAGAGTCAGAGCAGAAAAAAAAAGTTCTGACACATTAACCTTGAAAGAGAGATGACTTCATTTATTTCTGTTTAACATTTTAGCAAATAGTAAATAACAGCTGAAGTATTTCTTGGCTTCATTAGAAGTTTATTTACCCATGTTTTGCACTGGACAGTGCCATAAGAATTTATCATTATATTAGTGAGTGCTCCTTCTACTAATGGGGCAGCTAGTTTGTACAGTGGATAGAATGCCAGCCCTGGAATCTGGGACATTCTTGTTCCTGAGTTAAAGGTGGCTTTAGACACTTCCTAGCTATGTGATCATGGGCAAGTCGCTTAACCCTATTTGCCTCAGTATCCTCATCTATCAAATGAGCTGGAGGAGGAAATGACAAACCACTCCAGTATCTTTCCCAAGAAAACCCCAAATAGAGTCACAAAGAGATAACTGAAAAGGACTGAACAACAGTCCTCTAACGATGATAGTTATTAAAGTGCTTCATACATGTTGTCTCATTTGAGCCTCACAATGTTGTGAATTGGCTGCTATTGTTATCCCGATTTTATAGAGGACACTAAAGCTAAGAAAAAGGATTGGACAGTAAATGATTGTGGTAGTTTTTGAATTGCAATTTGTCTTGACTCCAAGTTCAACTTTCTACCTATTATGTTATTCTACTACCTTTATTGAAGAAGATTATACCCACCCATGGCTTCTCATCCTATGTGGTTTCTGTCCATATCCTCCCCATAGAGACTTTACATGAAGACTCAAAACTTTGGAGGCTTTTCTCTAAGACTTTTATTATTCCATGGATATTGTTAGATGGACTGTCCTCTTTCCTTTCTTCTTTACCCATGATTGGCTCTTTTTCTTTTCCATTTATCAATTTGCCTGGCATCATTTACATAAGATATTCTTTATGTGATCCAGTATGGCTGCAAGTCAGAATTACACATATTATAGTTTCCAAAGGATTAATAATAGTAATGATAATAATGTAAAAGATATATTTATATGGCTCTTTAAGGTATAAATTACTCTATATTTATCATTTGCTCCTCAATGCTATTATTATCTCCATTTTATGGATGAGGAAGTCAAAGTTGAGAGAAACGAAGTGACTTGTTCATGTTATACAGTGAGTCTGAAAGACCTGAATTTGAATTCTAATTCAGTGTTCAATAATCTCCATCAATGGAGAAATTTTTTCTTTTAACTGGTTCTGTAATTTTAATTATAGGGAGAATTCCTGGTGAAGATCAAACTGTGATTCTTATGAAAAAATCATTGTTGATGTAATATAATGGAATTTATTTACCCCACTCTGCCCCCCAGTTCTCATGAATCTTGCTGTTGCCTTTCGAATTAATTGCAATTTTGATTCTTTTAAAATGTTAATATTTTGTGATCTGCAGTGATATGACATCACTGGGGAAAATTGATATTAAAAAGTTGTTTTGTTTTTTTTGTTTTTGTTTTTTTTGGTGTGCTGAGGTGCTGACTAGTATCATTGAAAGTATGTTCAATTTCTTTAATGCAATTCACTTCCATCTTCATATTTAATTATTAGTTCATCTTTATTATCTTTTTTACTTCCCATATATGATACATGCCCTAATGGACTAATAAAGTGGCTACCCTATGTATTGGATGGCATTACATATATGGGCAAAATGCATTCTCTATCCACTTTGTTTTTCCTCTGTGATTTGCTAGGTTAGTCTTTTTTGAGTGACTGAAGATCTCATTGAAGAGTTCCTATAATGTTATGAGATTTGATGCAAACAACACAATGGTATCTTCAACTAGGAATATTTTGGAGAATTCTGGGTGAACTATCCCATGACAATGGGTTTAAAACAACCGTGAGGAATAAGCTTTTTCTCTATCTGTTTGAACTTTTCTTAATATTGATGATGTATTGTTTTGGTTATCAAAAGTTTATATGCACAGATAAAATAATCTCATCAAATGTGGAAAATAGTATTTTGGGTCAATCTTTGTTGACTATTTTTTCTGATTTTTGATTTGATTTGTAGACATCTTTTAGGGAGTCTAATATAAGCTAGTTTCTTTCCTGTGGTAGTATTTCTTGATTAATAAGATCTTGAAAGGATTTTTAGAAAATGTAATTGTAAATTTTCCACCCACCGTATTTTTCAGTATGCAATTTTTGTGTGTCACCTAAAATTTGGAGTTGAGATGTATGTGATATAAATTCATTTAGAACTACCTGAAATGATAAAATAATGCCAGTAGAAAACTTAAAGTCTAAAAGGTTTCCCATTCTTTTGAAATTTAGAGATTTATTATTATTAGTGTAATCATCAATTTTTTTTACAAATTTACAAAATTACAGATGTATATTTGAATTTGTGAAGTGCTTTAACATACATTATTTCACATGATCTTTATATTTATTTTGTGAGCGAGGCAAGGCAGATAGTGTTCACATTTTATAGAAAAGGAAGCTGATACTTGTTAAATGATTTGTTAAACCTTATGACTAGGAAAGAGAAGAGCTATTGTTTTCTGGTTCTGGGTCTTATATAATTTATATTTCACTCAAGTATTCACTAAACTAAAGGTATAGAGATAGCTTCATATCATGTAAAGAGTATTAGACTCTCACTCAGGAAGACCTAGATTCATTTTCTGCCTCTAACAGAAGCAGTGTACCCCAGGTAAACAACTTCACTTGTCTCTGTCTGAGGTTAGGTCTCTTAAAATTTTTCTACCAAAGTAATTTATGTTAAGAGGGAATGGGTTGGTACACAGTGTCCTTTCTCATGCATGTATATTGGTGCATAGAGGACTAATGAAATCCCAGACCCTTTTATTCTAAAGCTGCTCTTCACACATTATGTCTGTAGCTTCCAAACCCCACCAGTGAAGGGACATGAGACATTATCGCCATTTTATAGATGGCATACTGAGGAACTCAGAGCTTCAAATCAAATCAACTAAAAGAAAGTTTTCCTACTAGAAGTAAGATTAAGACTGAAATTTTAAAATAAAATCCTATTTTGACTCATCTCAGAGAAGTGAATTCAGCATGGCTTATGCAGAGGATTTTTTTTTAAAGCTATTTGTTAAAGGGCAGAGATAGTTTCTTTTGTTTTATGTCCATCTTTCTGTGCCTCTGATACACATGCAATAGATGTTTCATAAATCCCTTTTAAATAACTTAAGACAAAAGAATTTAATGTTAAGTAATTATCACAAATTTTTTGAAGTGTTGTTCTCACACTTGAATTTACACATTGAAATAAAAACCTAATAGTCAAATTAGTATTAGACCTTTTAAAAAAGCCTATTAGTTTTTTGTTTTTTTGTTTTTTTGTTTTTTAAATCTCAATCTTAAACTGTTCCCAAGAGGAATTTACACCTAGTCTCATCAGTTAGATCTGAGAGGGGGCAGGTTGAAGTCCAGATGTGATGGTAGGCAAGGAGAGGATACAGAATTCTAGCATAGTGATAGGTCATGTAAAAATATTAATAGAAATGTCCTGAGAAAAGAATCTAAAGAACTAAAGAATCACTTGAACTGGGGGAACAAAAATCTCTCAACCGAGACATTTGACTTGCTTCAGTTTTCCATTTGGAAGCATGCTAGAGAATGGGGTAAGAATGAGAAGAAGAAGAACATTCTCATTATGTGTTTGGTCAAATAATATCAATTGACTTTTATAGTCATTTTATTAAAGTATAGGAGGAGGAGGAATGATTGTCTTTAGATTTTTTTCAACCTAACAATTCTTTGCATATTTTTCATCTTATTAGAGTCAGTACTATATGATCTCAGAGATCAATTGGGGCAATAGTTTGTAACCTTATTTTGTATCATTTTCACTTTTTGGCATTGTAAGAAAGTCTATGGACTTTTTCTCTCAGAATAATGAACTTAAAAAAATCTATAATATAAAATACATGGAATTACAAAGGAAACCAACTATATTGAAATATAAACATTGCAGTTGAAAACAAAATTTTCTCAAGACAAACTTTAAGTTAAGATTCTTTTATGTAAAAGCAGCTAGAACTAAGGATTAATTCCACCTCTGGTATCATTGTTAAGTAATCATTCAGATTCTGAATATCTTCAGTATTGGAGAACTTAGTATCTCTAGAGGCAATCTATTCTACTCTTGTTAAATTGTAGCTTTTAGAAAGCTATTTCCATGTATGAACCAAAATTGCTTCTTTGTAATTTCTATCCATGTCTTCTACTTTTGCCCTTGAAGAACAAAACAAATCCAATAATAGCTAGCACTGCTCTTCAGAATTTACAAAGCACTTTATAAATATTTTCTTCCCCAAAAGGTATATAAAGCTCATACCCTTTGATCCAGAAATGCCATTAGAAATTCTATACCCCAAAGACAGCATAAAAAAGATGAAAGGACCCACATGTGCAAAAATGTTTGCAACACTCTTTTTGTGGTGATAAGGAATTGGAAATTGATGAGATATCCATCAATTGGGGAGTGGCTGAACAAATTGTGGGATATGGATGTAATGGAACTTTATTGTCCTATAAGAAAAAATAAGTAGGAGGATTTCAGAAAAGCGTGGAAAGATTTATATGAACTGATGCTGAGTGAAATGAGCAGAATCAGGAGAACATTGTACATAGGAACAGCAACATTGCACAATGATCAACTATGATAGACTTAACTCTTCTCAGAAATATAGTGATTCAAGACTATTCCAGTAGACTTGTAATGGAAAATGCCATCCATATCTTGAGAAAGAACTATGGAGACTGAACACAAATCAAAACACACTTTTTATTTTACTTTTTTTCATTATTTTACATTTATAACACCATTAATAAGGAAATATGTTTAAAATGATTGATTGTACATGTCTACCTTATATTAGAATGTTTGTTGTTTTGGGGAGAGGGGAGAAAAGGAGAAACCGTCTCGGTTGAGAGATTTTTGTTTCCCCAGTTCAAACCTAAAAATATTACAAAAATGAATGTTGAAAACTATCTTCATACCTAATTGGAAAAAAATAAAATACTGTTAAGTGAAAAAAAAAGAAAGAGGGCTGAGATTATGAATGACATGAAAGGGCTGAGAAAAAAAAAGGAAAAAGAATATTTTCTCCTTTTGATCCTTACACAATATCCTTAGGAGGTATGGTGTTAGGATTTTCATTTTACAAATGAAGAAACTGAGGCAGGCAGGTTTAAATGGCTTGCCCTGGATTGCACAGCCAATAAGTCTACAGTAAGATTTGAAATTAGGTCTTTCTGAAACTAGGTCCAGGATCTGATTCACTGTCCTACCTGGCTGCTTGTCTAGTCCCTTTTTCATATAATAATCTTTCAAATACTATTTGTTTGACCTTAGTCTAACCCCCCCCCCAATTTTTCAATTGATCTTCATATGCCATGCCAAAACCTATTTCCCTCCATCTGACCCAATGTGGCAATTTGAATGCCAAATTGTGATATCACAGTTATTTCCATGGTAGCACACTGTGCTGTCTCAAACAAAGAATGGTAACCTTTTTATAGGATAATGCAGAGAAAGGAGACTGCTTAGAGAAAAAAGAATAAACATTACTAAAACCAGGTGATCTATGGACTTTTATATATTTATATTTTTTTATTTTTTTAAAGATTTTTTGGAGTAGGGAAGAAAATTCCTGATTAAAATGTCCCTTAACTCAGTGCAGGTGATACTTGGGGGAAAAACTAGAAATAGTCCTGGATTTGGGCTTTGGAATTGCTAAGAGTTCATATTGCAATTTTGCCATCTTTGTCCAGTGGAATAAATTTAGTGGGCTTAATTAAAATTCAGTATGTGATTTATAATCCTGATAGATTTTGTTCCTAATCTATTTTTAATCTAACATGCAATTTATTGCAATACTTCCTGGGAGTTGAAGATTAAACTAGCTTTTGAGTCTTTTACTGCTTGATGCATCTATGGGAAGTGTCTTGGGAAGTATTTTTTTTCCTTCTGCAAATTGGAGATATTAATAACATCAGTATTTTTCACAGTAATCTTATAACATCAAGTGATTAAAAAAATCCAAATGCTTCATTTTTAAACCTGATGTTTTGTTCTAATGGAAAAGTGATAAATAATGACATGTTTATATAGCACTTTAAAGTTTTAAAAGGCTTTTCACATAACATTTTCTCATCTGATCCTCATGACAACTCCTGCATCATTATCCCCATTTTACAGATGAGGAAAGAGAGGCACTAAGAAATTGTTACTTTCCCAAAATCAGAGGCAAAAAAAAAATGATTGCATCAAGATTATAACTTAGGTTTTCTTCATCCTAGCCCAGATTCCCTTTTCATTACATCATTTCCCTTAAGGGGGTTGTTGAAGATTTTACTGCTTTGTCCTGGGAGGATGAGTGGAAGAAAAACACAAAGAATCCAACCACTTTCCAAAGCAGTTATGTGCTTTAGATAAAGTTTCTCTCCAGATGAAGTGATTATTGTATAGCATTATTACTAGGTTCTTCAATTAGGGTTGAATTAGAGAAGGCAGAGGTGTTAAACCTCAGAACTTGGAGATACATATGATTTCCCTGGAGAAAGTTATTTGCCTTGCTTTCCAAAGAAATTTGCCTAAAAGGATACATTAGTTTTTATTGGACTTTCCCTGAGTGTGTATTTGCTTTGCTTTTTAAAGTTATTTGACAATTTTATGGCAGAAATGTGCAACTTTGGAAACAAAGTGTGTTTCTTTCTCTATTTTATGTAAATTAGATTGATCTATTTCATTTTAGCAAAGGCATGAGGAACATTAGTTTAATATTCCCTTTGTGGCACTAGAGTTATTGGTGCTTTTCATTGCCCTTTGCTTTGAGAGATTAGACATAACCTGATCCACAAAACTTGCTAGTAGTGGAAAGTTCTACTTTCTTTCTTTTGAAGATAAAGCATTGGAAGTCTCATTAAACTTGGTATATCAGCTGAGGAAACATAATTGGCTTTATCTGACATAGAAACTACTGCTTTTCATGTTGTGCTCAATAATGTCTTCTGTTCAGCATGAACAGATTGTAAAAATGAAATGAAAAAAATTGTTCTGTTCAGCAAAAGAAAGAGATACACTGAACTTAACTCACCAATTTCTAAAATTGAATGTATTTTTTTTCCCTTGGTAGAAAACATTGGTTAGCAGATAAAAGGGAGCTGAATTCTTGTGCTTGCTTGGCATTTTCCATTCACCTGTAAAAACAACAATAAGCATCTAGTATACTGTCTTAGGTGTTGGGGACTTAAGAAAAAAAAAGATATAAATCAAACAGTTGCCTATAAGGAGCATTAATTTTATCAAGGAGAAAAAATATATACATAGGTGAGTTTAAGTACCATCAAAATATATAAAGCACCCTTAAGGGAGAAGAGATATCACTAAGAAATGGGAGCAACTCCTTTCCTAGGAGATGGCACATGACTGGAACCTTGAAGGGAGCTTGGGAGTTTAAAAGGCATAGGTGGAGGAGGGAAAGCAATCCAGCCATGTGGGATAGTTTCTTCGAATAGGTGGCTCTAGAGGTCCTTTTTAACAATTTTTTTCTTTTACTTTATTTTTTTAAATTCTGAATTATTAGAAATGCTTTATCCTCTCACAATACTTTTCACACTGATTTTAGCCATAAATACATTTGCATCATAAAGACTGTTTCATGAAATATCATCTTTATTTTGGAGACAGCAAATTGCTTTCATTTTTTTTTCAGTAAAGAAAACAATGAAATCAAAAACAAGATCAATGAGGGCACAGATGGTATCCAGCTCACATAGCACTAAAATATAAATTGATCTTGTACATTATACTTGTATTCAGAAAATTCTCAAAGATCTCAGACTTCAGACTGGCTGCAGAGCTTTTGTAACAGAACTGAAAATCCATGTATCTCCCAAGCTTTGTCATTTTCTTTTTTATTTGCTCTAAAAAATATAAGTTTGATCAGAGGAAAATTCAGTATAGTCAAAGTCATGTTAAATAGGTCATGGGAAAAGTGTTGAACTACCAGATCCTTGAAAGAAACTTGCTTTTGAACTTAAAGTATTAAACTATTTGTTAAACTAAATTTGTTCATGTTTTTAAGAATGTAAGGGGAGACCTGGCAGATAGAATAGAAAATACCTGTGTATGCCTTTATTCTTTAGTAGTTGGGTTGCATTTGATAATTTGTAAGCAAGTTTCCATTGACTGTTTTCTATGTGTTCAGCATTGAATTAAATATAGAAGCCTAAGATAGAATTGATTCTCATGCTAAAAGATTTTATGATCTAGCTTTGAATATAAGAATAGACCACATGTTGGAGTGGTTAATTGTAAAGGGCAGTACATAAGGAAGTTCTCAGAGACTTATTATATAATTTTACAGCTGGAAGATCGAATCCAACTGGGGTTGAGTATTGAAGATTCCATGAGTCATTTACTTTGCTGTGACAAAATTATTGCTTCCTGCATCCATGGTTAAATGAAGTAGAACCTATATAGACCTCTGCCAAACTTTGTATCATAGTTCCTTTATTTTAATTGGCCCTATAGTACACTGGAATCTTCTTTGCTATCATTTCCCCCTTCCATTCCCTTCATTCTTTTCTTGAAAGATATGTATAACCCACGAAATGATATTTTTTAAAAAGCTAAAACTAATGAAAAAACTGTCATTGACACTCAAAGAAATCATAAAAACGAAATGAGAAAATTATACCATTTAGCAGATATAGGAAAGAAATACATAGAACTTAATTTACAAAATTTTTAAGTTAAACAGTTTAGTCTTCATGCTATAAAACATTGATTAGCAGATAAAAGGGAGCTGAATTCTTTTGCTTGCTTGGCATTTTCAAGTCACCAATAGAAACAACAGTTTAATTGGAGTGACAAAGGTGAAATAAACAAGTGATTGAGTGATAACCACTCTTTTAATGCTTATCCTAACTTCATGTATACACATATGTGCTTTCTCTTTAGGGCCCAGATTATGATAAATACTCTTTAATTACAAGTGTTCCAGAAAGTTTTAGATCATGTTGTCCAACACAGAGCCCAAATGAAAGAATTCCTTAGAGGTTGAGGTCCTCCAGCTGTTCCTGATTACAGATGACATTGTACTACTTGTATCAAACTCAAGTACCAGGTAGAGTTTTCTGAGGTGAATTTGTCTGAACTATTCTCAGATGAAAAACTAAGTGAAGGAATTTGTCATCTAAATTCCGATGCATAGGAATATGGACAACCCATTGTAGGACAACCCACTTTAGGGAAACAATGCAAATGGATAGTGCATGCAGAGGTGAACTGGTAAATGTTTAACAATCAGTTCTTGGAAATCACACACTTTTATGTTTAATCCACATTATTAACTTTTTCTCTATTATTTTCTTAAATCCAGACAATCAATAAAATATGAGGAAGAAGGAGGGAGTGGAAGGGAGAGAACATCTTTTAAAAATTTCTTAAAATCTTAGGCAAATCACACAAGCCTTGCAAAAAGTTTTTGTTTTGTTAGGACACTCAGCTTCTTGAAAACTAGATCCTATCTAGTCCTTAAAAACAAAACAAAACAAAACAAGTAAACTCAATAATTGAATGGTTACTGCTTACTAATATTATTTGAAAGATATGTAAAACAATAGGGATACAAAAAAGGCAAAAATAGACCCTGCTCTCAAAGAGCTCTTACTCTAATGAGAGAGACAACCCACAAATAACTATGTACCGACAAAATACGTACAGGATAAATTGGAGATAATCTGAGAGGGAAGGCACTGACATTAAAAGGAATCAAGAGAGGCTTACTGCAGAAAATGGAATTGTCGCTGAGACTTGAAGGAAGCTAGGAGATAGGAGGCTAGATATTATCATCTCCCATTTAGTGAAGGAAATATAGGCACATACTAAGAGATTTTGTTTTGTTCTGGTGTGTGATTTTATTTGTGTGGGAATTCCATTCCCTGATGTTAATAGATTCATAGAATCTCTTTAGGCATCAATTTATCCATCGTCATATGACCAGGGTATGTTGCAAGCAATTATTTCATATCACAGTGTCAGTCCTTCAATGACTAGACACAAATTTTCATGAAAAGGAAAAGTAGACACAGTATATTCAATCTCTGTAAGACCTGTTTTCTCCCTCCCTCTCTTCCTTTCCCTCCCCCTCTCCCTCCTTCTCTCCCTCCTTCTCTCCCTCCCCCCTCCCTCCTTCCTCTTCTCCCTCCTTCCTCTTCTCCCTCCCTCCTTCCTTTCCTCCCTCCCTCCTTCCTTCCTTCCTTCCTTCCTTCCTTCCTTCCTTCCTTCCTTCC
>JAJPUD010002727.1:61132-123064 GCA_023553655.1 Myrmecobius fasciatus | reverse complement strand
TTCCTTCCTTCCTTCCTTCCTTCCTTCCTTCCTTCCTTCCTTCCTTCTCTCTCTCTTTTTTTATTTCTCATTACTTTTAACGAACTATTAATTCATTGGATTGAACTATGGTTGTGATCTTTCCAACACCAAGTGGAAAAGAGCCAGGAGCAAAACAAAAGTGGGGGAGGGGTGGGCTTTTTTTTTGGACTAGAAGTAATCTGGTATTCTCTTGAGTCGTGGGAGGAATATCAGCACACTTAATGAAATTCAATTAGAGTATTTTTTCCATAAATACTACTTTAAATGATTGGTAATAGATATAGAAAATCTATCATTATTTATGAGGTTGTGATGTCAGATGTGATCATTTGTTTATTCCATCAATTAGCAAATATTTATAAGTGATATTTTGTACCAGACATTGTGAAAGACTTTAGGGAGAAAAAGACTAAAAAAAAGAAAAAAAAAGTTGCTGCCCTCAAAGAGTTTACCTTCTATCTGGAGAAATAGTTTATACATAAGTAAATACAAAATACATGCCAAATAAACATTTGCATGTATAATGGCTTTAAATGTTAAATGGCTTTAAAGCCATACAATACTTTTTAATCCAATATGACTTCTCTAAATCTGAAGAACCATGTCTGAGCACTCTAGCTTGATGAGCTATTGCTATTACCTGTCTTTCAGGTACAGGAGAGAGTGGCAAAAGTACATTCATCAAGCAGATGAGAATTATCCATGGATCAGGTTACTCTGATGAAGACAAAAGAGGATTCACAAAACTGGTGTATCAGAACATCTTTACAGCAATGCAGGCTATGATCAGAGCCATGGATACGCTCAAAATTCCATACAAATATGAACACAATAAGGTAAGCTTTGCTATTTTCTTTTACACTTCCCATGATAAAAATACTACTGCATTGCCAATGATCCTTTGAAAACATCTGAAATAAGAGAACTTTTTGAGCTTTCTCCAAGATGTCCAGTGAACAGTGAGTTACTTGTAAGGGATATATTTTAATAGCATGATTATTTATTAATATTTGTGTCACCAGGGAAAGCCAATTGTGAACATGCTATTGCAAATGAGATGGGCTTTTTTCTTTTAAATGTTATTTTTTGTGGCATATTAAATGGATGTAAACTTGGTTTTCTAGCTTGTATAAACCCCAAAGTAAGGCTTAGCCAATTTAGAATTGTGACACAAAATGTCTAAAGCCAGGAAACTTCAAAAAGAAGCTGACTGTGTTGTCTTAGCTCCCACCCTGTACACTTCATTTACAAAGAAAGGAAAGCATCTTAGGGCCATTGTGCCTGGTTTAATTTTAAACTTCCTGATTTGCCTTTTGAAGGGCTGCAGCCTCAATTTTCTTTCAAAACTATCCAGTCTCACATCTGTTTCTACCCAGATATACATGTCATCCTTCATCCATCCAGCACTCCCAGCTAAATACACTTGTGAAAGTCAATGACACCTAAATTAACTCGAGGAATGATTAGGCAAGAAATACACATTTTTAGAGTTTTTAGTTTTAAACAATAACAAATAAACATTGCAAGTATCTAGTAACATGTGTATTAAGGAGTATAATTCTTTGTTTAGAAAGAAGTGGAAAAAAGACTATGATTAGATAAGACTGCCAGAAATTTTATGAAAAAAACTTCAAAAATATGATGATTAAAGATGTTTAATGGAGGATGGTGCATATGAATGCGTACAAAATGACAATCACACAGGGCACAAAAAGTATTATAATTCAGATTTTTCTTATAGCACTTTTCCTTCTTTCTTGATACCTTTATTCCTTACTTTGTGGCATACTTATCTAAGTACCTGTCATATTCTACTCCTAGGAGAATGTAAGCTCTTTGTTAATGGATATAAAAAATCTATCATCATTTATGAAATTGTAATATCAGATGATGTCATTGTTTATTCCATAAATTAGCAAATATTTATAAATTGTTATTTTGTACCAGACATTGTATAAATGTGTAAGACTCTAGGGAGATGAAACCCCCTCCCCCCCTCAAAAAAAAAGTTGCTGCCCTCAAGGAGTATACCTTCTATCTGGGGAAATGGTTTATACATAAGTAAATACAAAATATGTGCCAAATAAACAATGATTTAGTGATGGAGGCATTAACAGCAGAAGGAAGGGGGATTATGTAAGTCACACTTGAGCTGAATTTTAAAGGAAGCTATGGATTCTAAGAAGTATTGGGGGGGGGGAGAAGGACATTCCAGGTTTAGAATACAATTATTTTTCCATAACTTTTTTTTAATAATAATAGAGAGGTCAGTGTCAGAAGAAAGTATTCCTGAAAATTTCTGTGTTAATAGAAAACAAAAAGCGCAACTAAACCAGTCTTTTAAAAAGTTTATGATGTTTTTTCTCATCCTTTTTTACTTCCCTTTCTCCCTCCTTCCTTCTCCCTCCCTCTCTCTTCTCTTCCTCTCTTCCTCCCTCTCCTTCCTTCCCTCCTTCCCTCCCTCCCACCCTCTGTCTTTCCTTCCCACCTTCCATTTTTTCTTCCCTCCTTCTCTCTTTACCTTCCTCCCTCCCTCCCTCTTTTCCTTTCCTCCCTCTTTCCTTCCCTCCCTCCCTCCCTCCTTCCCTCCTGTCCTCCTTCCTTCCTTTCCTCCTTCCCACCCTCTGTCTTTCCCTCCCACATTCTCTTTTTTCCTCTCTCCTTCCCCCTTTCTCTTCTTCCACCCCTCTCTCCTTCCTTCACTCCTTCCTTCTTTCCTTCCTCCCTTTCTCCCTCCTTCCCTCCTTTTCTCCCTCCCTCTCTTCTTTCCTCCCTCCCTCTCTTCTTTCCTTCTTTCCTTCCTTCATCCCTTTCACTCTTCCTCCCTCCCATCCTCATTCCTTCTTTCCTTCCCTCCTGCCCTGTCTTTCCCTCCCACTTCCCTCTTTCCTTCCCTCCTTCCCTCTTTCCCTCCCTCTCTCCCTCCTTCTTCCTTCCTTCTTTTTTTCCTTTCTCCCTCCCTCCCTCCTTCCTTTCTTCCCTTCCTTTCTCCTTTCCTTCCTTTCTTTCTGTCTTTTTTCTTCATATTTCTACTATCTAGAGGCAATATGAGTCAACAAGACCCGGGTTCGAATCCTTTCTCTTAAATATACTAGCTGCATGATCCTGAGCAAAACACTTAACTACTATCAGGTTAAGCACTTTAGAAAACTGTTTGAAACTATAACTTTATTTTTTTAAGCTTTTATGTGCAAAAGATATGTATGGGTAATTTTTCAACGTTGACCCTTGCAAAGCTTTCTGTTACAAATTTTTCCCTCCTTCCCCCACTCCCTACCCTAGATGGCAGGTAGTCCAATACATGTTAACTATGTTAAAATATATGACAATAAAATATATATCCTATATATGTATACATATTGATACAGTTATCTTGCTGTACAAGAAAAATCAGATCTACAAGAAAAAAAAACCTGAGAGGGAAAACAAAATGCAAGCAAACATCAATAGAAAGTATGAAAATGTTATGTCATGGTCCACACTGAGTCCCCACAGGCCTCTCCCTGGGTGTATATGGCTTTCTTCATCATTAAACAATTGGAACTGGTTTGAAACATTTCATTGTTGAAGAGAGCCATGTCCATCAGAATTGATCATCATATAGTCTTGTTGTTGCCGTGTATAATGATCTCCTGGTTCTGCTCATTTCACTTAGCATCAGTTCATGCAAGTCTCTCCAGGCCTCTCTGAAATCATCTTGCTGGTCGTTTCTTAAAAAACAAAAATATTTCATGACATTCATATACCATAATTTATTCAGCCATTCTCCATCCATTCTGAAACTATAACTTTAACAACAACTTGTTGAACTAATTTCTTTATTGGAATTGTCCTTAATGGAAATTCCCTACATCAAAAATGCCAGCAGTTCAAACCAAAAAATAAAAAAAATTCTCTACCATGTAGAAGCTAGATAGCACAGTGGCTAGAGTGCCAACCCTAGTGTCAAATATGACCTCAGATACTTATTAAGTATATGATCCTGGACAAATCACTTAATTCTATAAGCCTCAGCTCCTCATCTATAAAATGAGTTGGAGAAAGAAATGACAAACTATTCTAGTATCTTTGCCAAGAAAACCCCAGATGGGACTAACAGAGAGAGCAGGTCCTCACTGAGAGTTAGACATGACTGAAGCTATTCAATAGCAATAACAACCATCTAGGATAGACTCTTAATACAAGTTCATACCGACATTTGAATTTAACTATGGGGTTTGTTGCTATTGCAAATGTTTTGTATTGATCATTCTCATTCAAAATTTGAAAATAAAGTGGATAGTTTATATGTACATGTGTCTAGATTTGAAAATGAATCAAAGCAGCACAATTCAGCTTCTAAAAAGGGCAGCAAAATAGATCATATCAGCCCAAGAAGATATGGCTTGCCTTTAAGGCCTTTGTCTTCTTTAAAATAAAAAAAAAATAGAATGATTCCTTTTAGTGAAAATTCAGATGCTCTGTGGCATAGAGTAATCCTGTGCTGACATCAGAGACTATCATCGAATTGATTCCTTGGTAGTTTTATGTTTGGCTGGAGTTACCCATCCATAATAAGTCACAGAGAATGAATCATCTCTGATTAATAAGATGTATTTAATAAGATAGCCTTGCTCATTTAAAAAAAAACACCAAAAACCAGTGAAATTCTAAGGGAAGAAAGAGCTGAAGATTCCTTTGATATTTTAAAAGTCATTTTGTAGTGCCTCTTACTATATGTTTGTTTGATGGGGTATGCCAAAGAGGGTTGTTGAGGATGTGAGTATTTGGACCATTGTAGCTTAGAGACTAGAATGCAGAAGGGAGATTATTATATTTCAACCACAGTGGACAGATTGTGCAAATTTAGAGAGTTGGATCATTGATCAAAGCATTAAATTCTGGAGGGAAGTGAGAAATTTATGGTAATCTAAAGTTTAGGATTAAACTTTCTTTGATTTCTATTCAAATAGTTGACCTCTGTGATTCTGTGATTCTATGAACTATTCAGTCAGGAAAAGTCAAAGATATGTGAAAGTGTAATCCCCTGGTATATGAAAGGTTTCATCTTTGATTATTAATAAGAATTCCCATTTTGTTTTTACAATGCTTGGAATACTGGTTGCTCCTGTGATTGTTACATTCTGACTAGTTGAGAGACAATCATATGAATCTATATAAAACAGAAAGTTATTAGAGAGGTATGAATCCTTGGTGCCATCAACTTTACCTGTCATTTCTCTTACTCTTATTAATTTAGAATACTTTACAGATAATTCTAGGAATTCAAGGGATTTGGTTTGAGATAAGGATCAGTGCTTATTTTTGTCATATTTATTATTTTAGTATCGACCTGTAATTTCATTGGTATGAGGAAATCTCTGGCAACTGTTCAGAGTGCAGCTGTTTTACATCTTTGAGAGTTTCCTGGGAGCCCTGAGAGGTTTCTATTACCCAATTATTATATAAAAATTAATTTGGCTAATTAGCATTTACCAGGAAGGGCATAATCATCTATTTTTAAAATTTTCAAACATCTACATGTGGACCATGTTCCAAACTACTTTTTTGACTTGATCAAAAAAAATAATGCTTTAAATTGTTTGACTTTTGTTTGTGAAAGTACCTAGCCACTCAAGTTATGATTATTACTACCAAGGTGTCCTGCAATGTTCATGTGTATTTTGTGTTAGCTATTAATCTACACTCTATACTGTGCAAATCACAACCTTTCACTGTCTTAATAGATGGTTGTTGCCAAAAAATTAATCACTTTGTGGACACTCTTTTGGAAATGAGTCTGTCTGAATTTAGCTAAGTTTTAAAGTTTAGCTAAAGTTCACTGAAGAACAAATTCATGATCTATCCTTAGGCTCATACTCAACCAAAGCTTTTCTAGCTTGCTTAGACCCAGCAGAGCATGAATTTTAGAGGGAGCATGACTTTTAGGACCCCAGGGAAATCTCCATGCCATGATGAACATCAGAGTAGGAACTTAGTGAAAGACTTTTTGTTTTTTTGTTTGAGAATCAGACTAATAAAATCTTAATGAAGTTTATAAAATAATAAATGGGGAGATAAAGGAGAGGCCACTTGAGCTGAGCCTTGAAAGGAAAAAAAAAGATGCTGAGAGAATGGAGTGAAGAAGGGAGATTATTATATTTCAAACACAGTGGACAGATTGTGCAAATTTAGAGAGCTGGACAATCAGGCTTAAGGAATAGTTAATATTACAGTTTGACTAGAAAATAAGAATTTGAAAAGGTTGGTGGCAACTAGAAGGCAGATTGTTTTAGATGACTCATCATGCTGAATGAGGTTTCTATATCTTATCCTAAAGGCAGTTACCATCTACCAAAGCTTTTTGCACTTGAAGAATAAAATGGTGAAATTAGAGTTTTAGATGAGTAGAAAATGAACTGGAGAAAGGAGAGTTTCTTGGAAGAGGATACCAATTAAGATGCTCTTAGAAAAGTGCAAACCAGGGGCAGCTGGGTGGTGCAGTGGATAGAGCATCAGCCCTGAAGTCAGGAGGACCTGAGTTTAAATCTAGCCTCAGACACTTAACACTTCCTAGCTGTGTGACCCTGGGCAAGTCATTTAACCCCAATTGCCTCAGAAAAACAAACAAAAACAGAAAAGTTCAAACTACTCTAAGTTGGTAAGAGTCTGAAATAGGATGGTGTTTATGAGAGTGAAGGGAAGGAACAGATAATGAAGATGTTTCAGTTGAGGAATCCACTTTCTTGGATATAGGGAAAGGAAAGAGGCAGGGATGATTTTGAGTTTGAGATTATAGTTGGGAGATAGAGGTATTCTAATCAAAAAAAGAGTAGTTTAGAGGAGAGATTGTATTTGATGGGATGATATCTATAGATATGCTTAAAAAGATTTTGAAACATCTAAGAATATATGTCCAGTAGGTAGTTTATGATGCATGACTGGAGTTTAGAAGGGATTTCTATAAACCTATATACCTCTATCTATTTGTATCTATTTATCTATTTATCTGTAAGAGGGACAGAAACAGAGATGTGTACATATGTCAGTTAATGTTTGTATATATATATTGTTGCATATAGGTGTATAAATGGTAATTATGTAGAGATGACACAATTGCATCTTAATATTTGATAATTTTTTATGTCTTTTAATGCAATGATCTGTTGACAATTACAACTGAGATGGAGTACTAGCAAACTTTACAATTTAAAAAAAAACAGCTCAATTCTATTTAGCATGTAATAAAACAAATATAGTATCATAAATAAAGCTCTATAGTAGTATCTTATATATAGTAGGTACTTTAAAAAAAACTCTACTATTTTCTTGTTGAATTCAATTTTTTATTGCTTCACCACCATATTCACCATAGGTTCAAAGGCAATGTTTTACAAAAGTGCCATAGCTTACATATTAAAATAACTATTTTCATAGACTTTAAGGAATTAGTATTTATGTTTGCTGCAAAGTAATTTTGAGTTGTGAATATGATGAATCACAATATTGTCATTGCTTTTACTTCTGCTTGAGTATGAATTTGCTTACAGGAACCCAGAGGAAACAAAAGTAATGGTAGTCATAGAATGTAACATAGTTTCTCTTTATGCACTGTGCTACATTTTAGGAACTGTTAATTCTTGCACTGGGTACTAATAAATTTTCAAATACAGTCAGAAGTAAAGTCCTGTCCTTCCCCAACTTTGTATCAAAATTTTCATTCAAGATTGCCTATAGCTATATAAAGTTATGTTTTACATGAAAGATCTAAAAACTAAAGAATATGGATTTTTTTTCTTTTAAATGAAAGGAGCAGATCTGTGCCTCTTTTCCTCATTTCCTTTATTCCCTAGAACTTCGTTGCTTTGTCTTTCTATTTGTATTTGTATTTCTAATTCTTACTCAACATTTTCCCTTACCAGCCACTGGATCACGAGCTATGAAAATGGTTAAGTATTATGCACTTAGTCAAATCCAGTCAACAGACATTTATTGACTACCTATTAGATAACTATGTGGTATAAAAGTTAGGTAGGTAAGGCAGTTGATATAGTGGATAGAGAGCTTGATCTAGAGACAGAAACACCTGAGTTCAAATATTGGCTCATATACACACTAGCCATGTGACCCTGGATAAATCAACTGCTATCTGCCTCAGTTTCCTTGGCTGAAAAATGAAGACAATAATATCCTCATTTATGTAAATAAAATTTTAAAATTCTCTTTTATTCCAAAAAAGAATGACAGCTCCAATGGGGTTCTGAGTATCAAATTATATGTTTATAAAGCACTATCCCAGTCTGGCACATTTCAGGCATTTAATAAATGCTAGTTCTTTTTTTGCTATGTCCATGACCCTAGGCTTTATTTGATTAATGTTATTTTTTCAAAAGAAACCATCCATAGTTATGATATTTTATGGTAACCTGTTCTGTCCTCATAAATTTTTCCGACTTATTCTTGCCTCACTGACTTTGCCACTTGCATCAACTATTAATAAAAAGAGCTATCAGCATGGTTGTGGATCTGTCATTTGCATCAACAACTTCAGAAAAATGATCTTATGGATTTGAACCTTTCTGTCCTCCTAGAGTATTTGCTGTGGTATCCCTCATATAGCATTAATAGTAAACTGCCTTTTCTGTTATCTTTTCATATACATATGGTTCTCTGCCTTCAATAGGATTGTTCAGGAGAACATTCCTTGAGGACAAGTGCCATGTCTTATAATCTGTTGTATCCCACACAGTATGTAGGCTCCGTGACAAATATTAAGAAGTCTTGATTCATTTTGCCAGTGCAGGAAAGAGAAAATATATGACACTATTATTATTATTATTAATATTATTATTTATTATTTGCTGAGGCAATTGGGGTTAAGTGACTTGCCCAGGGTCACACAGCTATGAAGTATTAAGTGTCTGAAGTCAAATTTGAACTCAGGTCCTCTTGATTTCAGGGCTGGTGCCAGATCTACTGCACCACATAGCTGCCCTTATTATTACATCTTAATGCTCTTGCTGTCTCTAGAACCTTTCTGGTAATAGAGGACAGCATAGAAAGAAGTATTCAAGCTACCATTATTTCTGACAAACCAAGGGGCTCCTGAAATTGTTATTCCATGCAGAAGAGAAAAAAAAACAAAAACTAAAAAAAAAAAAAAAACCAAAAACTAGACAGAACTTTCCCCTTATACATTTCAGAGAACTTAGCTATTAATTCATCATGCTTTTGAACTCTGTGCAAGAAATTACCATAACAATATTACATCAATCAGTACTTTTTTTCATTTTAAAGAAATACTGAAAGGATTAATTCATTTTTTATACATCTACACTACATAATGGAGATAATGAAAGCAGCCTTACTAAACAAGTTCAACAAATATTTGTTGATTGAATTAATATTCTTATTGAGGGTGAGGATATCTGAATAGCTTTTTTTTTCTTAGTAGGGGCTTGTATTTTCTCCAAACTATAAATCCTGGATATACTTTAGAAGGAATAACAAGTACTGGATCCTTGATCCCTTTGTCAATCCAGAAAAATTAAACTATAATTTTTCAAAACATCGAGGACTCATTATACTATAAGTATGGAAATGCTATCCACTAATTAAATCAATCTGTAATTCAGTAAATCACTCTTAAATAGTTGCTTCTCAGTGATTCTCTTTGGCCCTCCCTCTCTCTTTTCTTCTTTCCTCCTCATTATTATAATTAATGCAATTAATAATATTAAAATTAATATACACAATCATAGTTATAATTGATTATAATAATTATAATAATAGCACTTATACGACACTTTAAGGTTTACAAAATACTTTACAAACATTACCTAATTTAATCTTCACAAAGAAATAGGTACTATTATTTTTCTCCATTTGACACATGATGTAACTGAAGAATATAAAGGAAAAGGATTTACCTAAGATCAAATTTCTACTGAGTGCCAGGCTAGATTCAGGCTAAGATGATGCTGATTCCAGGTTCAGCGCTCTATCCACTGTACCACTTAGCCTTGTAGAGCTGTCTGAATGACTTCCAAATGAATGGTATATGAACTGATATCTTCACATGGGTATGTCATCCTATTCTCTCTCCAGTATGTATCAAGAATCATTATCTCATCAGTATTATTTTTGTATTTTTTTTTAGCATTCAGGACTGCTTTTCCACAAAACCATCATAAAATATAATTATTTTTTTCTCTTTGACTTTTGTTTCTTACCCACTTGTTATTCCTAGCTCTGTAATCCCAAAATCCCAAGCACCATTTCACATACCCTGACTATAACATATATCATCAGATAGTGTCTAGAGTGTTTATGATGAAAAATGAGCTTTTAGTATTAGGTATCAAGGTTGTGGCTCCCTGAGTTTATTGCCCTGCATTTTGTGCCCCACCGGAAAGAGAGCAATGGGCTTTTATAGACTTTTCTTTCCTGATGGGCAGGTTGCAGAAGCAATGTCTAATTGCTAACATTGTAATATTTATTTCAAACATATTCTCTCTCTCCCTATGGCCTAATTTTCTTTTCTCCTTAAGGTGGCTATGTTAGTCACGGAGCTCCATAATAACATTTTTAATTTTTCTCAATTTACTAATATGGCATTTTTATTACTGGTTACCTCATTTCAGAATGGTCAGGGAGCATCTCCATTGTTTTGTAATCACTCAGACTTAGGGTCATTTTCCTTCTTCATACCTTACATGGAACTCCCAAGGCTGTCAGTGAGAGCTGGACTGAGTGAAATGGGGCTCTACTAAGTTATTAAACTTTGCATAATATATATTTATTTTTCTAGTCAGCCCTATTTGAGGGCTCCAGAATTCTGCATAAGAGTACTTAGTTTCAGAGGACTTTTATTCTGTGATCTTCATAGTCATTAGAATATGAGAAGAATTGAGAAAGGTTTTCTGAATTTTTATTTTCTCTTTGTTTTGTGCTTTCCAATTTGGTGGCATTCTATTGTCTAAAACAGCAATATCTCAAACCAGATTAAAATGTCATTAAAATATTTAATAAAATAAATAAAAATATGATACTACAGATAATATTAGTGCATCATTTTCTGTCTTAGCATATGTCCCAATGATTATATTTGAGTTTGATACCACTGGCGCAAAGAATTAAAAAACCCTCTATGTGAGGGCTTTATCATTAAAAGAGATGTCAAAGACTGCTTTTATTATTTTTTACTGAAAACAATACCATCATAACACTGGGATTTCTCAATATAAAAATACTATCTATAACATAAAATTTCATTTTTCTACTTCCATTGCGATAAAGGTAGTCAACTCATTTCAGTAGATGAACAGTCAAGTAGGTGTTTTGAGCATCTCTGTATGTGGTTTTATATTTGTTGGTCTTTGCTTTAAAAGGGATATTGCTAATGGTGTTACTATGCATATATTTAAGTGTGACTGTAAGATTGATGAAGACCAGCCATTTTTATGCTGCATATGTGAGTTGACTGCTCATTGACCTCTGCCTATAAGTACTATCACCATAGTTTCTGTCATAGTAATTCTACTTTCCTTTAAAAGACACCCTTCCCATCAGCAAAAGGATGATATGACCTTTGTGTTCTTTTTTAGCTCACTTTGGAAAGTTTGTAGCTCATATACCTATCTTCAGTTAAACCATACGGCTTGAAGTTGAATTAAATAATGATAACAACAATATAGCTCATATACCTATCTTCAGTTAAACCATACAGCTTGAAGTTGAATTAAAAAATGATAACAACAATAATGATGATGATATATATTAGGCGTATTTAAAGATGAGTTTCTTCTAGATAAAATGAAGATGTTGCTGAATTATTGTTATTAGACCATGGGAGCTAAAAGACATAAAAATATAAGAGTAATTTTTGAGTAGTTTTCCCAGTTGTAACAATATTAAATTCACCTACATTTTGTAGGCATTTCTTATGATCAATCAATCAATAATCACTTATTAAGTACTTATTAGGTCTATGCCAGTCACTGGAGTATAAAAGGGTTACAAAGAAAGATGAAATAGTCTTTGATTTAAATAAACTTTTTTTAAAATCAAGAATAATAATATATTTGTAAAATGTTGGGCTAAGCAAATAAGTTTTCTTCTTTAAATGCTAAATGTCCTGAATAGAAATAGAAAGTAGCAGTGTTGATCCCATTTATATTGTGTACCACACCACTTAGTTAACCATCCATAACATTGGAAACTCATATTTCTCCATCCATTATTTGGTTGTTTTTATTTCAGTTGATGACATATTCCACTGACACACTCTCTACTCCGACCCCTGATTATGAACCAAAATATCCCTGTATAGAAATTATCTAAAACCTTTACTTGGTTTCTTTTACAGCTCCTCTGAGCAAGAATCAACAAAGACTTAGGCCTTAGACCTCAGTTATACGTGATGTCTGTTCTTATGAATAATAGGTCTGAATGATTATAAGCACATTTTGGAGCAAACAAATGTTTTTGGCATAAAACACAAGGATTAGATATGTCTGTGGTGTTTAAAAGGAATAGAATGGGGTTAATGAATGTTTCTTTAGTTGAATTAGAGTTGAATTAGAGTCCTAGTTTGTTCTTCCATCATAGAAAAATACATCACAGTGTTGAATTCTATTATGGATCTAGAGGATAGCTAGAAGTTGTTTCATCTCTACTTTTCCAAATATTTTCCAATGGAAAACCCAGGGTCAGTAATAGATGCTACAGAAATGAGAATAAAAGCAAAAACAACTCAAAATTTCTAATAAATATTTGTGAAATTTAATAAATACTTATGAAAGTAAATTGAAAGAAAACAATAAGACTGCTTTATTCCATGTAAATATTTGTATAAGTTACAGAATTTTAATCATGGTTCTTATTTTCAGGGAAAAATGATAAGGAGAGGGTAAGCCAAAGACATAGGTCTACAAGAGGTCTAGCAAACCATACTGAGTAATACCAAGTACACTTTGGGGGGGAATGAATTCAAGTAGTGGGGAGTATAAACAAGAATTAATGATGAATTTCCTCCTGATTTCTCCCACTGTTTCTACAGTAGAGGCTGGACTATTTTATTCTCCTGCTAAAGAAGCTCTACTGGCTCCACTGCTTTTAGGATGAGCATTTGTACAAAAATGCCTTTTTTTGGAATGTTTAAAAATCACAATCTGACTCTAGACTGCTTCTAGAAATTTATTAGATATCACTCCCCTTCATTCTATTTTTCTAGTCACACTGGTCTGCTTTCTGTTCCTTGACATTCTATTTCCTAGATTTGTTTCTCATGACCATAAGGAACACCCTCTCTTCACTTGCACTTCTTAAAATCCCTACTTTTCCGAATTACTTTCCATATATTGTGTATTTTGTAGCTCACTGTTTTCATTTATAAAATGAGATGAGTGAAATAAACTAATCTCTAAGAAGACTTCTAGGTCTGATGTTTTGTAATTTATAATTCATAAGTGTTCTTACTGTTCTATAATATAACAACTGGTCTGGTATTTACAAATATTTTCAAAGTACTCAGAATGCTTAGTTTTTAGCAGGGACCAATAAAGTACTGAAGTCAGAAACCACCCTCTCCAATTTTAGGCAACACATAAGAGAGCTAGCACAATATTGGACATGGAGGATGTTTTTAAAAATGTAATATAGAATGTCGACAAAGCTTAAGGATAATATAAGTATAGGTGCTATTAATTAGACAAAACATATCCTTTGGCTGTAAATGATATTTTGATCACATAATAAGTCTGACATATTTAAAAGATTGTCTGATTTGATTTGTGAAGACTAGAAAATATTCTTTATTTTGGTCTCCTTAGACAGATTGCCATCACAATCAGGTGAGGAAGAAGTGGGAATTATGTCTATATAAATGATGTGTTTGATTGTCTGTAGAGTTTGTTTATATCATTGCTATGCTGTTCCATTGCAGTTTGGGTGGTGGGGGATTGAGTATGTATCTATGTGTTTTATTTGAATATTATGGATCAGCACATCATAGGAGTGAATTAAAGACAAATTGTAGCCAGTGTGGTAATGCCAAGAGAGCTAGGATGTGAGGAATAAAAATAATTTAGATGTGTATAATACTTAAAGTTTACACAGTGCTTCTTTCACAACAACTTTGTGAGGCAGCAGTACAAACAATATTATTCCCAGTTATATAGATGAGAATCTTAAAGCTTATAAATATGAAGAGAGACTTATGGTATTTGTGGGGCTAGCAAGTGTCAGAACTAAGACTCTCTCTGTGTGTGTGTGTGTGTGTGTGTGTGTGTGTGTGTGTGTGTGTGTACTCTGTGGATAGTTTTCTCAATTGTAATGTGACTAGTGAGATAGTCATTGGAGAAGCTTCATGATCTAGCTGTTGTATAGAAAATTGAGGCAAGTAAGCTAGCATTTATTAAACACCTACTATGTTCAAGGCACTATGCTAAGTAGTGGGAATACAAAAAAGGGAAAAACAACAAGAGCCAGTATCAGGACATGGTTTTCTTCAACAATGAGATCTTTCAAATCATTTCCAATTGTTCAATGATAAAGAAAGCTATATATGCCTAGAGAGAGACCTGGGGGATCTCTTATACAATAAGAATGAGAGAAGAGACACTGCTAAATGGTACTCCTAAAGATATTCCAACCAAGAGAAGAGAGCCATGTCCATCAGAATTGATCATCATATAGTCTTCTTGTTGCCGTGTACAATGATCTCCTGGTTCTGCTCATTTCACTCAGCCTCAGTTCATGCAAGCCTCTCCAGGCCTCTTTGAAATCATCCTGCTTGTTGTTTCTTACAGAACAATAATATTCCATGACATTCATATACCATAATTTATTCAGCCATTCTCCAATTTATGGGCATCCATTCAGTTTCCAGTTTCTTGCCACTACAAAAAGGGCTGCCACAAACATTTTTGCATACATGGGGTCCTTTCCCTCTTCTAAGGTCTCTTTGGGATATGGGCCCAGTAGAAACACTGCTGGGTCAAAGGGTATGCAGTTTGATAACTTTTAAAGCATAGATCCAAATTGCTGTCCAGAATAGTTGGATCCATTCACATTTCCACCAACAATGTTATCAGTGTTCCAATTCTCCCACATCCTCTCCAACATTCATCATTATCCTTTCCTGTCATCTTAGCCAATCTGACAGGTGTGTAGTGGTATCTCAGAGTTGTCTTAATTTGCATTTCTCTGATAAATAGTGATTTGGAGCATCTTTTCATATGACTAGAAATCATTTTAATTTCATCATCTAAAAATTGTCTTTTCACAACTTTGACCATTTGTTGATTGGAGAATGTCTTGAATTCTTATAAATTTGAGTCAATTCTCTATATATTTTAGAAATGAGGCTTTTATCAGAATCCTTAAATGTAAAAATGATTTCCCAATTTATTGCTTCCCTCCTTAGAAGCTTTCTTAGAATATTTTGTTTGCTATGGCTTTTTTTGTTTGTTTTCTGATCATCTTATTGATGTCTTTTGTCTATTATATGAGTTTGTTTTTCCAAAGAAAAGTTAACTAAAAGTATCTGATACAATGATATTACTAAATGTCACATTACTAAAAATCAGTATATGCTGCAGATAGTTTTTGTCCTAGTAGTCCCTCATTTCTCTGCCATTTTGGGAAAATGGCATCTTTCTCAAGGATCTTCATTGTTTTTTCAAGAATTTTCAGAATTAGACATTCTTTTAGCACCCCTTTTCTCCCTCAATACTGTTTCATTTTCCCAATTTCATGTAAAGATACTTTTCAACTTTTATTTTTGTAAGATTTTGAGTGTCAAATTTTTCTAACTCCTTCCTATCTCTGCCATCCCCAAGATAACAAGCAATCTGATATAGACTATATATGTACAATCATTTTAAACATATTAAGCATATTACCATTTGTCATATTGTAAAAGAAAAATCAGAACGAAGGGGGAAAAATCATGAGAAAGAAAAAGCAAATAACAAAAAAGGAGAAAATACTGTGCTTCAATCTTCATTCAGTCTCCATAGCTGTCTTTCTGAATGTGGATGGCATTTCCCATTCAAAGTCTATTAGTATTGTCTTGGATCATTATATTGCTGAAAAGAGCTAAGTCTGTCATAGTTGATCATCACATAATCTTGCTGTGTTCAATGTGCTCTTGATTCTGCTCACTTCACTCAGCATCAGTTCTTGAAAGTCTTTCCAGACTTTTCTGAAATCAGCCTGCTCATCATTTTTTATTGAATAATAATATTCTATTACATTTGTATACCATAATTTATTCAGCCATTCCCTTAGGGATTCACTCAATTTCTAACTCCTTACTACTGTAAAAAGAGCTTCTACAGATATTTTTGCATATATTTATCCTTTTCCATCTTTTATGATCTCTTTGAGATACAGACCAAATAATGACAGCTGCTCAATCAGAGTATGCACAGTTTTATAGCTCTTTGGCCATATTTCCAAATTGCTTTCTAGAATGGCCAGATCAGTTTGCAAAAATAGCATCCTTTTTAATAACATAGTTATAATCATTGTGTATGTTATTGGTTACTTTGTATTGGGTCTTACAATTGTTCCTTATATTGTTATTATTTAGTACATACTGATATTCATATTAACTTTGTTTTCCTAAGAACAATCACAAACCTAAATGATATATGAAAATATGATGCAATTGCTAAGAGTAAGAGAAACACAAATAAAAGCAACTCCTCAGTCTTGCACCAGTGAAACTAACAAAAATGACCAGCACATATATGTATACTACACACACACACGCACACATATAGATGCATGTATGTATATGTGTTTGCATGTAAGTATACACACACTACAGTTTTTAGCCATTCTCTAATTGATGGGCTTCCACTTTGTTTTCAGGTCTTTGATGTCTCAGAGTACTTATTACTGAGAATTCATACCTTTGTCTCTGGCTTTGATTTCCCTATGGGTATATGCCAAGAAATGGTATCTTTCTGGGTGGAATTATATGGACAGTTTAGTCACTTTTGTTGTACAATTCTCTTTTGAATTCCAGATTGATTCAATACATTTATGGTTACATCAAAGGCTCAATGCCATGACTGTCTTTTACAGCACTTTCAAAACTGTCAATACTGTTCCAGACTTTGGTCATTTTTTTTTTAGTTTGTTTGGTGCAAAACTGAAGAGTTGTTTTTATTTGCATTTCTTATTCTTTGTAATTGGATCATATTTTCATATGTTATTTAGGTTTGTAATTATTCTTATGAAACCTCTTTGTTTATATCCTTTGAGTACTTGTCTATTCGGGAATGGGTCATGCTATTACATCTTAGCAAGTCTTTCTACATTTTAGATTTCAGACTTGAACTAGTGATATATCCAATCTGTTGTCAAATCCCTTTAAAAATATCTCTTATCTGTGCCCTCCTTTCTACTCTAACAGTGTCACCAACCTGGTTTTCAACATCTCACACCTGGATTATTGTGGTACTTTCTAATTGATCTCCCTGCATTGTCTCTTCCCCATTACAGTCCATTATCTTCTTAGCTATCTAAATGTTCTTCCCGAAAGTCTGAACATGTTACCCTCCTATTCGGTAAACTCCATCAGCTCCCTGTTGCCTATAGGAGCGAATAAAAAATGCTCTGCTTATCCTTCAAATCCCTTTAAAACCCAGGCTCCCCCCACCTTGCCAATCTTCTTACACCTTATTTTCATTCACATAGTATTTTGATCCATTGACATAAATCTCCTTTGTTGAGGACCATTGCATCTTCTGACTGTGCCTTTTCATCCAGTGTCATTAATACTCCAAATTCTCTCTTTTCTAACCTCTGCCTCCTGACTTTCTTAGTTTCGTTCAGATCTCCGTTAAAATGCCATCTTCTGTAAGAAGCTTTCTCCCGTCACCTTCAATACTACAATGTCTTCCTTCCATAGATTGATTATCTCCAGTCTACTCTCTAAATATCTTGTTTGTATCCATATAGTTGTTTGTATGATTCTTGAATCCTCAGTTAGACATTAAGCTCCTTGAGATAAGGGACTGACCTTTATCTTTCTTTGTATCCCTGATCCACTATGTATTTGCAAATAGTGTGAGTGAGTGAGTGAGTGAGTGAGTGTGTGTGTGTGTGTGTGTGTGTGTGTGTGTGTGTGAATAGTTCTTAATAGCAGAAAATAACAGACCTTTTTTGTTCAGTGAACCAATGGACTATTGTCATTACTGACACTAACTTAATTAAGAACAAGGATTTCTTAAGTGTCTACTATGTGTCAGGTACTCTATTAGCCACAAGGGTATAAACACAAAAAGGAAGCCACTTCTGACATCTAGGAGCTCCCCTTCCAATGGGAAGCTACATTGTTTTCCCCAAGGGAAGGCAAGCTCCTAGAGGTCAGGAATGGTTTCATTTACACACACATACACATACACACACACACTCTTATGATTTTATACGTATGTATGTATATGTAAGTATGTATATATGTGTGTGCATGTGTGATGTGTGTAAATATAAATATATGTATATATAAAATACATTCAAGATAATTAAGTATGAGAGTGGAAAATACACCAACTGCTGGAGGAATCAGGAAAGACTTCATATAGAAAATGCTGTTTGAGGAAAGTTTTAAAGAAAACAAGAGACTATAAGATATGGAGACGAGGAGAGAATCCATTACAGAAGTAGGGGACAACCAATGCAAAGAAGTAGAAATAGGAGATAAAGTATAATATATAAGGAAGAAAATGAAGACCAGATTGTCTGGGTCTTTATGGTGTAATAAAGGCAATTATATATAATAAAATTGGAAAGGTAGGTTGGAGCCAAGTTGTAAAGGACTTTAGAAGTTAAGCCTAAGATCTTTGATCCTAGAGATATAGAAAACCATTGGAGTTTATTGAAAAGGCTTCCGATATGGTCAGACTTAAAGAAATGTCACTTTAGCAGATATGTAGAGTATAGATTGGAGATTAGGAACCCAGCATTGTTTATCTGTCTATTCCATGTTTTTTTTTTTTTTAATTTTTGTTTTTCAGTATCTTGTATGCAGAGAGCTTACAAATAGGGAAGTGTTAGACTATTAAGTAGAGAGAATCTTCTCAGCTTTTGTTTATGGACTCAAGCCAAAGCAAAAGAAGTGTTTTTGAACCCCCAGTGATTAGCACAGTGCTTTTCACAGAGCACATTTTTAATATAAAATGCTTATTGAATGAACAAATGAATTGAATGAATGAATATGATCTCTTCCTTCACCTTGATCTCCACAAAGGTAATTCAACTATAAGGTTAAAATCTATTTAATATCTTAGTGTAAATGTTGTACATGTAGAGAAGATAAGTGGAGTTTGTCTCTCCTTTAAGATTGTTAGTTGAGAAATAATTTCAAGCAAGTAGCATCTTTAATATATAACTTATAATTCCCTTCTTCATTTTTATGATTATCTTTATAGCATTATTGCTTCTTTTGTTCAACTCAAGTTTTATTATTCGTCCTTCCACTGTCTTACCTTTTCTCTTCCTAGCCTGACTTCCTCCGTCCTCTTTCTGTGTCTCTCATTTTAAAATGATTCAGTCAGCAAATGTTTAATGAACATTCAATATGTGCCTGGCACCAATCTGAATAATTTTCAAAGTCTAAAACATAATCTCTATCCACAAAGAATTTATAGTTCTAGTGGTGATTCGAAACATGAACACCAAAAATTTGTAAAAAAAAAAAATGTACACTTTATGCTAATAAATACTTTAAGATCATTAATGAAGAGGTTCCCTGCTACATACAGGTTGTATTTCATTTATATTTTTCCATTTTGTGCAACTCTTGTCATTGTCCCATAAGTTCATTGCAAAGATCTATTCAATGTGCTGGCAACCTTTCTGGCATTAATTTGACTTAATGAGGATACCAATGAAGCTCATGGGCTATTCAATGATTAGACCTTTCTTTTGCAACATGATGAGTCCATTTTCTTTTCCTATTCTGCATTTCTTCTTTGATGACATCCTTTTCTATGGGTTTTCTTTGTAATTTCTTAAGTGTTATATATTTCAGCTTATTCATACCCACTATGTTCCTTTCCACTGACCTTTTGGGTAATGTTGCATATTTGTAAGTGTTCCTTTAGTTGAAATCTGGTACCCTTTGTCTCTTTCTTTCTTTCTTCTCTATAGTTATCCTTTTCTTTCCCCCTTGCCCCATCCCATTTACATTAAAGCTAATTCTTTTTGATGTTTTCCAGTTTATCAAGTGTCAGAGTAATCCTGGTACACGTATATCTCTCAACAAAAAAAGCTATCATTCAGATAGCTTTAAGAACTTTAAACTTCTCTAAACTTTCCTTTTTCTACTAGAGAAAACAGAGTCTGTTAACCACAACATATCCATCATTACACATTTTGTGTTCTGAGAGCTAGAAAGTACAAGTAAAATGACCCATATTATTATAATTCCAATGTAAAATTTAACCATCGATCATAGTAGTAGCAGTAGAAATTATACTTCAGTTTAAAAAATTAAAAATAAATGCTAACAGTTGTGGTTTAAGGGAAAGAATATCAGATGTAGAATCACAGAACCTGGGATTAAGCCTGATTCTGTCATTTGCGACCTGTATGATCTTAGGCAAGTCCCTTAACTAATCTTACAACTCAAATTCCTCAATTATAAATGCTATCTGGATGACTTCAGAGGTCTCTTCTAACTCTAAAGCTGTGATTCAATATATATCCTATATAGGAATGGGTAGATGGGGTGGAAATGAGTTTTGAATTTGTTTGGCATATTTTGAAAGTGGTTAGATTAATGATCACAATCTTTCAATGTATTTTCATCTTAGAAGGAGTATCAAGACATAGTCATTCACAAAACTTATTCTATGTGTGTTTGCGGAGACATTTGGAATTTTTGGTAGCATATTTTGAAAGTGGTTAGATTAGGTTTATTGATTATTATTTTCCCATTCACCTTTATCTAGGGAAGAACACTTTTTTGGATCTCCTGGGAACATTATTTTTCTATCAATTATGCAATTATCTAACCTTGATGAAGTGATTTTATTTTTACATGAGTTGAAATGAAGGCCCTATTAATGATCCAGTTTGGAGATGCTTGAGTTAGCTGTAGTACTAAATTGAGATGATTAATCAGCTATTCCTTGGTGTTTTTCTTCTTAAAGAAGTTCCTACATATTGAAGAAATATGGCAGCACAAAGTGTGCAATGTTCTTTCAAGGTTCATTTTAAATAGGGTCTACAGACTGTTAACTAGACCTCTAATACCTTTCACACTTGTGGGGCTTTCAAGTAAGGATAAGTAGATTGTTGTCCAGTGGCCCTTTGGATGTATTTCATTGAATGCATTGACAAGTATAAATTAGTATAGAGGCTCTGTGCTTTCTTTAAAGAAGTACTAGCATACGAATGTAGGATTGTTTTAGGTCTAAAGATAATTCTCCTTAAAGCTATGAGGAGTAATCCTGTATTAAATCATTATGCAAAAGCAATAGTAATATCATAGTGCTTTATATATTATCAGTCCACTTTCCCCATTATTTAATAATTGAAACTTTTAAGAGCTCAAGGTATCTTTAGTAACTTGTCCAATTTTCTTCCTCAGAGAGTGTATTAAAAACTTGAATAAAGACCATAATTTCCTTACATTTTAAAAGTAGATGAAACAAATTTTTACAGCATTTAACCTGGCATTAAAAAATTGTTGGAGGGGCAGCTAGGTGGCGTAGTGGTTAGAGCACCAGCCCTGAAGTCAGGAAGACCTGAGTTCAAATCTGGTCTCAGACACTTCCTAGCTGTGTGACCCTGGGCAAGTCACTTAACCCCAATTGCCTCAGCAAAAAGCAAAAAAAAAAAAAAAATTGTTGGGAATTATTTTTGTTTAGATATAGTCTAGAGCATTGTGGTAATACTCAGAAATTAAAAAAAATATTCTCTTAATTCAGTTTAATTGTGTTGTGCTATATTACGTTTTGTATTTCATCAATTTGTGTTTATATACTGAATGTGTGACACTTCCTAGTTCAAAAGGCATATATAGAGAATCCAATTGTGTACAAGCGCTTTACAAATTACAAAGTTGTAATTGCATTACAAACATGGTGCTAAATGATTTAAGTGAGAGGAAAGGAAAAAAGAAATCCCACAAAATCTGTCAAATTTTTTGGATGTATTGGGGGACTAGTTTAAAAAAAAACATAAGGAGTTGTATACAAGTTTTCCCATAACCAACTTTTAATTAGGGACCAAACAAATAATGTAAGCCTTGTCTAAAGTTCTGTTTTCTTTTATGGCTTTTGTATGGCTATAAAACATAAGCAAGGATTAGTTTTCACCTATTCTACTACCAGAATCTTTTTTTGAAGCCTAGAATTTTTTTGATTTCTCTATGTCCTTTACAGTCACCTAAACTAAAAGCAGAGTGTGACAGAGTATTGTGAGAGACTGTTTTTGCAGCCCCAATAGAAGCAGAATGCATCTTTATTCTTCTCTGAACTTGTTCCAGTGAAGTTCCTATCCTAGCTGCCTAAAAGGTTTGAATGTATCTTGGATCAACTGAAGAATTTTTCTAGACTTATTGCAATGCCAAAATTTCTGGAACATATCACTCTCTTAAGCTAAATGGAATATATTGGAAAACAAAAGGCTTCTAACCCCATCAGGACTGCCATACTTTATTTCCAAAATGCCATTTATATAAAAATCATTTGACCTCTAGGTGCTATACTAATTTATTTCTTTATAAGTGCTTGGGAACTGTTAGCTCTGTATTTATGTATGAGGACACTCAACTCAGTTGTTGAAAATTATGCAGTAGTGGGGCAGCTAGGTGGTGCAGTGGATAGAGAGAGCACTAGCCCTGAAGTCAGAAGGACCTGAGTTCAAATTTGGCCTCAGACACTTAACACTTCCTAGCTCTGTGACTCTGGGCAAGTCACTTAACCCCAATTGCCTCAGCAAGAAAAAGAAAGAACATTATGCAGTACTGATCACTTTTGCCCTAGATTTCAAAAGATTTGTGATCTTATCAATGTGAACATTGTCTACAGCCATGCAAATCACAACCTATCTAGCCCTAGTCATTCAATGTAACTCTTGTCCATTTTTGTCCAGAAATTTGCCACAAGAGGTCCACTGAAAGTGTTGAAAACTTTCTTGAATTATCTGGACATTACAAAGCCATCTCTGGAGCTAAAAACTAGAAAATGATGCCTTGCCCTAGAACTGCTAGTTTTCACTTGTAATTTAAATATATATCATAGAAACAAAATATATTAATTTTTAGAGGTACAGTACATAATATTGTTCATTGGTTGCATAAAAGACATGATTGTCAAATCTTAGACACTGAATTATATGGCAATAATGTCATAAATAAGGAATAACAATGGCATAGTAAGGATTCATTTATCATGTTTTATCCTATTATGCAGTGATGTTGGTTAAACAAGCCTTATGTATATCATATACCAGTATAGTTAAATTATATTTTTCAAGATATTATTGAAAAGCCTCATTGCTTTTTTATAAGAAAATTATTAGCTAGAAAAAGCAATGTATGGAGCTATCCTTTTCTTTACACTCTCACTTCCATATTCCAGCTAAATGTTTTTATTTGTCTTTGGCAGTAAGCTGAGATAATGAAGTCTTAGAATTTTAGGGTTAGAATGGACCTCAGAAGTTTTTTGGTCCAAACCTTATCTTAGGTATAAATTCTCTCCATTTTGAAAAGTATTGATTCAATTTCAGGTGCCGAGATATTCAGTACAGTAATGCCACTGATCTTTAATAAGCTAGTAAGAACCTTGAGGAGAGTTCTTTTTTGTGTATGTGAATGACACAGGAGCCATGGATATATTTTTTTTTTTTGCCTTGAGAAAAGGACCTGTGCCTTAGAAAGCATTGTGGTCCCATCATAAATCTTGCTTGAACACATATCCTCAACAAGACTCTTAAATTGAACAACCATGATCAGGAGCTAGTGATGCTTTTTGAGGCAAGCTGTTCCATTTTGGATGGTTCCCATTGTTAGGTAATTTTTTTTTTTCTCACATTATGCCAAAATCTGAATTCTTGCCACTGTCTGTCCATTGATTCTTTTCTATTGGAATAGAATAAGTAGAATAAACCAAATCCCACTTCAACATAATTATTGAAAGGTAAGAATACTGACTTTGTAGACTTTGTGTATTCAATCCTTAACTGTGACATTTATTCCCTGTGTGGATTTGGGCATATTGTTTAGCTTCCACAGGCCTTAGTTTTCTCATGCTTAAAATGAGGGTTTGGGATTTTATGGCCTTTGAGGTAGTTTCTAGATGCAGACCAAAGATGCCTATTACCAAATATTCTATAAAATTATAATTGCTTCTTTACAAATACCCTTCTCTAAAAGTTCATTTTCATCACAGGAAACTTTATGACAATACTATATTATGTAATATAGTAATATACTTTGTACTGGGGCAGCTAGATGATGCAGTGGTTAGAACACTGGGCTTAGAATCAGGAAGATTCATCTCTATAAGTTCAAATTCATCCTCAGACACTTACTTGGTTGTGTGACCTTGGGCAGTCACTTAACCCTATTTGTTTCATCTGTTTTTTTTAATTAAAGTATGAATTGGAGAAGGAAATATCAAGTTCAATAATATCAAACCACGCCAGCATCTTCACCAAGAAAACCCCAAATGAAATAATGAAAAATGACTGAAATGAGACTGTAATCCAGTTGAGTAAGCTAGGTGGGTCAATAGATAGAGTGCTGGGATTGGAGTTAAGAAAACCTGAGGTCAAATTTGGTCTTAGATATTTACTAGCCATGTGATTCTGGAGTGACTGGATCCTGTTTACAACAACAACATAGAATTATTCACATATCGTCACATACACATCCATACATTTATACATATATAATTCATACACATACCTATACATGCATGCATGTAGATAAATAACACTTAGAGGTCTTCCCTTTGTGTTGACTCATAATCTAAGAGAATTATTAACCTGGGCATCAAGTATCTTTGTAGCTCCTTTCATAAAAAGCCTTTGTCTGATTTGCAGATGCCCCACATCTATTCCCTTACCTGGACTCTGACATCATTCTACCTTTTGTTCCTCAGCTCCTAAATGGGATCCTTGTTTCCTTGACCCTCCATTCTCTGTATCTCAGTATCTTCTTATACCTCCTGCCATTATCTGATCTCTTTGGACTTAGTCCACCTTTTTACTGAACTAGACTTTGTTTCTCTCCTGTACAGCTCTGCCTCATTGCCACACCAAAGTTCCAAAGTAATATACACAGAGTAATATACACAGAGTGCTCCCTGTGTTTGATGACAGCAACATTTCATTGCTTCTTCCTTTTTATTCACTAACAAGCTGGGTGGACACTATGGGTGGCCTAAGACAAAATCGTAAAATTCATAAAACAAAAATTCTAAGGCTGCATTTATATGGGTTAAGTTAAATGAATGAGAGTGAGAGAGAGAGAGAGTGAGACAGAGCTGGCTTGGTCCATTTCATTTTATCTCTATAGTGAATGGCCTAAAGCCTACACTTCATTACTTGTTTGACATTAAGGGTAAGCTGTGGCAAACCAAGATAACCATATTTTATGTAGTCTCACTTCCAGCTCACCAGAGTTGTATAGACACGCTTCCTTTCCAGAGGCCACAAGAAAATGATTCCTCACAAATTCATTCCAGTTCAACAGAATTAATTGTATGCAAACCAGATGCACATAGTCCCATAAAAAGGTACAAGACATGCAGGCTCTGCTGTCATTCTGAACTCTCACTTTAACCTGATCCAGAGTATATGGACAGCCAAACACTATATTAATGGTTCAGTTTAGGCAACTGGCAAGTTTTAGGTGATGTACAGATATTAGAGTGTTGCTGAATTTTATTCAGAAAAAAATCAAAGGAAGGTGGTTGCACTTGCCTTTAAATACTCTTTAGTAATGATTATATCTAATGAGGCCAAACATGGGAAATGGTAGAAATTTGTCAAGCTCTTGGGTAATCAGGAAGCATGTTACAATATGGTGGGAAAAATACTGGATCTAAAATCATAGAACCTGAGTCCAAATTATGTTTCTCCCAATTACTATTTTTTGTGTCCCTGGTTAAGTTAATTCTTCTCTGTAGATCTGTTTCCTTACTTGTAAATCAAGGAAGTTAAGCCAGGTAACCTTAGTGGCCTCTTCCACAGCCAAGTCTATAATTGTAACTTTGTCTTTATTTTGATATTCCTTTTTCCCTCTGATTTAAAGGCTTAGCTTTAACAAATATGTATTATTATTTTAACACAAAATAGAAAATAAGTATACAGGAGAAGTAGGAAAAATCATGAGAGATCAAAGGGAAAAGTGCTTTATTTCTCTACCCAGTCCTACAATTAGCAATGAAAGTGGCATCATAATTGATATCTAGTTAATTGTTCATTTTCAAAAGTTCAATTTTTCTTTTCTTTTCTTTTTCTTTTTTTTTTTTTTGTTTCTCCCCTCCACTCCTGTTGTCTTTTTATTTTCCTAATGCTTAATGCTAAACATTGCTAAGTTGATTTGTCATGGTAGAGTCCCCAGTGTGACCATCTTTAGATACTCATAACCCTCTGTGGTCTTCCTGCCAAATTTCCTGTGCAATGTATTGTTTCGATACCATATGAGTCAGCAACATGGGTGGTACCAGAGTCAAACTATTACTAAAGCAGTAGCCAGCTCAGGACGTTTCATATCAGCCTTGTTGAGACTAGGGTAAGACCAGCAAATAGGAGATACCAGTATTTACTATGGGGGAAAGGATTGGAGCTAATGGAAAGAGTAGTATGGAAAGAAACTGTTTAGAAATGGTGTTGAGACATTTTTTAAAGAATTGAGACTTAATGTGGTCTAATGCTAGAAGAGTCTTCTACTTTGTTTTGTGTGTCCCAGGCTATTAATCCAGGTGACTAACCACTGACTTATCTTAGATTCTTTTCTGTTTCACCTTTTATATCTGAAAAGACAGGATCCCTCGTTTCTTTCCCCTTTTGTCCATTCAAGGTTCAGTTTTCATTGCCACTTCCTTGTGTTATCAGAATTTTTGTTCACTCTTCTTACCTGCTTTCACAGTTTCTTCCTTCTTCAATCCATCTTTACCAAAGCTATCAAAATAATCTGAACTAAGGTCTAAATCTAATCATGTTACTTTAATATTTAAAAAAAGAACCTTTCACTTACTGTGTCTCTGAGATAAAATGAAAACTCTTCAGGTTGATTCCAACCTACTTTTATACATCCCGCACCCCCTGACACACAGACTCATTGCTGCTTTTAATAGTCTCTGTATTTCAGCTAACTTAGATTCTTACTTATTCCTCAATCTCAACATGCCAAATCTTACCTCAATGCCTTCATTCACTAGGCTGTGTACTTTTCCTTCACCACAATGCCTAAAATGCACTTTTTAAGTATGATGAGTGCTGTGAAAGATCTGAGGGGAAAGAATGTTACCAAGTAAGAGTCAAGGAAAATTTCATGAGGAATGTAGAATTTTAATTTAGAGAACAAATAAGAATTTACCAGGTAAAGAAGGGATGCCATGTCATTTCTTTCTGAACAAGTATAAACCTGTACTCCTGGATTTTTTTTTACCATTGTTATCATTTAAATAAGAATGGGTATGAATAAATAAATATGGAATAACGATGAATAGGGGAAAAATGACAGATTCCAAGATGATTCATTTTTTCCATCATGTACTTTGCTAATTGTTGGCTCTTGTAGCATCCAACAACACAGATGCCATAATTGGTTCAATTCATCCACAGGCACCTTTTGGGGAACATTTTAGTTTGCATAAAATAAACTAACAGTGTAAAGAACAGGTACAAAGCAGTCTTAATGAAAATCCTAGGCAAAATTCTCTCAGGAAGTAGTGCTTTTGAGCCAAATGTCAAGCCTAACCAAAACTCAGAACCACAACCCAAAAGAATCATTTGCTATTCAGACAGGACATGTTCATAAAGATAACACGAATAGAAGCTGAAAAGTAGGAACATGTGACGCTGTGATAGAAAGTGAAAATATCTCATGTACACTTTGCCCCTGCTGGCTCAATGTCCAAAATGGATTTTCTACTCAGATCTGACAAGGTCTCACTTTGTTGATCTCTATGCAGACATGACATTTCTCACTGGAAAAAACCCATGTAACCCTAGCAGTTTCATCTCAGTCTAAGCAAAGATTTAATAGTTGAAGTTTCATGTTCCAGAGGCTTCATTAGTCTTACAAAGTTTTCAATGGAGCACCATCATAAATAATTAAAAATTAAGCTACACTTAACAAAATGTATGAGCTGAACATATTCTCTGGTGCTGCAAACTGATCCTTTCATCTCTCTCTCTCTCTCTCTCTCTCTCTCTCTCTCTCTCTCTCTCTCTCACACACACACACACACACACACACACACATACATTCTCTCTGTCTCTCATTGTCTCTAACATCTTTATCTCTAGTTGTCTGTCTATCCATCTATTTATCTATTTTGCTATCATAATCTTCTGCTTTTTTTTGATAATTTTCCAAATATGATAGCCTTTAGTAGATGGTTTTCTTATTAGAGAGAATTAGTCAGGTTCTGCTATAGTACTACATTTTAATGGGGCATAGGAATGTGTTGGCCAAACTTCCACCACTCCCTAAAATAGGATCTCAGTATGTCTTCCATCCTAAGTAAGCACCATTGTAATAACAGATGTGGATAATCATAATAATGTAGATAAATAGCTCCTGTAAAACACAGAAGAGCTTCTGGCATAGTGTGCTATATGTGGCTTTTTAAAAATTATAATTGTTTTTCCTTGAAAATATTAAATATGAAACTTTTTAAGAGTTGGGAAATTACTCACTACATTTTTATGTATGGTAAATATTGTTGAGTACGTAAAGTCACAATAGAGAAAAGCTTTGTTAAATAAGGGTACTCATGAGAGAATATCACTTACTATGCCCTCCCTCATCTAATCTTTATACAAGCCTTCTTTTAAAAACCAAAAGCACAACTAGTTTGAACAGTGTTTAGGTTTCCTCTTTTTGCCTACTCTTCCATTCCCTTACTTTAGTCATAAAATGTATTGACAGAAAATTCATGGAAAGGAAAAAAAAAAGATAAAGAAAAGCAATCTTTTGACTCTTTGGTTCTAACATTTCATTTGTGTGGGTCCTTCTACTCATACACATCACAGTCCTCCAAATCTTATCCTCGTACCTAAGGAACTCATGTAGAAAAACTTTCTTAAGAAATAGCAATGTGTGATCAGAAAAAAGCAAATTAAGACAACTCTGAGGTACCACTACACACCTGTCAGGTTGGCTAAAATGACAGGAAAAGTTAATGATGAATGTTGGAGGGGATGTGGGAAGGCTGGGACACTAATGCATTGTTAGTGGAACTGTGAACGGATCCAGCCATTCTGGAGAGCAATTTGGAACTATGCTCAAAAAGTTATCAAACTGTGCATACCCTTTGACCCAGCAGTGTTTCTATTGGGCCTACATCCCAAAGAAATCATAAAGGAAGGAAAGGGCCCCACATGTGCAAGAATGTTTGTGGCAGCCCTTTTTGTAGTGGCTAGAAACTGGAAACTGAATGGATGCCCATCAATTGGAGAATGGCTGAACAAATTATGGTATGTGAATGTTATGGAATATTATTGTTCTGTAAGAAATGACCAACAAGATGATTTCAGAGAGGCCTGGAGAGACTTGCATGAACTGATGCTGAGTGAAGTGAGCAGAACCAGGAGATCATTATTCACGGCAACAAAAATACTATATGATGATCAATTCTGATGGACATGGCTCTCTTCAACAAGGAAGTGTTTCAAACCAGTTCCAGTTGTTCTCTGAAGAAAGCCATATACATCCAGAGAGAGGGATGTGAAATGTGGACCACAACATAAACATTTTCATGCTCTCTGTTGATATTTGCTTGCATTGTGTTTCCTTTTTCTGATTCTTCTTTCTTGTAGATATGATTTTTCTTGCACAAAAATGATAAGTGTGGAAATATGTATACATATATTCGATTTGTCAAGTATTTTAACATATTAACATGTAGTGGATATCCTACAATCTAGGGAAGGGGTGGGGAGTAGGGGGGAAAAATTTGTAACAGAAAGCTTTGTAAGGGTTAATGTTGAAGAATTACCCATACATATGTTTTGCAAATAAAAAGTTTCAATAAAAAAATGTATGCTATCTCAGCAAAAAAAGAAAGAAATAGCAATGTGCATTAAAAATAAATTATATAAATAAGTAAATAAATATTGACAAAAAGATGTGTTAATCTCAAATTCATTTTAGATAGGTGAAACTTATATTGTCCTTAAGAAAGTGCTTTCTGATGATCCACATGTACAGAAATATTTGTAGCAGCCCTTTTTTGTAGTGGAAGGAACTGGAAATTGAGTGGATGCCCATCAACTGGAGAATGGCTGAATAAGTTAAAGTACACGAATGTAATGGAGTAGTATTATTCTATAAGAAATGATGAGCAGAGGGACAGCTAGGTGGTGCAGTGGATAGAGCACCGGCCCTGATGTCAGGAGGACCTGAGTTCCAAGGCAATCTCAGACACATAACACTTCCTAGCTGTGTGATCCTGGGTAAGTCACTAAACCCCAATTGTCTCAGCCAAAAAAAAAATAATAAAAATAATGAGCAGGCTGATTTCAGAAAAGCCTAGAAAGAATTACATAAACTGATACTGAATGAAGTGAGCAGGCCTGAGAGAATCTTGTACACAGTAACAACAAGATTAGGTGATGATAAACTGTGATGGATTAGGCTCTTTTCAACAATGAGGTAATGCAAGTCAATTCCAATAAACTTGGGATAGAAAGCACCATCCACTTCCAGAACTATGGAGACTGAATGTAGATGAAAGGTATATTTTTTACCTTTTTATTGTTATTTGTTTGTTTGCTTGTTGTTTTTTCCTTTCTCATGTTTTTTCCTTTTGATATGATTTTGATCTGTGGGTGCAACATGATAATATGGAAGTATGTTTAGAACTATACATGTTTAACCTATATTGAATTACTTGCTGTCTTGAAGAGAGGGAAGAGGAGATGAGAGAAAAATTTGGAACACAAGGTTTTGCAAAGGTTAATGTTGAAAACTGTCTTTGCATATATTCGGAAAAATAAAATATTATTAGAAAAAAAAAGAATCGGGGGAAAAAAAAAGTGTTTTTTATATACTAGCTGTTTTGACCCTCACAACAACCCTGTGAAGTACTTAAAATGGATATCATTATCTCCCTTTATACAGTTGAAAAAATAGCTTTAAAGAAGGGAAGTGTGGACTACTTTAGGATCAGAGACAGAACACAAACATGGTTCTCTCTGTCCTTCCCATTACACCACGTGGTATCTTAACTTTGTCCTTTTTCCATGTCTCATATGTACATTAAATATCAGAAGGAGCTGTTGGCTAGGCTTGTCTCTAGTACTGTGGCTTTTTCTCTAATGTCCTTCTTAACTGTTAGGCTTGAATCCAGCTTGAATCCACATCTTTTTGACTCCCAAGTGAGTATTTTTTTTTCCCTTTGCCACCTTTATTTCTCTCTGAAGCCATTTTTAGGGGAATAACTTTCTATAAAATTCTTGCTCTGATGCTTTAAAATAACAAAGATGTGAACCTGGTTTCTCCAAATGTATAGCAGCAGAATGCAAGTCTGAGAAGTTCTTATTTTTATTTTATCTTAATAGTATTTGATTTTTTTCCAAATGCAGAGATAGTCTTCAACATCCATCTTTGCAAAACCTTGTGTTTCAAATTTTTTCTCCATTCCTTCCTGCCTCCCTCTTTTCCAAGATAGCGGGCAATCTGATATAGGTTAAACATGTGCAATTATTCTAAACATATATGTTTATATATGGATATATCCATATTCATCATGCTGTGCAAAAAAAATCAGATTAAAAGGAGAAAAATGATAAAGGAAAAAAGCAAACAACAATAACAAAAAAGATGAAAATAATATGCTTTGATCTAAATTCAGTCTCAGAGAACTTCTAATAATATATACTCTTTACAGATGAACCTGGTGACGTATTATATATGCTATCCAATATAATATCCAATATATATATCCAATATATATGCCATCTGTCTAGATGAATAATGGGAGGATCATTGCTAGCAGGTCATCTACTAGGTCAAAAATTCCTTGGCCTTGGGAACCCATGAATATTTTTTAAAATAGAAAATCTATGGGGCATAATTGTTCCCTATCCTGGGGCTGGATCATTCTGCCACAAAATGCTTAATGATGAGTATTAGCATAAACACTACTAGGAAAGTAGTTACCCCTTGTGTGACAGGATAAGGAGTTTAAAATAGTAATTAAAGAATGTGCTAATGCTCTCTTAATTAAATCAGCATGTAATTTAATGAGAATTGGTGCTGTGTAACTGGTTTTGAGGACTGGTTTTGGAGTCCAGTGATCTGGATTCCAGTTTTGCTTCTGACAGCTCCATGACCTTTGTCTTAACCTCTCAGTATCATAGGGCCTCAGGTCACTCTCTGAGACAACAAATTACATACAGGTATTTTCCCTTTTTTTTTGTCTTCAAATTTCACCTTTATATGCTCTTGAGAAGATCCAGCTTAATTGGGTCTTGTGCCAGATGCTCTATAAATTTGATTTTGTCTCCACTACTTTTTGACAATTAAAAACATCAACCACAGCAATAACAACAACTGATTCTTTCAGTACCATGTGATATAGTTTATCTAGGTCTTGTAACATGAACTCCTTAAGAGCAGGTGAGTATTCTGCTTTTTTCCTGTTTGTTTTCTCATTAACCATTCCCCTTATTTTTCTGCTCTAAACAAGAGGCAGCATGGGGTAATGGACAGGCAGCATCACAAGCAGAAATCCTATCTCTAAGACATACTAGCTGTGGGAGTCTGGGCAAGTAGCTTAATCTCTCAGTGTTCTAAGACTAAAATTTACCTATGTCTCCCTCCCCCTGCAAATGTCAACTTGGGAGTTACTTATTGCAATGAAATCATGGTTCCAGCCCCATTTCTATTCTAAAGCCCATTCTCCTTAACAGAGTAAACAGAAGAAAAAATAGTGCTGCTTTCTTTCATCATTTATTTATGATTGTTCCACATCCATCTTTAACTATCTTTAAAAAATTATTATTATTATTTTTTATTAAAGCTTTTTATTTTCAAAACACATGCATGAACATTCTTTCAGCAAAACTTTGTGTTCCAGATTTTCCTCTCATCCCCTAGATGGCAAGCAATCCAAAACGTGCCAAATATGTTAAAAATATGTGTTAAATCCAATATATACATAGTTATACATTTATATATTTTTTACATTTATACATTTATATGTATGCATACAAATATACATATTTATACATTTATCCTGCTGCACAAGAAAAATCAGATCAAAAAGAAAAAAAAGGAGTAAAAACAAAATGCAAGAAACAACAAAGAGAATTAAAATGCTATATTGTGAATCGCACTTAGTTCCCACAACCATCTATGGCTACAGATAGCTCTCTTCATCACAAGATCATCGGAAGTGGCCTCAATCATTTCATTATTGAAAAGAGCCATGTCCATCAGAATTAATCATTGTATAATCTCGTTTAACAACTATTTTCTTTGGATAATCAGGAATTGACTCTACAAAAAGGTTTATTTAGAAGTTCTTTTTATGAAATTGCTTTATATGCATTGTTCATGCCATTAGGTCTTTTTAATATATCCTTAATTTTTCATGTTTCATTAAAGAAATTTTTTAAAAATTATTTTAATAGCTGTTCCCTCAAAGGACACTTAATTGGAATTTTTGCTTTTTAACTGCACCATTAGCTGATTTCTAAATGGAGTTTATAACATTTTCATGCTCACTATTGATGTTTGCTTGCATTATGTTTCCCTTCTCAAATTTTTTTTCTTGTAGATCCAACTTTTCTTGCACAGAAAGATAACTGTAAAAATATGTATACACATATTCAATTTGTCAAGTATTTTAACATAATTAACATGTAGTAGACTTCCTGCCATCTAGGGGAGGAGTGGGGACTAGGGGGGAAAATTTGTAACAGAAAGCTTTGTAAGGGTCAGTGTTGAAAAATTACCCATACATGTGTTTTGCAAATAAAAAGCTTTAATAAAATGAAAAAAATGGAGTTTATATAGAAAAGTTTTTAATTTACTGGTGAATTCATCTCTACAAATGTCCCTAAATCAGAAAAGTCAGCAGTCAACAAACATTTATTAAGAGTTTACTTTGTGCCAGGCTGTGTTCAAATGCAAGCAGAAAGAAAAAGTCTCTGCCCTCAAGAAGCCTACATTCAAAGGGAAGAAGATAACTAATAGAAGGAAACTGAAAAGGGAGATGTGGGAAAACCAGAGAAGGTACCTTGTTTGGGGATGGTGTGGAGAAAATCTGAAAATGTCAAGATATAGCCTGGAGAGAAATAAAGACATGTTTGACCTGGACACCCTTTTTAAAATGGAGGCTGTAGGAAGAACCCCTCAATCAGTGTTTCCACCATTTAGAAATTCAATAATATGTTTAACTTCAATTTCATTAATAGTACAAAATTCCAATATATGTGCCTCCTGTCCAAGGAACTGTCCAGGGAATTAATAGGACTGTCTGCTGTTTAAACTTGAGCTAAGTTTAAAAGAGCTACACAGCAGCATGGATTAATTCTTTGGTTATGTTCACTCGTATAATAATGAACACTCATTAGCTTCCTTTGTTAACAAGATGATCACTGTTAGTCTTTGTAACACCATGTTATTTTATAATGAGTGTGTGCTGTGATTATGACATTGTCCCTGGCTCAAACCTATGGAGTTCATTGAATTTTTTTCTGGAAAGAGCCTTAAAGATCATAAAGTTCAAACCTTTCATTTTATATTCAAAAAAGAAACTAATATCCCCAAAACATACGTGACTTAAATAAGTAAGTAGTAACTTGATTTGGACCCAAACTTTCAGAGTTCATATCTGTTGTACTTCCATGATGCCCTGAACTAGGCATGAAAACTAGGCTTTATGTGATCAGAATCTTTTTTTTTCAAATAAAAAGCTTTAATAAAGAAAAAAAAAGAATGGGAACTGGAGTTACAAAGCAGGGGGAGATTTGTAATGCCTATAGATTTTAGTCAGATGAGGAATTTCAGAGTTCGTGAACATGGAGGTGGTACATTTAGGAGTGATGGCAAGATCAAGGGTATGACCATCTTTGTGTGTGACTGAAGTGGAATACAGGAGTAAGTAATGAGAATTGAGAGTGTTATCTATTTTTTTCTTTTAATAAAGCTTTTTATTTGCAAAACATATGAGTGATTTTTCTACCCTTGCAAAAACTTTTTTTTTCCCAAGCTTTTCCCCTCCTTCCCCCCACCCTTCACCCCTAGATGACAGGTAATCTAATACATGCTAAATAGGATAAATTATATGACAAATACAATACATGTATACATATCTATACAGTTATCTTACTGCACAAGAAACATCAGATCTAGAAAGAGAAGAAGAAAAAAAACAACCTAAGAAAGAAAACAAAATGCATGGAAAATATTCATAGAAAGCATTAAACTGCTGTGTTGTGGTTCACACTCAGTTCCCACAGGCCTCTCTCTGGACGTATATGACTATGTTCATCGCTGAACAATAGGAACTGGTTTGAATATGTGATCAGAATCTTAAAAGAAATCAGATTGTACCAGTGGAAAACAGATAGTGATTTGACAAGGAAGGAAAAGTAGCATTCCTCCTATTTCTGTTCCCTTAATGTTGTTTGCCGTTTCTGCTCTCAGACATACATTCTCCTGTGAAATGTGAAGCAGTTAAAGAAGGAAGGGAAGGTTAGTTAGGGGTGCTGGAGGTGTTCAAGGGAATGGCATATAAATCATATGGGCTAGATAGTATTTGTGTATGTAATAAGTTTTGGAAACTGTTTTAAAGGCTGATTTAAATATTGTCCGGGTCTCAAGAACCAACAAAAAAGAAAAAAAAAACGATAAAGAAGAGCAAGTAAACATAAAAAAAAATGTAGTACAAAACATTAAGGATTATCTCATTTCTAGCTGTGGGAAGGTGAACGTTTTCTCAATGCAGTCTTTTTTTAAGAATTTTGGATTGTAAGAAAGACAGTGTTAGCTGAAATGAGTAATTAAAGGTATATTTTTCATCTTGCTTCATGCCTGGGGTGATGACCTGGCTTCAGAGCTCTCCTGTACTTCAAGGAAGGGACTTGTCCCCCTGGATCAATTGCCCAGAGTTTACAATGTGCTAGGAAAAAAAGAGGGAACGAAAATTTTGAAGGATCTATAAAGAAAACCAGAAAAATACATGTAATATCATCCAGAAGTGTATTTTGTTCTATTGTCTTAGGGATGGTGAGTCAGGAGTACTTAAATAGGGATTTCTAAACACCAGTATTTCACTCACCCTCTCCCCATATAGCCAAAGAAGAAATTGAAAGGGTACTAACTTTTTCCATCTTCTTCTCTATTCCAGAGCATGAGATGAGATTTACATGTTCTATAGTAACTATCAGGACCCTTGAAACTGAAATTTCAAAATATGAAGGGGATATGTCCTCCATCCACCCAAACAGAATCAAGTAATAGATGTTTTTTGTTTTTGTTTTTGTTTTTTTTTTTTGCAAAATTCACTTACAAATATTACCTAAAACTAAAATGCCCTTCCAGAATTTTTTTTTTTGCTTTTTGCTTAGGCAATTGGGGTTAAGTGACTTGCCCAGGGTCACACAGCTAGGAAGTGTCTGAGACCAGATTTGAACTCAGGTCCTCCTGACTTCAGGGCTGGTGCTCTAACCACTGCGCCACCTAGCTGCCCCCCCCTTCCAGAATTTTAAAGTAAAACAAACTCACTTAACATAAAAGTGGATAATCTAAGATTTTTTGGAAGCCTTTTCTTAGAATAAAAATTTTAAAACAAAATCACTCAAAATTTTTCTATAGGGAAAGAAATCTATAGAAATGAAGGGAATTTTCATTTTGGAAGAAAGAATAAGTGTAATAACACATGTAAAAGATAATGCCAGTGTTTAGGTAAAATAATTTATATAAATAGCATGGTGGAGTTTGAAAAAAATGATTCAAAGGTCATTGTAAAATTAAAAAGAAAGAAAATGACAGTATTTTTAGAAGTAATGCTTAATATTCATTTTAATTTGGAAAGTAAATGATTTTTACATAATAAGGAGACAGGGAGACTTTATGAAATAATCACTAATAAGATAGGTAAGGGAATTCTTAAATAGGCAAATGGGGAAAGGAAGCTATTATCTTTATATTATATTATGCTTTTGAATGAGGAGATTGCCCATTGAAAAATCTTTGGAAAAATATTTTTTATTCATTGTCGTGCCAGCTTCTTGAAAAATGTAAAAGGAATATTCTGATTATGCCTCTTCAGTAAAATTTTATTTGAATCTTTATTGCTATGGTAATGCTCTTTGGCAACACATTTTCTCCTTCAGATGTTTCTGCGGCTGCTGTTTTCGGGGGTAGAGTAAGCATCTGGGAAGAAGCTGCTGCTAATTGTTCAGAGCATCCTCCCCAGGGACATAACCTAAACAGCTCTAGAGGTTTCTGGGAAACTTCTGATGCCAAATGTAGGCATAATAAACTGGCTTCTTGTGCTCAAAATACCATGTTCTAGATTAGCCTGTCAGAGTAGCTAAGAGGCATTCTCTTAGTGAAGACTTGCAGTGAGCATGCTACTTCTTTAAACTGCTTATGTGAAAACTTGAGTTGGGAACAGCTTATTCTTCATTTTTTCCCTGTCTCCATGCCTTCATAAAGTCTTCTCTTAATGCTTGTTACAACAATGATTATAGTAATTAAGATTAACCTGCTGCTTTATGTATAGGATTTTACATACATTACTTCATTTAAGCCCTATAACAGCCTCAGGAGGTAAGAACTATCCTCCTCCCCATTTTACAGATAAGGAAGGAGAGAGCTTAAGTGACTTGGCCAGTGTCTCCCAGCTAATAAGCATCTGAAGCTACATTTTGAATTCAGATCTTTTCTGGCTCCACTTCCATCACTTGATGTACTATACCATCTATACCTGCTTTTAGAACACAGCTCCAATACTATCTCTGAAACAAAGCTTTTCCCATTTCTTCCTCCCTACTCTTGCCTCCTCCCAAAAATTATCTTGTGGGGTGTGTGTGTGTGTGTGTGTGTGTGTGTGTAGATTAGGAGATTGAGAGAGCATAGTTTTAGACCATTAGAGACTAATGGTTCACATGAAGAAATCATGTCAGACATTTATCATGGGTCACTAAGATTTGCCATTTATTACATGACTCATTAGTTTAACCAAATATGGTTAAATAAGGCAGAATCATAGACAATTAAGCAACATTTTCCCAGGGTTTAGGAACCTTAAAAATCTCAGGGGAGAACCAGCTCTGAAGTTAGAAGGACCTGAATTCAAATCTGACCTCAGACACACTTCCTAGCTGTGTAACCCTGAGCAAGTCACTTAATCCCAATTGCCTCAAAAAAAAATTCTTAGAAGGAGCAAGGGTAGAGTCTGGGGAATAAAAGGCAGAACCAGGGAGGAATTAGGAAGAGACCAGGAAATATCAAGGTCTCTACATGACTGACCAAGTCTGAGACTTGTCTGAAGATATGCTAATCAAGCAGTCTCAGATTTTGACCTCTTTCTTTGACAATGGAGACAGGATGGATGGATTTAATTACTGACAATAGAGGCTGGATGAACTGATTAGAATTCTGGTCTCCACATCATACATATACATGTACACATATGTGTTTATATAGACACATAATGTATACAGAGAACATGTATAGATACACATATAAGTATAAATTCATGTGTAATATAGATGTGCACTGGAGATTGTTGTAGGCACTATGTGTTGGAGTTTGATCATGTGAAGAATCACAATGGCCATTCTCATTGGCAAAAGATAGATTTATTTAGGAGAAAAGGTTATTAAAAAATGAAGAAATACAATAGACACCAGAATGGTAAATATGAAAGAGTTGGGAGAGTATGGAGTTAGCAAAGAAAGGGGTTTTAATAATTAATGATGGAAAAAACAAGTTCCCTATTGGAACCCGAAATTAACCAGGAGGAAGGGAATACCCCATGAGGTTGGAGCATGCCTTTAGCTGACAGAGTAAATCTGTCACTTAGCACCCTGACAGAGTTCATTAGTTATAAGGAAAAAATCATCATGAGCCATAGTCGGGATAAGAGGAGAGGCGCCATGCAGCATGGTGAGGGAATCAGAGAAGAGATGCTATGTGGCATGGGGAAGGGGGAAAAAGAATGACACCATAAGGCAGAATGCCATGGTGGGCTATAACCCCAAGAAGGATTCAGCAAAGATAGGGAACTTCAGCCTCAAGGGTTTTACATAATTCAAATTTCTGACCAGACATAGCAAGCTGTGCCTACTTATGATATCCACAGAGGGTGAGATCATGAGGGTAAACTGATTCCTATCAGTGCCCTTCCTTGTGTGTCCCAGGAGCAGTTCCATCAATATTTCATCTTTCTTTGCCAACCACACCCAGGATCTTATTAGAGTCCTTTTTGAGAAGGAAGGACAAATAACAGTAACACAGTAACTTACATGTGTACGTGATTTCTCCTCTGATAGAATGTAAGTTCCATCAGAACAGAATGGAACAGAATTTTGATTTTTTTCTTTGTATTCCCATCACCAAGTATAGTATCTGGAACATATTAAGTTTGGCGACTAAAAAGAATCTGCACATGTACATGTATAATGTATATACATATATGTGTAGTACACATATATTTCTTTTTAAAAAGATGATCAGATAGAGTTATGTATTATCTGTCGTCTTTTCAGTTGTGATAAAGCATGTGATGCAATGGCCTGTGAAAATCTTCATTTTAAATTAATGCAAATTGGCAATAAAAAGGTCATCGTGATTTCTGGCAAAGTTGTCAATGCTAAAAAGTAAAATGCCTTTGATTATTGTGTATATAATACAAGGATTAAATTGAATTTGACCGAACATTTTTAGTTAGCATGAAAAGGATATTAAACAGTAGCCTATCAAAATCTATAAATGACAATAACTGCAAGATGTTTTAGAGGAGAAGTAACAAAAGAAGGACAATTACACTCAGTGGTTAGGAGCCCTTAGATTAGGAAATAAAATGTGCTTTAACTTGAGGAAGGCATGCAAGCTAATCTAGTACAACTGGGAGAATCATTAGAAACAGATAATAATGAAGAAAGAGAAATATGAGAAGCAAACTTTTAAGAGCTATGAGGGCAATTATATAGGGTTAAATCAGAAAGTTCCAATGTAGTATGGGAAACAGTGACCTATATGAAAGATCATGGGGGCAATGATTACTTCCCTCCCCCTCAAAGGTACTGAAATTGCTTGGAATATGAAACTTAGTGTAAGCATCTCATTTGCAGGAAGAAGGAAAGTGAAGTGGCTGAAAAAAATTCATAGAAGGATATAACCATACTGATTTAAGGACTGAAGGGATTAACTTATTATGAGAATGCATTTCTAAAATTAAATACATCTTGGCTAAGTAAACTAGGAGGAAGAGTGAGCTGTCAACTGGTATCAAAAATATATAAATACCAAGGTATGATTTAATGTGATATAAAATCTTGAAGGGAGAACAAGGACACTAGTATGTGATGTGGGAAATTTTTGTAAATTCTTCTTAGTGATTTGGCGTTTTTAACGTAACATTCTCTCTTTTCAAAAAACACCTCTTCTCACATCTTTGCCCTCTTTTTTGGAGGGGAGATAATCAGTGGTTACAACATTGGTTAGAGTGGTCTCAGATTGAGTGCATAAAGAGCATGTTATACTTAAGCAAGCAGAGTGGCTTAGCACCAGCATCTTGAATTGTATGGCTCATTGAGGATTAAAGCAAAATAGCTAGCCACAGAATTACATCACTCATGAATGGAACTGGGCTTTTCCTCACTCATAACCTAAACCTGCCAAGGGTTTCCTGTCATTGGTTTATATTATCCCAATCTCTAACTTGTGATCTGGGGCTTAATTTGAGCTCAAATCTTCCTCTCCAAGTCCAGCACCCTGTCCATGGAGCCGCCATTAAATAATAGCTTACCAGGAGAACTCTACCCCAAGAGTTAATACAAATTGACTTTGATTGGACCACCATCACAAATCTGGAATATTGGCTTGGAGGTGGAATTGTTCAGAGAACAAAAGATACTTTATTTTCATTATAAGAATTGGGATTAATTTGGGGAGTTGGGGATTACTGGCCAAGCAATTTGATGGATCTATATTTTTTTTATACAAATATACTATGTGTTGGTCACTTTTATTAGTGTTAATGTCTATAACTAAATCACTTTTATGCTTCCTTAATAGCAAGTTTGCCTGGGATAGTCATATTAAAAGGTAAGAAGCTGCTGAATTATTAAATGATTAGTATTTGGATGCTTGTAGGTTTTAGAAATGGAAAATCATATGAAGTCTTTGGGAATTAAAAGGCAGGTTCCAGGATTTTAAATATATGTTGTAGGTTATGAAACTGTGATGTAAATATTCCACTTTATCCCCGCATATGGTAGATTTCCAGAACACTACTGTGCCTACTTCATATACCCAATAATGTATCAAGTTCAAATGTCTCTACTGTCCCCTCACAGTTGCCCTTCTAAAAGGCCTGAGAAAACTTGTCCCAATTATTTGTATGTCTTCTTTGGTCCATATAACACACAGCTACATATGGAACTAAGTTATCTTTTCAGTTAAAAATGTTAACTTGTTACTGAACAGGTGAAGCTAGGAAGTGATTAGACAAATGGGAAATAGAGACTTACAAGCAAGAATAGGCTGGAGCCAGTTCCTGGGAGCTGATTGTTAAATCTTCAGCATGAGCATTCATACCTGGAATAATTGGCAAATACTCTGACCAGGGATTGCTCTATTGTTATATTAATTGTCTAGACTTCAGAAAGGAGAGAATGCTAATAAGGCAAATTAAATAGTGTATTTCCCCTCCTTTTATTTGGAGAGCCACTTGTTAAACATTTATCAACCCTTCCTTGTGATACATTTAAATGTAGACATCCCCTTATAGAGCATAGAAAACTCACTTTTTCTTTCTTTCTTTTTTAAAGATGAGAACAATTTAGCCCCCCTCCCTCCCCTTTTAGTTGAAAAGCCTAGGCTCTGAACTAAAAGACTGATTGCTTTTAGACACCTCAATGCTTGCAGAATAGGCATTTAACCCACATGCAGTTTTTTAGCAGCATAAGCTTGTCTGTCAGAGTATGTTGGACTCATTATGATTCATCTATTTGTTATGCGATCAATTGGAGCTCTCTCACTTAGCTCTTCCATACACGTGGGAGGTACCCATTCAACTTTTCCAGTCAGCTTTTTTTTGTTTGTTTGTTTGTTCTGGGGGAGAAGGGAAAGAGGGAGGGAGAAAAGAAACTGATTGCTTTCTAGTGAAGTCTATTGGAGCTTTGCTTAAGAAAGGATCCAGTGGGCAAAAACTGGCTTAGAAGATTTAATATTTATAATCTCCTTTTTTTTTCTTAACAGCCACAAACAATTTTCTTTCAAAGTTCTATTCCATCTTTATTTTTCTTCCTAACATCAGGTGTTATGAACATGAAAATTTCTTGTCTCATTCCTTTTATTCTGCAACCTATTCTCCCCTCAAAAATTTTGTTTTTGTTTTTTAAGTGGGCATTGAAAAGGCTGTCCATTTTTAGGCATTCACTAGTCCTGGATTCCATGTGCTTACTAAATTTACTCTTAAAATAAGCAACACTTTATCAATTTTTTAAAATCATTTTTTTCAGGAGGCAAAATAGTGACAGACATAATTTACTATGTAATGTTTCTTTTGAAGGATAGCTTCACAGCAGAAATTGGTAAAGATACTTTTCTGACAGGCTTCCATAATAAATTTAGTCTTGAGAAAGAAAAATTACACTTGCTTTCTTATTAAATGTTTAAGACAATGTATAGTATTTTAATAGATCACTATTGTAGTAAAGATTTGAATCTTAAGGGGAGCTTTTTGTGGTTCTTCTAGTAGTAATAATTATTAAATTCACAATAGGACCTCTTGATAAAATGATAATATTATTCTTTATGTGTAGACTTTTTCCTCCTTTTTTTAGGTGAGTAAAAGCATATCCTTTTATTTAAAACACACACACATCTCAAAGAAAAGAATGCTTCATAAATTTCTGCTTTTGCACTCAGTCACTTTTAGCAATTTTTTAAGTTATTCCCTACCCTTTGTAAGGCAATGACTTCCTTTCTGAAGAAAAGTACTTTTGATGTTACAAAGATAGAGGATTGATGGCCTTTGAGAAACAAGGGGAAAAGGTAAGATATTGGTGGCAGGGAAATAAGAAGTTGATTTCCTACTTTCTCTGGCCCCTGGAGTGCTGGTAATAGAATGCTATGAGCAATGAAGAGATTTATGCTAGAGAGGTAGAGAGAACAGGCCATTTTCTTTCATTTTTTCTTCTCCCTACCCTCACTCCCCTCTCACTATCCACCCCCATTTCCATACCCACACCAGGAAAGAAAAAAATGTTCTGTAAAAGTCATACATTTTAAATATGCAACTCAACTTTTGGCAAAGAGGTCTCAGAACTCCATCTTGTTCCTTATGGTTATATTTGTTTTCCTCTTCATTCTCTTTTTGCCATGTGCTTGGTTTTTCTTTGCATTTCTCATGTGATGGAATCATACTTGGCAGCATAATTATAAGAATATAATCTCTCTGTGGTTCAGTTGAACTTGATGTGTTTGCAGGGTGGGGCTGTGTAACATTCAGGAAACTCACTTATTAGAGGAACTAACTAGCTGGGAGATTTTTGCCTTTGTGTATTTTTGGTCTGAGGTGGATAGTGAGGAATGCAAGCAGGAATTAACTGTGGATGTTGAATTAAGTTCTTTAAGGTACAAGGATAGAAGATAGCCTGTAAGGCAACATTTTGCTCTACCAGAACAAGCACTTTTTAAAAATACTCAGCAATTAGCACCGTGAAATCTTGAAGTCTCTTTACTTTTCATTTCATTCATGTCATTGTAAAAGTCTTTTTCTGCTATGGAAGATGATTTCTGTTTTCCTCCTTATATTTTAAAGAGTATCTTTGATATGTGTTATTTCTTCTCATGATGATTTTGCTGAGATGAGATGAGAAAGTAAACATATTCATTGGTAGTTATTGATAATTTTTCAGTGGGTCATTTTGTATAGAATAATATCTGTGATATTTACCCCCATCATTTAGAACTTTGCTTTTTCCAGATATCTTGAGATGTGATACTTTAATCCTCTCAAAATTATGCCAATACTGGTACAGATGTATTCTGCATGTACTTGGTCTGGTCTGGCTACCCTTCCTGTCTTTGTTTTGCTTAATGATATTTCCACTTCCTCATGAACCATATCAGGGAATGTGATCTTAGACTTCAAATGTTGTAGTTCCTCTATCATTGATGGAGAAACAATTTGGTTACCCAAAGCCAGGTGTCATAGTGGGGAGTCTGACCCTAGACATTTACTAGAAAGACACTTAAACTTTTGGAGCCTCAGTTTCTTCATCTATAAAATGAGGAAAATTACAGTACCTTTACTGAGTTGTTGTAAGGATCAAATGAGATTATGTATATATATATATGTATGTATGTATTCATATATTCACATATGTATGTTTATATATTCATATACATATATATATATAACTATAACTATGTAAAGGCAAAGAAATCTTTGCAAACCTTAAAACCCTATGTAAGTATTAGCAATCATTATTGTCTTAATAGATATTTTCCATTGTCTGTCCGTTACACTTTCATTTTCTTTTTTTTCAGCTTGATTGTCCACACAACAAAAAAAATTCAAGTAGACAAAAATACCTATTTTCTTTTTATTGATGTCTTCTCTTTTAGATCACTTTGATTTCTGAATAAATTTCTCCCTGCTTTCCTTTCCAGAAGGACATTCCAAAACAAAAAAGAAAGATAAAAAAAAAGTTATTTGGCAAAACTAAACAGCACATCAACAGTTTGACAGTGTATGCAATGTTTTCCTCCCTTATGTCACTTTGCAAAGAAAAGAAGGAGATAAAGAATGCTTATTTTCTAAGCTATGATAAGGAGTTTTATGGGACAACTCACATAATAGTTCTATCACTGTGTAGCTATTTGAGTATGTATATCTATCAATATATGTATGCATATATTTACATATTCTTGTGTATATGTATGCATGTGTATATATTGCAAAGCAAAAAGCACATATACTGAGCTAAGACTAGAAGTGACCTGAGTGAAAAGAGTGGCTTTGGGAAATTGTACAACATTTTATTTTGAGACTGAGTTTCATTATCTCACTTAGTTTGAAAATACAACAGCCACCCATGAAACAAATACTAATAATAATTCAGTATTATTAATTCAAGACTATTGTTATGTTGCTCAGTGATGTCCAACTCTCCATGACTCTACTTGGGGTTTTCTTGGCAAAGATATTAGAGGGGTTTGCCACTTCCTTCTCCAGTGTGTTCCCATGTTACAGATGAGGAAACTGAGGCAAATAAGGGTTAAGTGACTTCACCAGGGTCACACAGCTACTAAGTATTTAAAGCCAAATCTGAACTTAGATCCTCCTGACTACAGACCAGTACTCTAGCCACTGTGCTGCCAACGTGCATGGAAACTTTAAAATGTTTTAAAAAAAAAAAACATTTCTGGCCTATACTGTTTTGCTCTTTGCTAGGCAGTCTTTGTTAGTCCTCTGTTCCTGAAGATTCATTACATTAGGGTCAGAATTAGTGCAGACACCTGACTGCCATAGCCCTACTTAAGCTATTTCCATTAGATTGTAAGCTCTTTGAGGGCAGAAACTATCTTTTGCCTTTTTTTGTATTTCCCAGTGCTTAACATTGTGCCTGCCACATGAATTCAGCTCAGAACTGGGAGCTATCCATCAGCCTCAGCCTCCCTCCCCAGTAGCAGGCAAAATAGGCATGCACCTCTATACCTATAACTGTATAGACTTTTAAATGATTCCAGATTTTCCTGAAATACCCCCTACATTTTTATCATCAGTGTCCCTCCCACATTCTCTTGCATCTCATGATGTAACATAGTTTCAGAATCAAGGAAAAATACAATTTTTTTAATATATTTGCAAAACATATGCATAGGTAATTTTCTAACATTGACCCTTGCAAAACTTTCTGTTACAAATTTTTCCCTCCTACCCCCTACTCCCTCCCCTAGATGGCAGGAAGTCTAATACATGTTAATTATGTTAAAAATATTTGACAAATTGAATATGTATATACATATTTATACAGTTATCTTGCTGTACAAAAAAAACCCAATAAAAACAACAAAAACAAAAACAAAAAACAAAAAAAAACCTGAGAAGGAAAACATAATGTAAGCAAACATCAATAGAGAATGTGAAAATGCTATGTTATGGTCCACATTCAGATTCCACACGCTTCTTCCTGGGTGTATATGGTTTCCTTCATCACTGAACAAATGGAACTGGTTTTAAACATTTCATTGTTGAAGAGAGCCATGTCCATCAGAATTGATCATCATATAGTCGTGTTGCCATGTATAATGATCTCTGGTTCTGCTCATTTCACTCAGCATCAGCTCATGCAAGTCTCTCCAGGTCTCTCTGAAATCATCCTGCTGGTCGTTTTTTATAGAACAATAATATTCCATAACATTTATATACCATAATTCAGCCATTCTCCAATTGATGGGCATCCATTCAGTTTCCAGTTTCTTGCCACTACAAAAAAAGGGCTGCCACAAACATTCTTGCATATGTGGGTCCCTTTCCTTCCTTTAAGATCTCTTTGGGATATAGGCCCAATAGAAACACTGCTGGGTCAAAGGGTATGCACAGTTTGATAACTTTTTGAGCATAGTTCCAAATTGCTCTCCAGAATGGTTGGATCCGTTCACAGTCCCACCAACAATGTATCAGTGTCCCAGTTTTCCCACATCCCCTCCAACATTAGTCATTATCTTTTCCTGTCATCTTAGCCAATCTGACAGGTGTATAGTGGTACCTCAGAGTTGTCTTAATCTGCATTTCTCTGATCAGTAGTGATTGGAGCACCTTTTCATATGACTAGAAATAGTGAAAAACACAATTTCTAAGAAACAAAAATTGTGGGCAGGGGAGAAACACATTCTACTTTTGAATTGTATATATGAAATTAAAGGGCAATGTCAAAGAATTAAACAATGGGGAAAGACGATGAGCTCATCACATACTGAGAGTGAGAAATGATAGGCAGAAAGACAGCATGGGCTACATTGTTATCTTTGTATTATCAATAAAGCCAGAACACCTCCCAGAATGTTGAAAGATGTATAGAAAATGGGTAAAAGTCCCACAGGCTTGTAAATGCATTGCAATCTGCACTTTTGAAAAACTATGTAAAAGAGATCAGGGATCCACTGAAGGGTGCTAAGGATATTAATGATCAGATAATTGGAAAAAGAAGAGGGAGTGTGTCATAATGCAAAGAGAGATGATCTTGGATACTGGAATATCTGGGTTCAAATCCTACCATTGATGTATACTAATTATATGATCCCAAACAAGCCACTTAACTTCTTTTTTAAAAAAAAATTAATTTATATAGTAAAACAAGCATTTCTATAGCATAGTAGAATTAAAAAAAAAAGATGATTGTACATGAAACTGCAAATCTATTATATACAACTTATTATTCCTTTTAATTATATTATAAAGTTATATAACTTTCTTCCCCCCCCTTTTTTCCTTCTCTTCCCAGCCCCACCTCCATCATTAGTCACAAATGTGTGTGTATGTCTGTATGTGTGAAATCATTTTATACATCCTTTTCCTTATCACCTTTTTCTCTGGATGCAGATAGTGTCTTCCTTCACTCTAGGCTCCATAGAGAGAAGGTGCTGACATGCATTGGCAAAGGAAGTTCCTCACTGGTCTTCTTCCTTTCCCCATTCCTAATAGGATCATAGGATAGGATCTGCTCAGATGAATGGGATTTCTATTCAAGTCAGCATCTTCTCGGCAATTTTTAATCTTAAAGAGAGCTGCCTGAAGCACTTGGAAGTTAAGGGCCACACAACTGGTATGTTTCAGAGGGAGGAACTCAAGTCTTCCAAGGTTCAAGATCAATTTTCTAGATATTTCATCTAGCTGCCTCTCTGTCTCTATAAAGGAACCTTCATTAATTAGGTAAAGGCATTGGAAGATTAAGTGGGAAAGTAGTTATTTCTTTCCTCTTTTTAGCAAATAGCCACAATTTAAAAATATTTGCTCCCTCCCATCAAAAATGAGAATTATTTCTGTATAGTATTAAAATCCTAGTCCTTCAGAAGAGTGGTCTAAGCAAAAAAAACCTTGGCTGAAGTATTTGTAGATTTTCTGACCTGATAATCTCTTCCCCCCTCTATTTCTCAATGTGTCTCTGTTTCTGTCTCTGTCTCTCTCTGTGTCTATCTCTGTCTCTCTATATGCTTCTGCCTGTCTCTCTGTCTCTGTCTCTCTGTCCCTTTCTTCCTCCTCTTTTTCTCTCTCCTCTCTCTCTCTCTCACTTTTCCTTTCTCCTCCCATATTTAACTACTAAGGCTTGTCAGTTTCATTGCCTTTTCACCTGTCCTATTGCAGTAGGCTTCCATCTCCAGTTCATCCTCCAAGCAACTACCAAATTAATATTTCTAAAACACTCTTCATTCCTCTGGTTAAAAGTGTCATGAGCTCTCTCTTGCCGTTAAATTAAAATACAAACTCCTCTGATTTTTAAAGCTCTTCAAAATCTGTCTCTAGCCTTTCATTGAACTCTTTACACACTTCACGCAAAGTAAGTCATCTTACTGACCTTGAGTATGAAATTCCATTTCGCAACTCCATTGCTTTGTTCAGGTTATCTCCTGAACTTGGAGTGTTCAGATGCACTAGTGGTCTTCAAAACTCAACTACAGTGCCACTTTTTATAGTATAGGTTCCTAATATAGTGGGGGTTGAACTTTTGTGGGGTATCATTTCAGTATAATTGGCTTTCTTTGTCATCTTCTATATTTTTATACATTTTAAAATATTCTGAAATGGGGAGGTACACAGGCTTCACCATAAGGTCAAAAGAATATATCACATAAAAAGAGCTTAAGAACTCTTGTTCTATAGTAACCTTATCTTGCTCTAAGGGCTGGTGTTCTCCTAAGTAAGTACCTTGAGGCAGTTAGGGTTCAGTGGTTAGAGTATTGGGCCTGGAGTCAAGAAGATCTGAATTCAAATCCAGCTTCAGACACTTCCTAGCTGTGTTACCCTAGGCAAGTCAGCTCTGTCTGTTTTCTCAACTATAAAATGAGGATGATAATAACACCAACCTTACAAGATTGTTGTGGGGATCAAATGAAATATTTGTAAAGTCTTAGCACAGATATTTATAAAGCATTTGGTATATAGTAGATGCTATATAAATACTTATGTCCTTTTTCTGGAGATTACTTTGTATTTGTTTTGTATTTAATTTCCTGTGTTCTCCTAATAGAACATGGAATTACTTGAGGACAGAAATTTCATTTTTGTCTTTGAATTTTTATAACAAGTTCAGTGCCTGGCATATAATCAGAATTTAATAGCTAACTTTTTCTCAATGGTTTTGGCTACATCACTTTCTTTTAAAGAGTGAACATTGTGTTGATGTCTTCTGCTTTTTACATAAAGTCACTTATCTCTCACCTTCCTTCCACCCTCTCTCATTCTCGTAAGCCTTCCCCTGTAATAGAGCAAGACAGTTAAGGGAAAAAAATCAACCTACCCAATAAGCAAGTCCTTTAGCATATGCACCATTTTGCAGTCATTATTTACCACTTCTTCCCAGTAAGGAGGGAGGTGCCTGTCTTTGTCATACATTTCCACCAGAATTTTAGGGTGTAGGTTGGTAATGAAAACATAAGGATGGCTGAAATATCAGTATCATCATAAAGCTAAGTTAATTACATTCTACTTCTGCCTTTATGGAAGGAATGAACTTTGACAGGTAATATGATTAAATATATAAGTAAAATATGAAGTAGCAACAAGAATGAATCAATTGGAAAAAAACATAGGTTTGGCCAGTGCAGTTATTTATTGTTAACCTCCACATTAGTATTCTTTTCATTTATGTTATTATATCATGGTATATGTTGTTTTCTTCATTCTTTTTCTTTACTAGTTTGAATAATCTTCCCATGTTTTTTCTGAATTCCCCAAATTTGTTGTTTTTTATAATAGTAATTTTCTGTTCTATTCATACAACAATTTGTTCAGACATTCTCTAATTGCTAGAAACCCTCTTTACTCCCAGTTTTTTTTAAATTCTGTGACCAAAAACAAAAACATTGGTATGAATCTTTTTGTTTGTCAGATCTTTCTTTGACCTCCTTAGAGTATATTTCAAGTATGGCCGGCTCTCTCTCTGACAAGAAGAATTTTAGCTTTTGTAGTACATACATTTCCACCAGAATTTTAGGGTGTAGGTTGGTAATGAAAACATAAGGATGGCTGAAATATCAGTATCATCATAAAGCTAAGTTAATTACATTCTACTTCTGCCTTTATGGAAGGAATGAACTTTGACAGGTAATATGATTAAATATATAAGTAAAATATGAAGTAGCAACAAGAATGAATCAATTGGAAAAAAAATTCTTTGGGTATGTACCCTCATTACAAGAAGAACCTTGATCTTTAATTATTTAATCCAATTATTATAGGAAATTTGGCTATCTTAGTGCTTGTTTCTTTAATTTTTTTCCCTCTGTGTCTTAGTTAAGAATAGAAGAATTTTCTTCCTTCTTCAGCTTTATAACAATTTCCCTTTTCTCTTCCTCTGAAATATTTCAGAACAGAGACAGAGTTGAGTAAAATGGCCAGCAGAGTGATGAGTGACAGCTGGTTCATAACAGTTTTAAAGGCAGCTTGCCTTGCAGACAGACTGCGGGGGAGGAATGCTTTCCTCCCCCACAAGAACATACAGTATGCAAGAGCTAGAGGAATCACCTACAAATCTCAATTGAAAGAATTTTTCCCCCATTAATGAATGAATCTGGTTGCTGCCATTAAAAATCTCGAGGTTTTTCATAGTTTTATTTCCAATACTGACAGTCACCCATTATATTGAGATAGTTCCTTGGATAGTTCTTTGAGTGTTCTGGAAAGAATTGTTTCTCATTTAAAGCATCATTCATTGGAATCTTTTTCTGATAATATTGGTGGTAGATGATAGATAGATGGATAGACAGATAACTTATTAAGTACTGTGTGCCAATCTCTGAGCTTAGCACTGACTTGTACAAATAGAAGCAATTAATTCTTTTCCCTCAAGGAGTTTGTATATTCTAACAGTTGACAGTAGATAAAGGGGAACTGGGGGTAGTGGAGGTATGGAATATGGTATTTTATTAGGCAAGGAATGGGAGGAGTCCAGAGAATCCATTCATAAGTAGTTTAACTCCTCTAGTCTTTTCAAAATAGGACTTAGATATAGATAAGACATAGTCCTACCTTATTATAAAGCTGTTTTCAGAAAGACAAAAGTCTGGAAGGGGAAGAATAAAATCTTGTAAGTAAACTATAAACCTTAGGTGATTATCAAATAATAAATTATGATAGCACAAATTATTTTTATCTTCTTTTTTGGCAATTACCTGAAGTGATGCAGAGAAATCAGTCTTATATTTCAAATAGTTATATCTAATTTAACTACTCTGTAGTTAAAGGTAATTCATTATGCCCAAAAAAATAAAGTCTTCTTTAGATTTATGATAATTGGCAATCATTTGGGCAGAAATATTTTCATTTTTGTCTTTGTATCTACAATGCTTCACACAGCCCTTAGGACATAGTAAGTGCTTAATAAATACTTGTTAATTGTTGTATCTTTATGCTTCTTTCAACTACTTTTGGGATCTAAGTACAAACTCTATTCACTGATAACTTCTCTTTAATTTCCAACTTAATTGATATTGAAATGTATTCTCAAATAAAATTAAACCTATTAAGATAGGAATGGGAACTAATAATTCAAATACTGATCGACAATCTTAACCGCAACCATCTGCTATTATGATTAGTTACTTTAATATAACATATGGAATGGTCAGATTGTGAAGAGGAAAAAACAACTTGGTGTCTTTTCAGCAAATTCCATGGATTGTTGCCACTCTTTTCCCATATATCAGTGAAAGTAGTTAAATATCATATATCCAAGTATTTTTCAGGTGTGATTTGCCTTATAAGAGGTACATTGTGTTCTTTGATTGTGAGCATGGTATAGTTTTGTATTTCAGTTACTTGCTATATTGCTCTAGGAAATCTCCTCATTTTGTGAAATTACTTTATGTTGTTGTTTGTGATTTTGCTATTGATGAAAGGAAATATTATCTGTCAGATTGTCTGGAATGTTCCTTTCTATACTATTTCAGTATAACTTGATATAAACCAAGAGCATCTTTAAAAACAGTAAAAATATCTTTTATTCGGATATATATTATTGTTAAAATGTAGAATGAAATAATTCCTGAATGAATACCAATGACAGTAAAGCATGATGTTTCTTTGGGACAAATTCCCAGGAGAAAACCCACTGTAAAGTCAGAAAAGGAAGAAACAGCAATTTCACCTACAGTCTGTGATTAGTTAATTCATTCCTTCAATATCTTTTTATCAGAGATCTACTGTGCATACAGTAGTAGGAATTTTGAATCATGTAATTATCATTCTAGAGCTGAGGCCATCTAATCTATCCCTTCATTTTAGAGATCAGAAAATTGAGGTTCAAACAAATTAAATGACTTGCCTATGGACACTTAGCTTGTAAAAAAACAAAACAAAACAGGGCCTCAGTTTCTAAGTCTCCAGTGTTCTGTCCCTTTTACCAAGTTCTCAACTGTTGTCACTAATATGTATTGTGAGTATTTTTTAAAGCATTCTTTATTGCAAAAGAAAGTCTAGCTCCTGCTTTCAAGGAGCTTATGGAAGGCATAAAGCACAGAGATATAAAATTCTTGACCCCCAAAATCAGTAAAGAAAAATTAAAGTGGTAGAAATTGATTATGCAAGTATCATGATCCAAAAATAGGGAAAACATTGGGTGTCTATTAAGAAAAAAATCAAAAAAAAATTTTTTTGGAGAATTTAAAGGGCACAAGTCTTCTCATATGAAGAGGGGAAGGCATCCTTGATGCAATGGTCAGAGATACAGAAACAGAATTGGAAATGTTCCTTGCAGGGAAGAGCAAAATTAGCTTGACTGGAACAGAAAGTTCCTGTAGAAGAGGAAAGAGGAAGGAGATTACTGAGACAAAAAACAAAAAACAAAAAACCTCTTACTTCATAAAGGTGCAGAAAAAGCAATTCAAAACATCATATAAAGGTTTGGAGTCAGTATTCTTTATCTTATCTGGAGGCCTTTTTTCCTTTCTTGGAGAATGAGGAGAAACCATCAGGGTGAGTTGTCCAGATGGTCTCAAAGCTGATGGGACCTTACATGATAGAGGCTGTCCAGAGGCCACCAATATACTATTTGTGCTCACTCTCTCCCCTGTCTGACAAAGAGGCATGATTGAATGAAAATGTTTGTTGAGACTTTCTTGGCTATTAATGAGCTGATAATTTAAAACAGCTAATTGTTTTTGATTACTTAAGGTGGCCTATAGATGAAAAGGTCCCTCTCCTATTTCCAATTACTGAGCTATATCAATCACTCAAATGTTTTATTTTTGTTATTAGGTACTTTCTTCTCCTAAATACAAATCATCTTTAAGGCTATAAACCTGAATGTTTCTGTTGTAGAGCTATGTCTTAGCTTTTACAAAACAATTTATTACAGACTGAAGTATACATTGCTTGGAGACAAAGTATTCAGAAGATCTGGGTTCAGGTTCTGGTTTATGCCATTTACTTGATTAAGTAGCTTCTTTGCTCTGAACCTCAGTCTCCTTATCCATAAAATGAGAGGATTGAATTTTTTGCTGTTCAGTTCCTTTTTGTGATTGTATAATTTGTTGCTGTTGTTGTTGTTTTTTTTGTTTTGTTTTGTTTTGTTTTGCTTAGGACTAAACTTCTTATGTCATTAGTAGAGAAAATCCCAGTAAAATTCCTATTTATCCCTTTACTGGTGTAGATTGGCACCTTCTGTGCCAATTTGGGCATACTTTGGGAGCAGAGGCAGATCCCCAGATGTGGTCAATATTATTCTTCTTCCATAAGAGTATATTACATATGCATACATACATACACATATGAATACTAAACACACAATGCATTATTTACATGTAATGAATAAATGCTACAAAAGTTAATGTATTTAGCATTTAATTATTTTTCATATATAATCACTTTTGGCTTTATTCTTTTTATTATTATCTGCACAAATACAATTTTGTTTCTGCCTTATTTTTTCCAGCTTCATAGAGATAAAAACCATTTAGATGAAAGAGCAAGAAAATAGTGATTCCCTTCTTTCCTTTTTCTTTGTACCCGCAGTTTCATAGAACTGGCACTCATGTCCCCAAGAAGGGGGAAAGGCCAACTGATTCCAAACACAATAATTCATTGATAGTTGGATGAAAAAGTCACACCTTCTATTTGATATCCTAGCATTTTGCTCCTTTTTGAATTTTCTGTAGCCTTTCTATTCTCTTCTACTAGTAGTTGGATCTTCCAGGCACATCAACTTCCTTTGACAATCTAATTTCTGGCAAATGCAGTTTCAGGTCACACATCTCAGAATAAAAATTATTTCCCCTTATTTCCTTCACTATACTGGTCCATCCTCAGTCCTTGAATTAACTTTCTAATTGTGTCTTTGAAGTAACTTTTTGTTAGTTCTCATCTGGTCTAGTCATCATGACTGAGCCATCTAAACCATACTTTTAATGAAAATCAAGGAGGATCATCTCATCTACCCTTAGCAGATCATCTTCTTATTTAAAATACTTATCAAAATAGGAAGAAACTCATAATCTTGAAAAAAATGAATGCTCTAAAATTAAGACAATTTCATATTGTAACTATGATTTCAAAGGATTTCCTTTCATATAAACTTGTGGTGCTGTGTATAATGTAGAAATTTCCACAATGCCTTAATGCTTTTGCATTCAGGATCTAGTTCTTTCTTTAGGTGCATTGATTTAGAACAGAGTGCTCAAATTAAGTAGATTTGTTTATTGGGCCATTTCCCATAACAACTAAATAGCAAGAGATGGGTCACATCCACGTTCATTTCTACACCACATCCCCAGTGAGAGGACATGTGTATTGGACTTCCTAGGAAGTACAACTTTAAAATGGCCTATCCTAAAAAAGACCTTTTGGGTAGTAGAAGAATGGGTGGTGGGAGTGGAGGGAATTGGGAAGAGTGAAGTAAAAAATGATGATGAGATTTTAATTCCTTTGTGTTGAGAGATCCCTAGAATCTGACATATAGTATTACTGTGTCAGTTCTTGGGAGCTAGAGAGATAGAAAATCTCTGAATTCTGGGTGCTTATCATTTATTGCATTCATTTCCAAAATCTCAGGCCCTGAAATGAGAGCTTTTGCCTGGTGCCTGACACTTTGGCTCTCTCACAGTTATTTTCTCTCATAGTCACAGCATTTTTGTCACTTCTGTTTGTTTATTACAAGGGCTGACTGATGAATTGTTTCTAAATCCTACCAATTATAAGGTAATTTCTTATCACCTTTCTCCTTGGTGATAATCGATTCTTCAGGCTTTCTTAATGTGCTCTGGGGACACTCTTGGGCATTAAATGAATTATAGGACTCTTCATTGAACATCGAAGAAAAATGTTAATTCATGCATAAACTAACCAGACTTGGGATTGTGGAATTTAGTTGGCTTGACTCTTTGAAATCCAGTTACAAATTGAAGCCCTATGAATAGAAACTGTGATGAATGCAAGCAAACCATTCAGACTGACCAACAACTAGGCTAGGACTGAAAAATGTTAATCCTTTGCTGACTTGCTCATCAACTATTAGCGATTATTATATTATTATTATTATATTCTGTCTTACTCAAGTGATCCTTTATGAAAGTCTCTGTGTATATGTTGTATCCCCCAAAGAGGCAATAAGCTTCTCCCAATGGCCAGTACTGTGTTTCATTTTGTTTTTATCTTTCTAATGACCAATACAATCTCTTGATCATAATAGGTACTTAATAAATGCGGTTTGCTACTATGGAGAGAGTACTGGATTTGAAGCCAAGAAGATATGGTTGCAGATTCTGGCTTTTTTCTGTCATTATCTGTGTGACTTTGGGAAAATCTCCTTTAATATAAAAATGTATAAAAAGATCTTTTTAACTCTAAAGTGATATTTTGGATTAAAAAAATCAAACAGAGAACCTAATTGTTTTTATTTAATCTTATATCACCAAGCTTCTATAAAGCTTGGATGGTACAGTGAATGCCCTGGCCTTGGAGTCAGAAGACCTGACTTCAAATCTGGCCTCAGACACTTACTGGCTGTGTGACCCTAGGCAAATCACTTAACCTTGTTTATTTCAGTTTCCTCATCTGTAAAATAAGTTGGAGAAAGAAATTGCAAACCACTCTAGTTTCTTTGCCAAGAAAAACCCAAATGGGATCACAGAGAGTCAGACATGACTGAAATGACTCAATGACAACAACATATACCAGTTATTATGCTCAACACCAAGGATACAAAGAAAGGCAAACAACTTAGCCCTTGCCCACAAGGGGCTCAATCTTAATGAGGAAGACAGCAAACAATGATAAATACAACATATAATATCAAGTAAAGGGGAGATAATCTCAGAAGGAAGACACTAGCAGTGGGGAAGTTCTGGTATGGCCTTTTGCATAAATTGAGATTTAAGCTGAGTCTTCAAGTAAACCTGGCAAGCCACAGTCAGTACCTGTGTTTGTGGGGAGAAAAAAAGTATTTTGTTTATTCATTTATACACTTATTTTTATCCATATGGGCAGCTAGTTTATATAATTTAGGAATAGCAACAACAGCTTTGTAGTATACTTTCAAGTTACTTCCCATTAAACTAAGCTTTCTTTCACAAATGTCTGGGGGAAAAAACCTTGTAATGGGCCTTGCAATAATGATTGAACATGGAATCTTCAGGACAAATTGACCTTCAACAAGAATGATTTGAATGTTGTTAAAGGAGGGTGAGAAGGATTTTTACATCTCTGTCGAAGTTACAATCCTCTATAATGATGCATAATAGTAATAATTCACTGAAGATACTCCTTTTGTGCATAGCATTGAACAAATGTGACTCCTCACATGATCTGGATTTATTATAGGGTTTTTAAACTGTTTTTATTTCTTTTAAAAGAAAAAACATAATGCATAATCTCCAGACACATTCTATATAGAAGAGAAAGATTTTCACATTTTTCTGTTTCAAAGATGCATTGAGTACTATCAGATACTTGCCCTCAATTACTATTTAAATTCCTATTAAACAGAAAGATACTTGCCTTCAGATACTATTTAAATTCCTACTAACCAAAAAAAAGGGGGGGGGTTATACCCGATCTTAAAAAACTAAGCCATGATCTTTAAAATCAGAAGTTAGGAATATCTTTATTCAAATTATTCAATATCTTCCCTTCCTTTGTACTGACATTTAAGTAATCAAAAATTGTAAATCATTTATCTTTTTCAAAACACTTTCTAGACAGGAAAGTTGGACTATTATTTTTAGTAATTTCTATAAATATGACCCATATATTCTGACTGGTATTGATTATTCAGTCAGTCAATCTATTAACAAATAGTTATCTCTTTGGGATATAGGTGGTATGCTTGGGTCCAAAGATATATAAGCACAAGTTGGTATCTTTCTGGGTATAGCTTGAAATTGCTTTGCAGAATGGGGAATTAAAAAAAAAATCTCAGTACCTAATAAAGTACATGGCACATTATTAAGGGCTTAATAAATATTGGCTGAATGAAATTGAATTACTGAAGACCTAACAGTGAAGCAGATATTTAGAGACAAGAAAACTTGTCTCTAGGAACTTGTGTTAGAGCTTGACAAGTAAAATTTGGAAAGGCCAAGGAGAGGAAAGAGAGCTAGTTGCATAAGGGGAATGTCTTGTCTAAATTTCTTTTTCTGCATTTAGATCAATTTCTGATTCTTCCTTTCCTCAGTAGAAATGGGTAACTAGTGATCATGAATATCAAGCATATATAGTCTCATATTCAACTGAAGTCTGGTTTTATTATTTGAAAGTGTGTAACGAAATCAGAATAATCTTAGATTAAAATCATGAAATTTTCTGAGTTGCAAAAACAAACCAAAAAAAAAAAAAAAAGATTACAGGACTTCCAGGGGGCAGAGCCAAGATGGCAGAGTGAAAACGTGACTCTCTGCATCCTCCTCCGATCTTCTCTCAAACCAACAATAAAATAAGCCTCTGAACTGATCTTCAAGTCAATGAATCCAGAAATATTTGGACACTGCTTTCTGAAGAATTCATATCAGGTTGTCTAACTCGGACAGAGGGATAAACAGTGGACTCCGGTGTAGGCCGGAAGTGAGGGTGGGACTCAGCTCAGCTCATCCTGGCAGAAACGCCACACTCCAAACTCCAAACACCTGGAGTTTATCTGAGGCACTCCGGACACTCTGCCCTGATTGGGGGCAGGTGTTCTGGCAGACTTGCCTTGTTTAAGGAGTAATCCCGATTTAGTCCTAGCCCCCACCGGCCCAGCACCTTAATTTAATTCGGCGAATTGCCCCAGGGCAAAGATTTTTTCCCGAGCCTTAAAGAGACATCCATGCTGCCTAAAAAAAAATGAAGAAGCAAAAGAGAGCTCTCACCATAGAGAGCTTTTATCAAGAGAAAGATGAAATGATCCCAGATCCTGAGGTTCCTTTAGACAAAACTCCAAAGGAAGTTATTAAGGACCATCACTGGTCCCCTTTTCAAAAGGCCTTTCTGGAAGATTACATAAAGAACCTCATAAGAGAGCTGGAGGACAAATGGGAAAATAAATTGAAATCAGTGCAAGAAGGATATGATGCCCTGCAAAAGAGATATGAAAAAGACACCAATTTATTGAAAAATAAAATTAGTGAAGTGGAAAAAGAGTGCAATGAACAAAAAAATTCAATTGGCCAGTTACAAAAGGAGCTTAAAAAGGTAACTGAAGAAAACAACACTTTAAAAATAAGAATTGAATAAATGCAAGTGAATGACTCAATAAGACTTCGAGAATAAGTCAAACAAAAACAAAAAAATGAAAAATTAGAAGAAAATATGAAATATCTCCTAGGAAAAACAACTGACTTGGAAAATAGATCTAGGAGAGACAATCTAAGGATCATTGGACTTCCTGAAAGTCATGATGAAAAAAAGAATCTAAACACTATCTTCCAGGAAATCCTGAAATAAAACTGCCCTGAGATTGTACAATCAGAAGACAAAATCACCATTGAAAGAATTCACCGATCACCTCCTGAAAGAGACCCCAAAATTAAAACCCCAAGGAATATCGTGGCTAAATTTCAGAACTATCGCACCAAGGAAAAAATTCTGCTAGCAGCTAGAAAGAAACAATTCAAATACCGAGGATCAATAGTTAGAATCACACATGATCTGTCAGCCTCCACGTTGAAGGATCAAAGGGCCTGGAACCAGATATTCCGAAAGGCAAAGGAACTTGGATTACAGCCATGAATACCCTATCCAGCTAGAATGAGCATTATCCTCCAGGGAAGAAGATGGTCATTCAATGATACAGGAGAATTTCACCTATTTCTAATGAAAAGACCAGATCTGAACAAAAAATTTGACCTCCAAACACAGAACTCAAGAGAAGCATAAAAAGGTAAAAAGGAAAGGACTCTTGAGAACTTTATTTCTACTATGGGGATACTTAAAGTTTGGGGGTATAATTAATTAGATATTACTTTGATAATATGAAAAAGAAAACTAGAGGGGGAAAGGTTGTCATACTGGGGAAAAGAGGGAAAAAGTGGTAAAATAAGATGAAAAAAAAGGGAGGTAAAAACAAGGTAAAATCTCTTGAAGATGCAAAGAAAACCTAATATAATTGAGAGAAAGAGGGGAGGGAGATGAACATTGTGTAAATCTTACTCTCATCAGGTTGGGTTCTAAAAGTGTATATCAGACATTTGATTTCACATAGAAACTTGTCTGTTGCTAGAAGGAAGTGGAAGGGAAAGGAGGAAAAAGAAAGGGATAAACTATTAGAAAGGAAAATAGAAGAATCAGGGGAAAAGAGTTAAAAAAAGGGGAGAGGGGATCTAAAGAGTGGTATATTGTTTGGGAGAGGGGGTCATCAAAAACAAAGTACTGAGGAGGGGGGAAGGGAGAAAGGGGAAAGGAAAGGGGAAAACATAACTTGGGTAAATAAGATGGCAGGAAATAAAGAATTAGTTATTCTAACTGTGAATGTGAATGGGATGAACTCTCCCATAAAGCGGAAGCAGATAGCAGACTGGATTAAAAACCAGAATCCCACAATATGTTGTCTACAAGAAACACATCTAAAACATAGTGACACATATATGATGAAGGTAAAAGGCTGGAGCAGAGCTTATTATGCTTCAGGTGAACAAAAAAAACAGGGGTAGCAATCCTTATCTCAGATCAAGTAAAAGCCAAGGTAGATCTAATCAAAAGAGATAAGGAAGGAAACCATATTTTATTTATTAAAGGGTACCATAGATAATGTAGCAATATCAATACTAAATATATACGCACCAAGTGCAATAGCATCCAAATTCCTGGGGGAGAAATTAAGAGAGATGCAAGAAGAAATGGACAGCCAAACTATACTAGTGGGGGATCTCAACCTTGCTCTCTCAGAATTAGATAAATTAAACTACAAAATAAACAAGAAAGAAACTAGGGAGATAAACCAATTGTTAGAAAAGTTAGGTATGATAGATCTATGGAGAAAGTTGAATGGAGACAGTAGGGAGTTTGCTTTTTTCTCAGCAGTCCATTGAACCTATATAAAAATTGACCATGTGTTAGGGCATAAAAACCTCAAAATCAAATGCATAAAGGCAGAAATAGTAAATGCATCTTTTTCAGATCATGATGCAATAAAAATCACATGCAATATAAGGCCAGGAGAAAATAAACCAAAAGTTAATTGGAAATTAAATGATCTAATCCTGAAGAATGAATGGGTGAACGAGCAAGTCATAGACACAATCAATAATTTCATCCAGGAGAATGACAATAAGGAGACAACATACCAAAATTTGTGGGATATGGCCAAAGCAGTTATAAGGGGCAATTTTATATGTCTAGATGCTTACTTGCATAAAATAGAGAAAGAAAAGATCAATGAATTGGGCTTATTATTTAAAAAAAACTAGAAAAAGAAAAAATTAAAAACCCTCAATTAAAGACCAAATTGGAAATTCTAAAAATAAAGGGAGAAATTAATAAAATTGAAAATAAGAAAACTATTGAATTAATAAATAAAACTAAGAGTTGATTCTATGAAAAAACCAACAAAATAGATAAGCCTTTAGTTAATTTAATAAGAAAAAAGAAAGAGGAAAATCAAATTGTTAGTCTCAAGAATGATAAGGGAGAACTTTCCTCTAATGAAGAAGAAATTAGAGCAATAATTAGGAGTTACTTTGCCCAATGTTATGCCAGTAAATTTGATCATCTAAATGAAGTGGAGGAATATCTACAAAAATATAGATTGCCCAGGTTAACAGAAAAGGATATAAATCATGTAAATAGCCCCATATTAGAAAAAGAAATAGAACAAGCTATTAACCAACTCCCTAAGAAAAAA
>JAJPUD010002727.1:36813-57204 GCA_023553655.1 Myrmecobius fasciatus | reverse complement strand
GCATTTGATAAAATCCAACACCCTTTCCTATTAAAAACACTAGAGAGTATAGGAATAAATGGGCTTTTCCTTAAAATGATCAGTAGCACTATTTAAAACCATCAGCAAGCGTCATATGTAATGGAGACAAACTAAAACCATTCCCAATAAGATCAGGAGTGAAACAATGCTGCCCACTGTCACCATTACTATTTAATATTGTATTAGAAATGTTAGCTTTAGCAATAAGAGAAGAAAAAGAGATAAAAGGAATCAGCGTAGGTAATGAAGAAACCAAATTATCACTCTTTGCAGATGACATGATGGTATACTTAGAGAACCCTAGAGACTCAACTAAAAAACTACTAGAAACAATTCACAACTTTAGCAAAGTGGCAGGATTCAAAATTAATCCACATAAATCATCAGCATTTTTATATATTACCAACAAACTTCAGCAGCAAGAGATGCAAAAAGAAATTCCATTCCAAATAGCAGATGATAGGATAAAATATTTGGGAATCTATCTGCCAAGGAAAAGTCAGAAACTATACGAACTAAATTACAAAACACTTTCCACACAAATAAAATCAGACCTAATCAATTGGAAAAACATTAAATGCTCATGGGTAGGCTGAGCGAATATAATAAAAATGACAATACTACCCAAACTAAACTACTTATTTAGTGCCATACCAATCAAACTCCCAAGAAATTATTTTACAGATCTATAAAAAATTGTAGCAAAGTTCATTTGGAAGAACAAAACGTAAAGCATTTCAAGGGGATTAATGAAAAAAAAAAGGCCGATGAAGGTGGCCTTGCTGTACTCGATCTAAAACTATATTATAAAGCAGCGGTCATCAAAACCATTTGGTACTGGCTAAGAAATAGAGCAGTCGATCAGTGGCATAGGATAGGTTATCAGGACTATCTAGGCAATAACCTTAACACTTTAGTGTTTGATAAACCCAAAGACCCCAGCTTTTGGGATAAGTACTCACTATTCAGCAAAAACTGCTGAGAAAATTGGAAACTAGTGTGGAAGAAATTAAGGCTTGACCCATACCTAACACCACATACCAAGATAAAGTCTAAATGGGTTCAAGATCTAGATATAAAGAGTGATTTTGTAAGCAAGTTAGAGGAACGTAATATAGTTTACCTTTCAGACCTGTGGAGATGGAATAAATTTATGTCCAAAGAAGATCTGGAACCTCTAATTGAACACCATATGGATAATTTTGATTATATTAGGTTAAAAAGTTTCTGTACAAATAAAACTAATGCAGACAAGATTAGGAGGGAAGCATCAAATTGGGAAATCATCTTTACATTTAATGGTTCTGATAAAGGCCTCATTTCTAAAATATATAGAGAATTGTCTCATATTTATAAGAATTCAAGCCACTCTTCAATCAAATCTTTTTTAGATAAGTGGTCAAGGGATATGAACAGACAATTTTCAGATGATGAAATTAAAACCATCTCTAGTCATATGAAAAGTTGCTCCAAATCACTATTGATCAGAGAAATGCAAATTAAGACAACTCTGAGGTACCACTACACACCTGTGAGATTGGCTAAAATGACAGGAAAAGATAACGATGAATGTTGGAGGGGATGTGGGAAAACTGGGACACTAATACATTGTTGGTGGAACTGTGAACGAATCCAACCATTGTGGAGAGCAATTTGGAGCTATGCTCAAAAAGTTATCAAACTGTGCATACCCTTTGACCCAGCAGTGTTTCTCTTGGGCCTATATCCCAAAGAGATCTTAGAGGAGGGAAAGTGCCCCACATGTGCAAGAATGTTTGTGGCAGCCCTTTTTGTAGTGGCTAGAAACTGGAAACTGAATGGATGCCCATCAATTGGAGAGCGGCTGAATAAATTATGGCATATGAATGTTATGGAATATTATTGTTCTGTAAGAAATGACCAGCAGAGAATGTTTGTGGCAGCTCTTTTTGTAGTGGCTAGAAACTGGAAACTGAATGGCTGCCCATCAATTGGAGAGTGGCTGAATAAATTATGGTATATGAATTTTATGGAATATATGGAATATGGCTCTGTAAGAAACGACCAGCAGGACCATTTCAGAGAGGCCTGGAGAGACTTGCATGAACTGATGCTGAGTGAAATGAGCAGAACCAGGTGATTATTGTACACGGCAACAACAATACTATATGAGGATCAGTTCTAAGGCACATGACTCTCTTCAACAATGAAATGCTTCAAACCAATTCCAATTGTTCAGTGAAGAAAGCCACGTACACCCAGAGAGAGGGATGTGAAATGTGGACCACAACATAACATTTTCATGTTGTCTATTGAGGTTTGCTTGCATTGTATTTCCTTTATCGGATTATTCTTTCTTGTAGATACGATTTCTCCTGCACAAAAAATGATGTGTGGCAATAACTGTACATATATTCGATTTCTTAAGTATTCTAACTTAATTATCATGTAGTGGATATCCTGCCATCTAGGGGAGGGGTGGGGAGTAGGGGGGAAAAATTTGTAACAGAAAGCTTTGCAACGGTTAATATTTAGGAATTACTCATACATATGTTTTGCAAATAAAAAGTATTAATTTAAAAAAAAAAGAAAGAAAGAAATGACCAGCAGGATGATTTCAGAGAGGCCTGGAGAGACTTGCAAGAACTGATGCTGAGTGAAACGAGCAGAACCAGGAGATCATTATACACAGCAACAACAATATTACATGATGATCAATTCTGATGGACATGGCTCTCTGCAACAAAAAATTGTCTCAAACCAGTTCCAATTGTTCATTGAAGAAAACCCTATACACCCAGAGAGAGGGATATGAAATATGGACCACAACGTAACATATTCATGATCTCTATTGATGTTTGCTTGCATTGTGTTGCCTTTCTCTGATTTTCTTTTTTTTCTTGTAGATAGGATTTTTCTTGCACAACTTGTCAAGTATTTCAGTATTATTGACATGTAGTGGACTTCCTGCCATTTAGGGAAGGGAAGGGACTGAGTGTAAAAGTTGTAATGGAAAGCTTTGTAAAGATCAATGCTGGGGAACTACCCATACATATGTTATACAATTAAAAAGATTTAATAAAAAAAAGATTACTTCTCTGCCCTGAAAAACATTTTGCCCTGCCATATTGTGATCATCCCACCCCCAAATTAATCTCAATTGAAGAAAAAACACTGGCTACTGTAGCTTTGGGTACTTGATGTAGTCAGCCCAATCAGAAGTGACTATAATCTCCTTATTTGGAAGTTAAATTGTGAATTGAAAACAGTTCCCCTCCAAGTGTAACAATAATAATAACTGGCATTTATATAGTGTTTAAAGGTTTACAAAACTCCTTATTTTATCTCATTTAAGCTTTGCAACAACAGTCCTGCAAGTTATAAATTTTATTATTCTCATTTTGCTGAAGGAGAAACTGTAGATCTCATGGGTTAAGTGACTTGCCTGTGGTTCCACATCTGTTTAGTGTTTGAGATGGGATTTGGACTTGAAGCTTCCTGATTCCAGATTTAGTCCTCTAACCACCATAAAAAGCTACTTATCTTATGTGCAGAATTGGTTGGAAATTTAATTATGTGTTGTCAATCAAGTTGAATGTAAATTTTAAGTACTCTTTGAAAATAGTTATTTTTCAAAGCCTCTTTGCTAGTTCTCATTGCTTAGGATATTGACACAAGGATTTCCATTACTGAGACAATGAGGAATAGTGTTTAAGGCACTAAGTAATATTTTTTACAATAATCATGATAAAGTAACAATAAGCATATCCCACTCTAGGAAATGGAGTGGGAAAAACAAAAAGATTTTGGAAGATTGGATACTCTGAATAGCTAGCAAAGTATATTTCCTAGGAACATTAGGTCTGGCATAATTTTAGGGGCTTTTTAATCACTGTGTGAAAATATTACTGAGAAACTTTACTGCTAATGATTCATTAGTAGCTTCTGCTAAGGATCTTCAAGAGTCTTAGTATTAAAAATGGTCAATCACAGAAATCTCCACGCTTGTGAATTCTTAGCCCAGTGCACATTGGACAAGTTTAGTTAAAAGGATTTCTTATAAATAATTCTATTTAGTCTCTAATAGGTTTGAGAAATCTGTTTAAATTGATTTCCTGCAGCACTGTGTCATGCTAGATAGAGCAATGGAGTTTGATTATAGTAGACCTGGGTTAATATTGTGTCTCAGATACTTACTAACTGTATGACACTGATCAAGTCACTTAATCTATCTACTAAATGAGGAAGTTAGATTATATATATTCCCCCCCCCACCTAATTGGGGTTAAGTGACTTGCCCAGGGTCACATGGCTAGGAAGTGTTAAATGTCTGAGGCCAGATTTGAACTCAGGTCTTTCTGACTTCGGGACTGGTGCTCTATGTACTGCACCACCTAGCTGCCCCGATTCTATATTTTTTTCTAAGGTCTCTTTCCCATTTTACCATGCATATTTCCCACCTTTTAATCCATATAATGGTCTTTTATTTAAAGTCAGGTTTAAAGGAGGTACCTATTAGAGGTAGAATTTTTTTTCTCCCCCCCCCACTTTTTCTCTACAGTTTCAGCCAATATTTTCTAGTTTCTTTCTTAAAGTCACGCTAAATATAGCAAATGAGTTAAAAAGGAGAGATTGAGCAGGGCATGAGCACTTTTATTCATGTTTCAGTTTTTGCTGTGACATCATGGCATACATCATTTTGTGCTTGGTAGTTATTGTGGCCTGATTGGCCATCTCACTTTGCAAAGATCGGCTCGTTCTTTTTTTGTTCAAAGGGTAACACTTTACTTTTACTACTATACTAAACATATGGTTTATTTTATGCTGACTTTAATAACTATGAGAAAGTTAATATCTGACTTCTGATCCTAATGTTCCTTTTTAGCCCTGGAAAATCATTGCTGTTAGATACACACACACACACACACACACACACACACACACACACATACAATATGCACACAAAATCGTTCTTCTATTTATTAGTTCTTTCTCTGACTGCAGATAACATCTTCCTTCACATGTCCTTTATAGTTAATTTGGGTATTTATAAAAGCCAAAATGATTTAGTCACTCCAAATTGTTCTTATAACAATATTGCTACTACTGTTATAATATTCTAAGAAGTCAGGGGTGGGGGGAGAAGGAAAAAAAGAAAGAAAGTTACATGATAACTTTATATATTTAAAAGGAGTAGCAAATTGTACATGACTTGGAAGTTTCATATACAAACATCTTTTTAAATGTTATGTTACAGAAATACTTGTTTTATTTCATAAATTAGAAATGAAGTAAATAAAACTAGTAACAGAAAAAAGTCATTCACTATTCAGAAGGCCCCATGGATGTCATACATATCAGAGACTTACTTATGAAAGGACTAACAGAATAGTTGAATGGCCTGGGCTGACTTTCAGTTGTCCACCTAATGTTTGTAGACTATTATAAAGGAGATGAAAAATAGTATGCTTTCATTTGCATTCAGACTCCACCAGCTTTTTCTCTGTAAGTAGGTAGCATTTTTCATCATAAATTCTTTGGAATTGTCTTGAGTCGTATTGCTGAGCTGAGGTTAGTTGTTCACAGATGATTATCATACAGTATTGCTGTTATTGTGTACAGTGCTCTTCTAGTTCTGCTCACTTCACTTTGCTTTAATTCATGTAAGTCTTTCTAGGTTTTTCTAAAATCAGTTTGCTCATCATTTTATATAACACAGTAGTATTCCATTACAACCATATAGCACAATTTTTTCAGCCACTGCTCAATTGATGAACACTCCCTCAATTTTCAATTCTTTGCCACTACAAAAAAAAGATAACAAATATTTTTTTGTAAAAACAGGACCTTTCCCCCTTTTTTCTCTTTGAAATATAAAATTAGTAATGGTATTATTGGGTCAAAGGGTATGCATGATTTTACAAACTTTTAGGTGTAGTTTCAAATTGTTCTCCAGAATTGTTGGATTAATTCACAACTCCACCAATTGTGCATTAGTGTACATTTGTTAAATAAAATAAAATAAAAAAGACAGTCCTTGCCTCATGGAGCTTACTTTGTTTTTTTGTTTTGTTTTTGTTGTTTTTTTTTATTAAAGCTTTTTATTTGCATAACATATGTATGGGTAGTTCCTCAACATTGATCTTTACAAAGCTTTCCATTACAGATTTTCCCCCCAGTTCCCTCCCCTTCCCTATATGGCAGGAAGTCCACTACATGTTAATTATATTAAAATACTTGACAAATCAAATATATGTATACATATTTTCATCTTTATCTTGCTGTGCAAGAACAATCGTATCTACATGAACAAAAAATATCTGAGAAAGGAAACCCAATGCAAGCAAACATCGATAGAGAGCATGGAAATGATATTTTGTAGTCCACATTTCATATCCCTCTCTCTGAGTGTATATGGCTTTCTTCACTGAACAGTTGGAACTGGTTTGAGACATTTCACTGTTGCAGAGAGCCATGTCCATCAGAATTGATCATCATATAGTATTGTTGTTGCCGTTGTATAATGATCACCTGGTTCTGCTTGTTTCACTCAGCATCAGTTCATGCAAGTCTCTCCAGGCCTCTCTGAAGTCGTCCTGCTGGTTGTTTCTTACAGAATAATAATAATATTCCATAACATTCATATACCATAATTTATTCAGCCACTTTCCAACTGATGGTCATCCATTCAGCTTCCAGTTTCTAGCCACTACAAAAAGGGCTGCCACAAACATTCTTGCACATGTGGGGCCCTTTCCTTCTTTTATGATTTCTTTGGGATATAAGCCCAATAGAAACACTGCTGGGTCAAAGGGTATACACAGTTTGATAACTTTTTGAGCATAGCTCCACATTGCTCTCCAGAGTGGTTGGATCTGTTCACAATTCCACCAACAATGTATTAGTGTCCCAGCTTATGGAGCTTACTTTGTAATGGGAGAAGACAACATATAAAATAGAGCTGAAAAGGATAGTTAAGGTGGGGAGTTGGGAGGAGAGAAGAGATTTGCAAGGGAGCAAATGAGGTTAGAAGCATAACCAAACAAACAAAGCAAATGCAAAAATATACCTAATTAAAAGAGATAAAAAAGGAAACTATATATTGCTAAAAAAAAGTATCATAGATAACATAGATGGGACCATAGGTAATACCAATATCAAACCAAGTGGTATAGCATCCAACTTTTTTCTTTGGGGTTTTCTTTTTTGGCAAGGCAGTTGGTGTTAAGTGACTTGCCCAAGGTCACATAGTTTACATTAAGTGTCAAGTATCTGAGACCAGATTCAAACTTAAGTCTCCCTGACTTCAGGAGTAGTGCTCTATCCATTGTGTCTTCTAGATAGCCTAGTATCCAAATTCTTAATGGAGAAGTTAAGTGAATTTCTGGTTCATGACCAAACAAGAAAATAGAAAGCATTATAAAATGTAAAATAGGTAATTTTGATAATATTAAATTAAAAAGCTTTTACACAAATAAAACCAATGTAATCAAGATTAGAAGGAAAGCAGAAAGCTGGGAAATAATCTTTATAGCAACTATCACTGATAAAGACCTCATTTCTCAAAAAATATAGAGAATTGAGTCAAATTTAGAAGATTATAAGCCATTCCCAATTGATATATTTATCAGCCAAAGGATATGAATAGGCAGTTTTTAGAGGAAGAAAGCAAAGCTATCAGCATATGAAGATGTGCTCCATATCACTTTTGATTAGAAAAATGAAAATGAAAATAATTCTAAAGTACTACCTCACACCTATCAGAGTGGCTATAAAGAAAAAAAAATCATAAATGTTGGAGAGGATGTGGGAAAATTGGAACACTAATATGTTGTTGCTGTGATTGTGAACTGATCCAACCATTCTACAAAGAAATTTGGAACTATGCCCACATGGCAATCAAACTGTACATACTCTTTGCTCCAGCAAACCCACTAGTAGGTCTCTGTCTCAAAGAGATCACAAAAAAGGGGGAAAGGAACTACATGTGCAAAAGTATTTATAGCAGCCCTTTTTATGGTGGCAAAATATTAGAAATTGGGGAGATGCCCATCAATTAGGGAAGGGCTGAACAAGCTATAGTATATGAATGTAATGGAATACTATTGTCCTATAAGAAATGATGAATAGGCAGATTTCGGAAAAACCTGGAAAGACTTGTATAAGCTGATCCAAAGTGAAATGAGCAGATTCAGGAAAACATTGTACACATTATTAGCAACAATGTATGATGATAAACTATGAAGAACTGTAGCTCTTCTCAGCAACACAATGATCCAAGACAAGTGCAAAGTACTCAAGAAGGAAAATGCTGTCCACATCCAGGCAAAGAACTGATGGACTTTGAATGCAGACTATGAAAGGATAAATATGAAAGCATACTTTTTTTTGCTTATTTTATTCTTTTTTTGTAGTTCTTTTTTCTTTTGTTTTTTTCATAACTATTAAATTGCTTATCATTTTAGGAAGAGAAGAGGGGAGGGAGGGAGAAAAATTTGGAACTCAAAATCTTGTAAAATTGAATGCTAAAAATGGTCTTGATATGTAATGGGGAAGGTGGGGGATAAAATACAAGCCAAAAAAAGATGGTTACTATTGTTCTGGGTTCCTAAAAATTAGGAAAAACAATTACAGATTAGTAGTAGTAGTAGTGGTAGTGGTAGTAGTAGTAGTAGTAGTAGTAGTAGTAGTAGTAGTAGTAGTGAGGGTGGTGGTAGTACTGGTAGTAGTGATGGTAGTAGTAGTAGTAGTAGTAGTACTAGTAGTAGTAGTGGTGGTGGTGGTGGTAGTAGTAGTGATAGTAGTGGTGGTGATAGTAGTAGTGGTGGTGGTAGTAGTGGTAGTAATGGTAGTAGTGGTAGTAGTAGTAGTAGTAGTAGTAGTAGTAGTAGTAGTAGTAGCAGTAGCAGTAAGTAGTAGCAGTAGATAGCAGCAGCAGCAGATAGATTTTTTGTTTTTCAATCCTTTCAATTTTGTCTAACTATGTGATCCCATTTGGGGGTTTTCTTGGCAAAGGTGCTAGAATGATTTGCCCTATCCTTCAGCTCATTTTACAGATGAGGAAACTGAGGCAAAAAAGGTCAAGTTGCTTGCCCAGGGTCACAGACTGGTAAATGTTTGAGGCCAGATTTGGACTCAGAAAGATGAGTTTTCTGAATTCCAGGCCTAGTGCCTATCCACTAAATCACCTAGTTGTCCCAAGTTAAAATTTAAATAAATTTAATAGTCTCTTTGAAAGAGTCTTTCACAGGAATACAAAGGGAAGAAAGGATGAGAAAACTGGACTTCAGTACATTGTGGGATCCATGATCTCATTTGTATGGCTATTCTTTCTGCTGATATAGAACCCAACCCCTTATGATTCTTTTCTATGATTCCCCATAAATCTATAGGTGATGTAATGAGTCCATTGGAAATCTTCTTGTTATTCTTTTAATATTTAGTCAATTTTAAAAAGTTTATTAAGCATTTGTTATGTGCCAGAGATTATGCTTAGAAAGGACACACACACACAGAAGGAGGGGGGAGAGGGAAGAAGACAAAGAGAGATAGAGACAGAAGGAGGGAGGGAAGGAGGGAACAAGGGAGACAGAGACAAAGACGGGAAGGGAGAGAGGAAGAGAGGAAAAGGGAGATGGAGATGGAGATGCAGAAAGAGGGAAGGAGACAGAGAGAGACAGAGGGAGAGAGAAGGGAAAATAAGAATTCCCTGCCCTTGAGTAGCTTATATTTTCTTGGTTGGAGTATCTTTAGGAGTACTATTTAGCAGTGTCTCTTCTCTCATTCTTATTGTATACATCATTTTCCTGACATATATGTCCTTGTTAATGTATTTTTCTTTTCCTTGGGTGCAAGTTGGGCTGGTTATATGCTTGCAGCCTACATAAGATGATAATATATTTCTCTATTGCTCCTTAATTTACTTGTTACTTTGATTCTTGAAAGTTGATGATATTCCATCATATTTAGAATCATATAAACCATTAGATGATGATTAGTGCTAAAGAAATGGACTTTTCTTTATAAAAACAGTTTGGTATCTTTGAAAGTGATACACAATTTCCAAATGCAATCTATCCCAATCTCCTCTAACTTTTCAGTTCGGAGTTTAGTCCATTGTCCATCTTTAGCATCTAATATATGTATATTGATGGGCCATTTTAATTATCTGCTTGTAGAGCCATATATGATTTTTATTTGCTTTGGTTTTTAAAATGAATGATTAGATCAATCTCTTTGCTATTATGGATTTTGCTAAGGAGAATTATAACCAATGTACTGGGATTGATATTCTGAAATGTACAAGATCATAAAAATAATGAATTATTTGTCTTTTGTCAAAGAATTTTAATGTAAACTAATACATATTCATTTAGCAATTACTACATGGAAAGCACAGTGCTAAATTTGATGACTGAGGCAAAATAAGAGATAAGGTAACACTTGCCATTAAGACTTCTAATCTAGTTAGGGAATATTATATAATCACACACGCAAAAAAAAGATAGAATAATTGACAAAAATTGGATAGTAATAAAAATCAAATAATGTGGTATAAAGTACACTGAAGACCATGGAAGGATTCACTTAGACTAGAAAGACTTCATGGAGGAAAGGGAGAGGTTTCCATTAGCCTTGAACAGTGGGTAGCATTTAAGAGGAATTTCTAATGTATTAAGAAGAAATTATGTTCAGGGAATAATAAACCAATCTGGCTAGAACAAATGGTTTGTGTTAGGATATAACAGGACATACAATTGCATCTCATAACCAGAAATGCAGAGATAATAGTAATAGCTGAAGTTTCTACATTGCCAAGATTTACAAAGTACCTAAATAAATAAATAAACATGAAATTTCTTCTGATCCTTTAAGTAACACAAATAGCATTATTCCTATTTTCAGATGGGTAGATTTGCCTACATCACACAAACTCAGGTTTCATATCTGCAAAGTCCAGTGCACATTTTACTATACTATATTATTTTTACCATGTGTTTTGAATTAGGTTTTATTCCCATCGTTGAAGAAAAATTGTTAGAAACTTAAAGAGGATAAAAGAAAAATTATATTTCACATTCCCATCAAAAATTGAATTTTTATTTTTCAACTAAAACTCAAGTGACTAATTTCATTTTAAACAAATTCAGTATTATAATTAATATTAATAAAAGCTGACAAATCCAAGATAATTGCAAATAAATAGATATATGAGTTAAACTAGATAATACAATTTGTTTCTTTCAACATCTAGCAATTATAGTTTTATTGAGTTTTTTGAACAATTTACAATCATTTGAGTAAGGCCATTTTGGAGGATACTAATGAACAAGTTATTTCTCTATTAAAACTAAAGTCATATAGCCTAAGTCATATAGCATTAAGTAGGTCTTTGTGAAGCAGAAAGGTTTATTCGCTATGTGTGTTTAAACTGAATGATATTGTTGCATATAAGCGGGCATTTACACTGATCATCAGGTGACACATGCATAAATATGTTGTAGTTTATTTTATAATTCTTTTGTCCTTTATGTCTATTACAGCTATTTTAGGCCTATGACTATGCTATGAAATTAAATGAATCATAGGATCAAAAAATAATTGTAGGATTTCAAACTAGAGAACCAAACTTTCAGAGACCATGTTAACAGGAGTTATCTCTGTGTTTAGAACTTCCTGGGATCATGCTTCTTTACAAAGATCATTTTGTGCATTTTCCCTCTGGCCCTGAAAACTGTAATCCAATCAACACCTACATTGCTTCTGAAGAGGGAGTGTCAATTCACTGATCTATGGTTCCATTTACTCTCCCAGTGATTTTCCAGACCAAATTGGCTTCTCTAGTCTCTTTTATTAAATTGTACTAAACAGGAAGACTGTGCCTGGCACTTAGGTCCTTAATAAATTATTTTTTTAATTAAAATTATGCTTTTAAAGGTTCAGAGTTGTCTCAGATGCTCTTATTTTCTGATTTAGTAAAAAAAAAAGGCTGCTCAGATAGTATGCTTAGTAACCATTTTACCAAAGACGGGAAGCATAGAAAACAGTATATGTCAGAATAAATGTTACAAGATTAAACTTCTAGGAGACTGAAGTTTATTTTGCTGTTAGCGTATTTTGTCACATAAAGTAAGACAAGTTTACAGCTTTGTGAATAATTCAAGGAAGCCTGAGGTTGTGATTCTTGCTCCTGTGACCAACTTAGAGTGAGAAGAGATAGTGACTAACAATCTTTTAGCTAGATGGAAAGATAAGTTTGCCTGAAGCATCATGGAGTAAGGAGCCAATCTTTAACTTACAAAAGTGATCATGGCTTTGACTGATAGGAAAACAGTGAACATGGTTCATTTAAGGTTGTCTTAATGGCATGCATGCAGCAATACAAGCATTTCCAAGTTCCCTCCATTTGATGGTATAGATGTACTGGTGGTACAGGCACAACTTAGTGCCACAGCAAAAAGAGCTCTGAGCCTGGAGTTAGGAACGCCTAAATTCAAATCCAGTCTCAGATATTTACTACCTATAAGATTCTGAGCAAGTCACTTTACCCTATTTGCCACAGTTTCCTCATCTGTAAAATGAGCTGGAGAAGAAAATGACAAACACCTATCATATCTTTCCCAAGAAAACCCCAAGTAGGGTCATGAGGAGTTGAATATGACTGAAATGACAACAACAAATGTACTATAGGAAGTTGGGTGATAGAAATGTTCTAGTTCCATATGATTCTACTGCATTCTCAAAAATACATCTTTGATGAAACATTGTAAGGAAAAGAGAGATAGAGTGGTGCCTTGGTACTCATTATTAGCCGGTTCCAGAAGGTATTATGAGTGGCAAAAATGATGAGTATCAAGGAATTTTTGCCATAAGAAGTATATCTTCAATCCACAGCCAAACTGTCCCTCCCCATCCAATTCCCCCAAAAGGCATATGGAACTTCCAGCTGTGGAGAAACAAGCCAGCCCAGTGAGGCTCTTCCCTATTTGACCCAACTCATTTTCTGAGAGGAAACATGACCTTTATATTCTTCTCCCACCCCATACCATCCAAGATTCCTTGGGGAGGGAGGAGGAGTATAATCCTGGATATGGAGGCAGAAGTTATAGTCTTGAGGATTCTGGCCACCATCTGAAATTCAGGGCTGTCTGAACTCCCATCACCACCACTGCTCCTGGTTTTCTTGTTTCTCCTTCTTTTGAGCATGTCAGCTGCTCTGTGCCCCTTCCAGTATTTCTATTTTGGGAGCCAGGGATGCTGTAGTCACATTATCCTGCAGAGACTGCCCTGTAACTGGCCAGTATACACAAACTTAGCTACCTGGGCTCCAGTCTTATTGTCCTGTACACTGTTTCCTTTTTCACTGGAGAGGAGCTGCCCATGGCCAAGGTCAGTAATAGTGGCAGTAGAGGGCTGAGCACTATGCTTGGCCAATCTCATCTCCCTACTGCTTAACCAATACAACAACCAATTGCAACAAGTTCCAAATAAGCATCAAGTACTTTTTTTTTCTCATCAAAATGCATTGAATATTAAATTCAACAAATCCTTCTTTCCTTCCTTTCTTTCCTCCTTTTCTCCCTCCTCCCTTTCTTCATTTTTCCCTCCTTTCCTCCATCCTTCCTTTTTTCCCTTCTTCCCTCCCGTTTTCCCTTCCTTCCTCCTTCCTTCCCTCTCCCATTCCCTCCTTAGTCACTGAATGGGAACCGCTTCAGTCAAACTGAGGCCTGGGAAAGACCTTAGCTTAAAAAGGCCAAGGTCTCCCACTTCATCCTTGGCCATCTCCATTCTTCTTGATATATGTCTGGCCACTGGACCCAGATGGTTCTAGAGGGTAAGGTGAGGCAAGTGACCTTGCATAGGCTCCCTCACTTCAATCTAATTCATTTGCATAACATGGCATTCTATAGAAAAGGAAGTTATAGATTGTGACTTTAGCCTTTTTTTTTCCAGCAACTATATCAATTTAATCATTCAGGAAGCATTTAAAGGCTCACTTTGCTTCATATACTGGAGATGCAAAGGCAAAACTCTTGATGCTAAGACATTCTATAAGAGGAAATACATACTTACAGGGTGTTTCAAAAGTCTTAGTTCAGCTGTAAACTTTTGCACTAAGGCTTTTGGGACACTGTATATCTAACCACACAGGATAAAATTGAGTCAGTATTAAAAAGCAGGAGCAATAATTCAGCTTGGCGTATGGCAAAGAACATCTGACAGGGTATCAAGAGATCTGGTTCCAATCTTGGTTTTGCAACCTGAGTTGTCCTTTCTCACTTTTCATCCACTTAGACACTTTTGTGTCTCTTGAGTTCCTCTTCTCTGGATTTTTGGGATATTGTTGTCCCCTCCTTGTGGGCTCTTCTCTTCTCTCTTCTGCACTTTTGAGATATTGTTGTTTCCTGGTTCTCCCCATACTTACCTGTCCATCCAGTTTCAGTATTCTCTAACTAGTTTATCATTGTCCTGGAAGGAGATCCACCTCTAGGACAAAGAACCAATGAGAGCCTGAGGATTCAATTAAAAGAAATTAAATAAAACATTCTCAGTAACTGTTAGATTAAAGCAAGCTTCAAGAAGGTAAAAGCTGTCAAGAAGTAAAAACTCATAAGTTTCATGAGGTCTCAGGGTTCTGTTTAATCCTTAGAGAGGTTCTTATATACCTTTGCCCAAAGAGCCAATAGCTATGTTTCAGTCTAGTTCATCTGGGGTAAAATTAATCCATAGAAATTTGCATCTAGCTCATAGTGTCCTAACTTACAACAATTCTGGGATGGAGGAAATGGGGGTAAAGAAGCCAACTCAAATCATCTTTTCCCATACCACAGTATACTGGCTTATAACAACCTTTCAGGTAGAGATTTATTCAATTTGCCTACAGGCACCACCTCAGTGTGCTTATCCACATGACCCCTGGGTATGGGTGTTTTTCCAGACTCATCACAGTTCTTCTCCTCCTTTTCATTCCCTCTCCTCAAAAAACCCTCACTGGAAGTCCATTTTTCTCTGTAACTATTATCCCCATACCTCTCATCCTTTTTTTCTAGCTAAACTCCTTTCAAGGGCCATCCATAGACCTCTATTTCCATTCTTCTCGCTCTCTTCTTAACTCCTTATATTCTACATAAATTCTCTCTCTAAAGTTAACTAATGATCTCTTAATTACTAATTCTAATTTCTTTTTCTTAGTCCTTTTTCTTGACCTCTCTGTAGTCCATGACATGGTCAGTCACCAGATTCTTCTCTTTGATAACTTCTTCTCCCTAGGTTATCATGATTCTGTCCTCTCCTGGTTCTCCTACTTGTCTGACTCATTCTTTTCAGTCTCCGTTGCTGTATTTTCATCCATAACCTATGGATTTTACATTTTAACATTTCTCACATGTACCCTTTTATCACTTCAAAACTGGACCATTCCCATAGCCTGCTTGTTGGTCTCCCTGCCACAAGTAATTCCATACCCCAATTCATCTTCTAATTAGCTTTTTAAAGTGTAGGTCTGGCCATATCACCCCCTCTCTCATTCAGTAAATTCTTAATCACTTCCAGCATCAAATTTTAAAAATCTCTTGTTTGATGTTCAAATCTCTATATAATCTGTCCCTCCTCACTCTTCTAGTATTCTTTTACCTTACACTCCCTTATCCTATTTTCTAGGATTGAATGGCACTGGATCTTTTTTTGTATGTTACATGAGACACTATATCCCAACTGGATATTTTCATTGGCTGTTCTTCATGTCTAAATGCTCTCATTTTGGCCAACTATTTTCCCTGATTTCCTTCAAGTTCCAGCTAAAATCCCATGTCTTTTCCTGTTTAATTGTAATGCCTTCCCTCTGTTGATTATTTCCAATTTATTTTTCATATAGCTTCTGTCTACATAATTGTTTATATGTTATTTCCTACCCTCACACCATTAGATTGTAAACTTCTTTAGAACAGGAACTGTCTTTTGCTAGTCTTTTTATTTCTAGGACTTAGCACAATGCCTGGAATATAATTAGGGCTTAATAAATCACTCACACCCACATAACCTCAGTCCTTCTGAATTCTTGCCTGTTTCTACACTCAGTTACTTGCAATGTCTTGACCATCCTACTTCTATAATTTCATCTATATAAGCCCCTTTCTTTCAACTCAGCCCCTATCCTAATTCAGGCCCTCATCATATCTCGCTTAAACCATTGTAATAGCTTTCTAATTGGTTTTCCTGCTTCCAGTCTCTTTCCCTTTTCAATACATTTGCCTCACAGCTGCCAAAATAATATTTATAAGGCATATGTCTCACCATATTATTTTCCTGATCACAATTGTTCCCTGTTCACCTCTGGGATAAAATACAAACATCTCAACTTGGTATTTAATGCTGTGTTTTTAGCTTTAATTCATATTGTCCCCTTTTAAATAGTCTGAGTTCTAAAGTTACTGGATTATTTGCTAATATTAGAATTCCTATCTATTGCCTCCATAAACTTGCATAAATTGTCTGCCAGATCTGGAATGAATCCGGCTGCTTTACTTTGTAAGAATTTTTTTTCTTCTTTTAGGCAGATCTCAGGAGTTATCTCCTCCATGAAGTCATATCTTATCTCCTTAGTTGTTAATAGTTTCTCCTCCTTAAGTAATCTTATTTATTTTTATATGTTCATATTATATCCTTCTAGAATTTTGTTCTTGAATTAATCAAATCAATAAGTATTGATTATACACATGCTATGGACCAGGCACTTCACTAGGCACTAAGAATAAAAATACACTGAATCAAGCAGCCTCTGCTTTCAAGCAGCTTACACCATTTACTTTTATTGCCTTCTTTCCCCAAATCTAGAGCAAGGTTTATCATAAGGTAAGGATTTAAAAAATGTTTGTTGAATTGAACTGAAATGAACCAGCTTAGTGAACCTGGGTATGTCATTTTTACTTATTCTATAAAATGCATTATATATTATTGTATTATATAAAATGTATATTAATAGTAATAATAACAAATAGCATTTATTTAGACCTTTAAGGTTTACAAAGCACTGTATAAATAAGTTTTGTAAATGAAAAATAATGAGTAAGTTATTAATAAAAATATTTTCCTATGGTCTTTCTAATTCAAAAGGTAGATTAAATCATCATCCCTCAGAGACCAATATAATAATGACAATGCATTAATTTAGTACATTTTCCTCCTAAGGGTTCATTTTGATTGTTGCTTTTTTAATATTATTTCTTTTTCAGTATAGAAAGTGGCATAATTTTTGCCAAGTCACAAAGCAAAGTGTTGAAACTGATAGGAACAAAAACCCTTTTAAAATCCAACTAGTTCTAGTCACATTATCCATAATGCCTTGCCCATCAAATGAGTACTAAAGCTTTTTTGCCAGTCTTGTTGATTTTCCATGTTACTGTGATAGGGCATTTAAAAATCTTGTCTTGCCTTTAAAAAAATTGTTATACAGATCTGCCTTATTCTATAAACCAAACCAGAGCTGAAGTTGTCCTGTATTGAACTCTTTTTCTTGAACCTTGGATTTTGTCATAATACAAAGTTTTGTGTAGTCTCAATGTTTTGTTGCTATGTTACAAAGAATCAACCATAACCTCTCTTATTAAAGAAAAAAAGTTTTGTGCTAATCTGAAACAGGTAATAGTGGAAAATGGAGTATGGGGGAAGCACATAAATAAGGTATTCTAAAAATGTGGTTATTTTATATCTGATAACTTTTATCCACCTTTTATTTTTTACATTTTGGCCAAACTAGAAATTCCCCAGTGAATGTATGGGACTCACTTCCTTTTCATCTTAAAAATTCTCATGACATTTTGATTGTTCAGAACAAGACAAAAAAGTAGGTTCATAAACTTCCAGTTGCATCAGTGGAATAATTTGGCAAGGATCACAAGTATGTGACTCCTAGAATCTTAGTCTTAAGGATCATCAAATACAATGAACACATTTTGCAGATGATGAAACTGAGACCCAGAGGAATGAAGTTACTTGTTATTTCAATTCTACATTTAAAAAATCTTTTGGGGATGGATCAGGGTTAGAGTAGATGGTTACTGAGGTCCCTTCCATCTCAAATTCTTTGCTGCTGTAAAATAGTAAAAGCAAGCTGTAAAGTAATTGATAAACTGTTATTTTAAAATGATATTTTAAAAATATAGTTTGGAGTATACCATCATTTCTTATTAGCCCTTGGATGGTTGGCCTGAAGAATAATTGAGTTCCCAAGACCTAACAAGTAATTGAGTTACTTTTCTTTTAACAGCAAAGTAAAATATTAATGCAATGTGACACCTTATCCCAAAACAGCTAAATAACTTTTGATAAAGAAATACTACAGTTAATGGTGTCGGAGAATTTGAGTTCAATAAAAGGATCGGCCTCTGTAGGCTTCAAAATATCCTCCTAAAAATATAACAATTAAGTTAAAGAATTGAGATAAGCCTTCCTTTATCAGAAATTATGTTCCCTCTGCCTAAATTATGCTTGCCATTCAAACCTAAGGGGATCCTTGATAGACTTGAGAATGGAAGATATAAAGTGAGCCTTAGAGTTCTGGCATTTCATTCCTTTTTGTTTTTCTGGGCTTTACTGAAATCTGTCAGGAATGAGACTGTTCCTAAGGAAATCTGTGGAGTGAGCTTTTTCCAGGTAGGAGTGAGGAAGAAGAACATCATCTCCAAGCAGGAAATTTCTTTTCTTTTTTTTTCTCTGTCTTATGTCTTATATATATATATATATATATATTTTATTAAAGCTTTTTATTTGTATAATATATGTATGGGTAGTTCCCCAGCATTGATCTTTACAAAGCTTTCCATTACAAATTTTACCCCCAGTCCCCTACCCTCCCCTAGATGGCAGGAAGTCCACTACATGTTAATAATGTAATAATAGTTGACAAGTTGTGCAAGAAAAATCTTATCTACAAGAAAAAAAAAGAAAATCAGAGAAAGGAAACACAATGCAAGCAAACCTCAATAGAGAGCATGAAAATGTTACATTGTGGTCCATATTTCATATCCCTCTCTCTGGGTGTATATGGTCTTCTTCAGTGAACAATTGGAACTGGTTTGAGACAATTCTTTGTTGCAGAGAGCCATGTCCATCAGAATCGATCATCATGTAATACTGATGTTGCTGTGTACAATGATCTCCTGGTTCTGCTCGTTTCACTTAGCATCAGTTCATGCAAGTCCCTCCAGGCCTCTCTGAAATAGTCCTGCTGGTCGTTTCTTACAGAGCAATAATATTCCATAACATTCATATACCATAATTTGTTCAGCCACTCTCCAATTGATGGGCATCCCTTCAGTTTCCATTTTCTAGCCACTACACAAAGGGCTGCCACGAACATTCTTCAAGCAGGAAATTTCTAATGATAATTGGAGTAGGTGGCTGCCTAAAGTTTGATTTGAGCACAAGGCTCCACCTACCTGCAACAAAAATTAAACTGTGTAGAATATTGGATTCTACAACATACTTTGAGGGAAATAAGGCAGAGATTCTAAACAAAGTTGCTGAATGACTGTATCATCATGGATGTGTCCTTCTAGTAGTAAATAAATATTCTACTCCCTAAAGAGTACCAAACACAGGATACATAATATGTCTAGTTTTGGGGAGAGAGAAAATATAGACATATGACAGTTACCTCCTCCTTCTCTCACTGTCCCATCTGCCCCCATTTCCCTACCCTACAACTAGTAACTTTCTTAGAAGGTAAGTACATCATACGTAAATGGCCATGACAGGGTTAGCCCTACTGGGGTACCCATACAGAACAGCAATCTCATTTCCTATTCTCAAAACTTATTTGGTTAGGTTTGTCCATTGGTCATATAAATCTTGGTAAAGACAATAGAATTGTGACCAGTCTCATCTACTAACAATACTTACCACTCATAATTTTCTCTGCTTTGGACCTATCCATCCCAAATAATTATGACATAGTTCAACTGTTTCACATGGTTCTATTGGGTTTTTCTAGTTACAGTACCAATAACTTATTGACTATGGTGTCTGAAATGTTTACCAAAAACATCCTTATTTTGTATAAAGACATTATCTTCAGGACTCTATCCCCATTTAAAATGCAGAAATATGTAACCTATAATGGATAGCCATAAAAACATTAGCTTCTGTTTAACAAAATTTTATGGTCAAAAATTGGAAAGTGGGTCAAAAGTCCAGAGGAAGAGGATTAGACAAAAGTCAAATACATTTTAGTGGCAAGAAGGAAAAAAAAGCAAAATAAGGCAGATATAAAATGGCAGGGCTCAATGGAGAGACCTTGAATGACTGGATAGCATATTAGGGCCTTCATGAAATGGAAGAACAAAAAATCATCTATTAAATAATCATCTCCAATTTCATAATTCTGTCTATATA
>JAJPUD010002727.1:26427-36803 GCA_023553655.1 Myrmecobius fasciatus | reverse complement strand
ACTCCTACTCCTATTCCCATAAAATGTTAGACCATTGGTGACTTTGGGGTAAAGTCAACAAGCATTTGTTAAGTATATATTAAGTATATGCCAGCTATTATGCCAAACAATAGGTTGCAAATAAAGGCAAAAACTGTTGTTATCCTCAAGGAACTACTAACAGTATAATGTGGAGAGAATTTGCAAATAACTATATATAAACTCCATGTGTGTGTGCATGTATGTATATTTGTACACATATGTATACACATATATTTGTGTGTGTATCTATATCTATATCTGTCTATCTATAGATAGATGTAAATTGAAGATAATCTTAAAAGGTTGGGCATTGGCATTTAATGGGACCTGAAAAGGTTTCTTACAGAAAGTGGAATTTTTGTTGAGTCTTGAAGGAAGTCAAGATAGACAGGTAGTCTCAGAATTAAAGATAGAGAATATTTCAGGCTTGGGAGGACAGCCAAAAAATTTCCCAGAATTGGGAGATGTGTTTTGGGAGTTCCCTGAGTCACTGAAATAATATTTATTAAGACTCAGCTATGTGCTAGGCATTGTGCTAAGTGCAGAATCACAAAGTATTGAAAGGAGAGCACATTCCAGGCATGGGTGACAGCTAGCGAAATGCTTGGAGTTGTAAGAAGAAGTCAAGAGTGACTGGTCACAGAATATGTGGAAGGGAGTAAGGAAGGTATAAGAAGACTGGAAGGGACCTGATAATAAATGACACAGAACTTTCCTGAAGTACTTCTATGTTGTCTTAAGCTAGAAAGTTGTTTTACTCATATTTTTGTGAGCTTTTGTTACTCTAGAATATATCTAGAGGCTTAATTTAATGTTTCCAAGGGAAATCAGGGAGAGTTCAAGCAACTTCCTGGCCTCTCTCCACCATCTTGGCTCCCAGTCCAGGATGGATTCATAAATAACTTAAAAAGTCAATCAGGGGATTTTTATTTTATCTGAGGAACTAGTTTCAAAAGAGTAGTGGGAGCTAAAATTAGTTCCAGGAGGTCATGGTAGTAAAAAATATAAGCTGACTTCTGGGAGAAGTTAGGTGTTAAAAAGCAATAGAGAAAAGACAAAGTGATTGGATCTAACCTGATTTAAAGAAGCAGGGCCCTTTATGTTTGTGTCTTATCCACTGACCTGGCTACAGAACACCTATATGCTCTGGTACAGATCTTCTAGAGTAGGGATTCTTTTGTCATGGGTCCCTTTGGAAATCTAGTAAATCTCTTATATACCTCTTAAGAATAATATTTGTTCAGAACCAGGAGATCATCATACACAGCAACAACAGTATTACATGATGATCAATTCTGATGGACATGGCTCTCTGCAACAAAGAATTGTCTCAAACCAGTTCCAATTGTTCACTGAAGAAGACCATATACACTCAGAGAGAGGGAAATGAAATATGGACCACAACGTAACATTTCCTTGATCTCTATTGACATTTACTTGCATTGTGTTGCCTTTCTCTGATTCTTTTTTTTTTCTCTTGTAGATAGGATTTTTCTTGCAGAACTTGTCAAGCATTTCAACATTATTAACATGTAGTGGACTTCCTGCCATCTAGGGGAGGGGAAAGGACTGGGGATAAAATTTATAATGGAAAGCTTTGTAAAGCTCAATGTTGAGGAACTACCCATACATATGTTATACAAATAAAAAGCTTTAATAAATAAAAAAGAATAATATTTGTTGCTTGTATTCCTAAGTGAATAAAACACTAAATTTTAGTAAGAAGTTAGTAAAAATAAAGATGCATTCTGCTTTCCCAACCCTCACCCTGACATTCAAGTTCAAGAACTCCTTGGATTTTATCCACAGACCCCAAAGTCCACTGTCCCAGGAACATAGAACAACTGAAATGCCATTGTTCTGTCTAGCAGTTATGATGTTTTGATTGCATGAGTCAGCAGGAGTTTCAAATAAAGTAACCCACTACTTATCCACTTGTTATAAGTAGGGAGATAGAATATCTGGTGACTTTCCTTGGAAAACAGGCTGAGGACTCAGACCCATCCTATTTCTGGAGGAAACGGCTGCCATCCTGCTTTTGGGGCTTGCTGTGATTCATGGACTCTTTGTAAATCAGAGGCTAGTACAAATAGGATTGACAACTCTGTTTAAAGAAATTAAACATAACTTTGGGAAGTTTGTATAGAAGTGAAAAGAGCATAAGCTATATGAAATGTATTTCATCATTACAAACCTAGGGGAAAAATGTTTCATTGTTCTTTCAACATGATTTTCCCATAAAATTATTTTCAATGATGGGGATAGGAGAATGAGATATTAATTTTAACAATGTTTAAAGATCTTTCTTTTTCATTTCTGTGCATTAGAATTTGGCAAAGTTTTTTTTTCTCTAGATTTCCATTTTCTTCTGTCCATTTGGATTAGACGTCTAGATATAACAAATATGATAGCTCTGTGACCTGCAGCATATAAAGAAACACTTAGTAACATAGTCACAAGAGACTGTACACCACTGATAGCACAAAGCTATGTGACCCAGGTCCAGTTCTGTTTCCCTGAAGAATTGCACAATATAGAGTTCCATCATCAACAAAGATTAACCTAGTGGAGCAAGTCCAGCATAGGTAAGCATTCTGCATAAAGAATTAAAAAAAAAACTTGTACTTAAGGATTACAGAAAATTAGATAGAATTCATGGAACTCCTTCTTTGGTAGAATACCAGTTTTTCTTTTGAACAGTTTCAATATATCTGATGATTTGCCCCTAGCAGCACCTTCAGCACACAATGGTTCATTAAAACCAATTCAGCAGCATCATTCTCCATCTCAGAAAGCTCCACAAAGAGGTTAGCATTTGGGGAAATCTGATTCAGATTTCAGGCCTGGGATGAACCAGTTACTCTCTCAACATTTCAGTGGTTTCTCTTCCTGAGACAGGGAAATTTATGTTGTCAGAATGTCTAGCTCTCTGATGATAATCTGATAGAAGGTGAAACAGACTAAATTTCAGAGATTACTAGATGATGTCAGCATCTATGATTTTTACAAATGATTTTAGCCTCTCTCAATATAATTCCCACTTCTCCATGCCTCAAAAAAATTTTATGATTTAAAATTTTTTTCATTTTATTTATTTTGCTGAGGCAATTGGGGTCAAGTGACTTGCCTAGCATCACACAGCTAGAGAAGTATTAAGTATCTGAGTCACATTTGAACTTTGGTCCTCCTGACTTCAGGGTTAAATCCTGAAGTACTTAATCCATGGCACCATTTAGCTGTCCCTACAAAAAAAATTTTTAAAGAGATTCTGATAAAAGATTACTTTATTGATTCCATTTCCTTTCATTACCTTTGGAGAAGGTAGAAATGCTATAATTTCAAGGTAGCTAGTTAGCTAGGAAAGTGATAATCTATAGACTGGATAACCAAGCTTTGAATAATATATGAAGTGGTGTTTCTAAAGGATAATACAAAAAATAGTGCAACAGCCAAAAGTTAAACATCTGGAAAGAAAACAAAAAAATCGGATAATTTGCAAATTGGATACCTGGGATTTGAATAATTCATAGGGCAAAGCTAATATAAGACCATCTGTAATTATGTAGCAGGTGGAGAAAGAAGCTGAGATTGGGTAACTTTCAGACTTCAGAATCGTCATATGCTAAATTAATTGATTTCTTATTGCCAAATAATCAGCCCTTCAAAAAGTGTTTATTGGCACCTAAATCAAAAGTCCTTGGAAAGTAGGAGCATCTAAATAATTAGCAACCTCCCCCAAAGAGGTTTTATTCATGGAGGTTTATCTTTCATAGCTTTTCTTTTATCTCAATCATGGTGAAAAGTTTTTGGAGTTCATCCTTCTTTGAATTGGTAAGGGGTGCATGTAGCAACAAGACCAAAATAGAATCAATGTCAACAGAATGCTTCATACCCAAAGAAAATAATTTAAAGATTTTAGATGTCACAACTAATCCATTCAATATTATTTAGATGGTTTACCAAGTTTATGATTCACCTCTAACAGTCTTATTTATAGATTTTCTTTACTTACATTGCTATAACGCCTCTGTATAACCCCAATTCCTACCCACATGTCTAAACTAGGTAAATTTTTACAACTGAAATTCTTAACTATTTCCCTAGCACCAGGGAAAGTGATGAGAGCAGACAGCTTTAGATCTTCTCAAATTAGATTTATATTTTGTATCCGTGAAAACTATTTATTCTTAATAGGAGGTGCTTTGCAGGGAATCAGGGCAAGCCAGGGTGTGGTGGTCACAGGATGGAGAATTTGGACAGCTTCCCAGTTCCTACAGAGATGTTTCCACACTGTATCTTTATTTAAAAAGAAAAGGGGGAAAGTGAATTTTCGTTTTTATAACTAAGACCAGGCAGGTCCTACTTTTCACTACTTTGCATGTTGCTGCCTTGCTCAGTTGAATGCTGACCTACATTTAATTACTTTACTTCCTGATTCTAACTTTCCCCCTCCTTCCCATTCAATGTTGTTTTTGTATTTTGTTTTTACCCAATAAAAACGTGAACAGTCAGGATCTCATCTTACAGTTGACTGCCTTAAGACAGGCAAACAGCTCTTGAATTTCTAAATGTAGGGACTACATGGATCTTAGTAGATTCTAAGAGGAATTGGAAGTGATTATTTCCAGATTATCCATACCTATGTCCCCTTCTTCTAGTTTGAAGAGAGAAGAGGATACATCAATTAAAGGATGCATAAAGGGCAACAATGTCAAAACTGAATTAAAATCTTCTTTTATAGTAAATACAGTTTTTAAAGTGTTTTCCTTTATTGAAACACATAAGGGCAATTTTATTAGCAAATGACAAAACAAGTTTATTTGGCTTCTATTTTGTTCCACTTGTACCGGGGTTGAATTCTTAGACCTTCATTAGAAAATGAAAAACTAGTTGCCACCCTTGGCCTTTACTCAGGTTTACAAAATAATGGGGATTTATATCTTGCTGTGGGTCTGAGCTGTTTGTCTTTCTGCATGTTTAGCTAAGGATTGATTGTTGTTATTGTTGTTCCTATGGCTGCAATTTTTTGTCATTTTTTTTCAAAGTCATATCTCATTTCAACACACAAAGGCAAAAATGCCCTATATTGAGCTAGTTTCTTAAACATAAGAAACTATCTGATATATAAGCATGACAAAAATGACCATGGAATTAGAAACTCCCAGAATTGCAAGGGATTTCAGAAGCCTTCTAGTTCATACCTGAACAAAAAGCAAGGAGTCATCTAGTCTTTGTTTACAGATGAGTAAAGAGTCATTAGAAACTTAATGTAGTTTAAAAAAACAAAACAAAACTTAATGTGGTGATTCCTGTTGTTGCTAAGGTCCACCACGATGCCTAAGTTTCCTGGAGGAGAATGATCACTTTTTGCAGAATATATTTTAATTGGGTTTAACTATGTGAGTCATTTTAAAAAATACTCTCTGCATTTTTTCTTACTTTACTTGCTTCTCCCACAATTTTTTTAAAAAACATTTTTCTTCTTTTTTTCTTTTTATCTCAAATCTCATATTTTTAGTTTAATTTTTTTCTTATTTTCCATCTAAATCCCAAAATATGTATTCCATCACCTTTTTATCCATTTTTCATCACTTTGAAATAAGGTGACTCTTAATGACCGAAGATAAATTCAACCAAAGTTTATTAAAGACTAGTACCTTCCAGGTAATGCATTAGGTTCCCAGTGCTAGACACTGTCTTGGGGTAGAATAGTTATGCCTTCCATATAATGTCAAATTATTTTATTTTATAGACCAGAAAAGTAATATACTTAGTAAAAAAGGTTTTTCTTTCCATGAAGTGCTTATTTTCCATTTGAGTAAAAGATTTCAAAAGCTCTATACTCCATGAAATTGTACCTTTTTTTTAATAAAGGCATCAGCACCCTATGTTAAAGGAAACATTCAAATTAATGATAATAGCCTACAGTCATATAATTCTTAGTCATTTATGAAGTCCTTATCTAACACCTGTGAAACTAGTAGTACAAGTATTATTATCCCTTCATCCCTTCTTTATATCTGAGGAAAGCAAGACTTAGACTAGTTGATTGACTCATCCACAGCCACAGAATCTGTAGCAATTAAAAATGGATTCCAAGTTCTGCAAGCATATAAAGAGCTGACATTCATTCTTTTTTGGTGGTTTGAGGTTCTAGGTTCCATCTGCTGAATTATTGTTATTTTTAATATTTATTATCCAAATTCTGAGTTTTGAAGTACAAAACTATATCTAAAACTTTAAAAAAAACTTTGGAGTCACCTACAATTTTGAAGAATTGAATAGGGCAAACATCTTAATCCCTAGATTTGGCTTACAAAATAGTTTATCCTTATCACATTTAGAAGGTTATCAAAAATTTTGACTCCTTGCTTAAATGAACTCTAAAACTAATTTAAATATTATTTTTCATGACAACAAGGAAACAGAAATAAACATGTTAGAATGCAGAATATTTGAACTCAGATCTTCCCAACTCCAAGACTGGCATTCAGTTATCTAGTATGACATCTACCTGCTCTACTTTCTCAATTCTCTAATGAATTATGTAAGAAGAACTCAAAGTGCAATTTTTTTAAGAGTTTACCACAAATTGTTTTGTTTCTTCCTTTCTTGTGCTTACTTTGGTCCTATTTTTCTCTTCTTAAAATATCAAATTGCCTCTTCTAGTAAAGAGAAAAATATATAGGGCAATCTGAAAGTACTTGATCTGCATTTGGGTATCTGTAATCCTTTCCTAGAGAGTAAATATTTTGCAGTATACCTCTGCCAATTGAAAACAGGTGTACATAATGTGAAAAAAAAACCTTTAAGTTTTGGTGAATTGCAAGAGGGCATGGTTTGGAATGGCAACCCAAAAGGCTAAAGAAAATTATTAGCCTGCAACTTTTTAAAATTCCAGGCCTCTGATATTTGTCCAGTTTCAGCAAAAATTCCACTTTAAGAAGTCTTTCTCAATCCCTTTAATTCTAGTGTCTTCCCTCTGAAAATAATTTCCATTTATCCAGCATATAACCATATATAGTAAGTTGTTTGCAAACTGTCTTCCTCCATTGTCTTGTGAGTTTCTTGAGACTAACATCTTTTTGCCTTACTTTGAATTTCTAGTACTTAGCAGTGTCTGGCACATAGTGGGCACTGAATAAATGCTTTTTTAAAATTTTACTCTAGGGATTAGAACTAGAAAGATGGACAGAAGTTGAAAGGAAGAAAAGTTAGGTTTGATTTTTTTTTAGATCTATCCAAACTGTGATGGGCTGCATTCATCTCCATCACTAGAGAGCTTCAAAAAGAGATAAAATGATTACTTATCCAGGCATCCAGTAGAAAACAGTTCTTGTTTGGGTGTAGATTGAAATAAACGGTCCCTAGGGCCTTTTCCAACTTAGATGTTTTTTGGTTCTGTCTTTGTCTCAGTTTCTTTTTCTTTTTAAAAAAAATGAAAATAGATTGTTTTTTATCATGCAACTGTTATGAAAACTAATTTAAAATTTATATAAAACACTTTTTAGCTCTCCAAATAAAGGTATATAATTATTTATTTTAAAAAACAACAAAGAAAAGCCATGAGTTAGTGGGGTAGTTGCCTTGTCAGCCATCAGTTATATTTGAACCCCACTGTGCAAAAGCATTATATTAGAGGCATTTACAAAATAAATGGTCACCTGAGTCCCTGCTCTCAAAGAGTTTGCCTTTAAATAGGAGAGACAGCATATATAGTTGAAATTATTAGAGAACTTTCAGAATTGCAAATGAGAAAGTACAAATTGTTATAGTTCAAATTGATTTAGTGAAGAGGGGAATGACAAGGGAGAGTGAACAAAAAAGATGGTGTGAGGTCCTGATTCTTACCCTAAGGAGGGGGAAATCTAGTTTGTTCTTTATTCTCTCTTTTTTTTTAACCTTGGCTTGGAACGAAGGATTGCTTTGAATGTTCTTTCTGCACTTATTTGTGTTGAGCATCAAAGTCCAATTATGGGGTATCTCAAGGTCAAGAAGGGCAGAGATGGATTATGTGTTGCTATGGAGATTCTGCCTCAGCATCCATTGGCTGGTCTTTCCCCTCTTATCACACCATTGCCTCTGAAGCCCATTTTATTATGAGCAAAAAATTCATGCATAACAGGGACTTTCTTATTATGTTGCTAGAATGACCAAATATTGTGGGAATAACAACATTAATAAATCATCACTGGGATTTAGAGCAATGTTTTGTCTCTACATCTTCTCAGGGAGCTAGGTGTGTACTTAACCTTACTGAAGGGATCAGAATCAGGTGCATTTTTATTTGCATTATTTTTTGCTGTTGATTGTTACAACTATTACTTAATTCTTTCCAAATAGGCATTTCCATTGTTTCATAAGACATGACTTCTCAAAAACCTTTATTAAGTCCTTTTTCCCCATCCATTCCCAAGTCTCACTGTGAGTGATGATAGGCCAAGTCACTTAGAGTCTCATAGACTCAGTTTCTCCATAAATGAAAGAAAAGATAATACTTCTTATTTTCATAACAATGTTTGAGGGAAAACTCTGCAAATTTTAAAGCCTGATAGAAATATGTATTATGATTTTTATTATTGTTGTTACAACAAGCAGACACTAAGCAATAATTAGAAGCCATACTTACATAGAAGATCTGCTCAATACACAGACATCACAGGATTTTTACATGTCTTTCTGGAAGTAATATGACTGCTTTGAACAGCAACAACATTAATAATATGATACGAATACATTTTAGTTGTGTCCAACTTTGTGACCCCATTTGGAGTTTTCTTGACAAAGATACTAGAGGAATTTGCCATTTCCTTCTCCATTTCATTTTGCAAATGAGGAAACTGAGACAAATAGGTTAGTTTATGATTTGCCTATGGTCACACAACTAGTAAGTGTCTGAGACCAAATGAACTCAGAAAGATAAGTCTGTCTGATTCTAAGCCCAGTGATCTTTCCCCTGTGCCACCTAGTTGCTCAATATTAATAGATAGCTAACGTTTATATAGTCCTTTTATGCCTGGCACTGGGCTAAGCACTTTGCCATTTTTATTTCATTTGATTTTCACAATACTCTGAGAAGTAGGGCTATTATTAGCCTCCCACCTACCCATTACAAATGAAGAAATTTATTTAGAGATTAAGTGACTTGTCTAGGATCAAAGAGGATTTCTATCATTTCTTCCCACCTCCCTCTTTTTCTTTTTTGGAAAACTGTTGATTCTTGGTTATCTGCTTACTGTATTGTAGATCATCTTCAGTAAAATCTTGCTTTCTGTATCTTATTGACATTGGCAATTGTCCTGTTTATTTAAGCACTTAGTTGATGAAAAACAGAACCTTTATTTATTCTAGCCCAGAGCTAGAAGAGAAAGCCTTTTGAGCCAAAATAATTACCTCTTTGGAAATACCAACTTGGCTGTAGGTTGGCACTTTGTCTTAGCTTGAGAAATGACAGATTAGAGAGTCATGAGGTTCTTATAGTAAGCTGGATGGGTGAGATCATAAAGGTGGAGACATGGAAAATTTATATGGAATAAGCTCCTATCTAATTTCTTATCACTGTTGCAAGGAGCAGAGGTATAGGAAGTTAACTTAGAAGATTCTTTTTTTTTTTTTTTTTTTTTACAAAGTTTTTTATTTGCAAAACGTATGAGTGACCTTTCAACATTGACCTTTGCAAAAAAAAAACTTTTTTTTTCCCAAGCTTTTCCTTTCCCTCCCCCCACACCCCACCCCTAGATGACAGGTAATCTAATACATGCTAGATAGGATAAATTATATGACAAATACAATACATGTATACATATCTATACAGTTATCTTACTGCACAAGAAACATCAGATCTAGAAAGAGAAGAAGAAAAAAAACAACCTAAGAAGGAAAACAGAATGCATGGAAATATTCACAGAAAGCGTTAAAATGCTGTGTTGTGGTTCACTCTCAGTTCCCACAGGCCTCTCTCTGGATGTATATGACTATCTTCATCGCAGCACAATTGGTTTGAATCACATCATTGAAGAGAACCATGTCCATCAAAATTGATCATCGTATACTCTTGTTGCTGTGTATAATGTTCTCCTGGTTCTGCTGATTTCACTCAGCATCAGTTCATGCAAGTCTCTCCAATCCTCTCTGAAATCCTCCTGTTGGTCGTTTCTTACAGAACAATAGTATTCCATAACATTCATATACCATAATTTATTCAGCCATTCTCCAATTGATGAGCATCTTTTCAATTTCCAGTTTCTTGCCACTACAAAAAGGGCTGCCACAAACATTTTTGCACATGTGGGTCCCTTTCCCTCCTTAAAAATCTCTTTGGGATATAGGCCCAGTAGAAACACTGCTGGGTCAAA
>JAJPUD010002727.1:0-18207 GCA_023553655.1 Myrmecobius fasciatus | reverse complement strand
TATATAATTCTCAACTTCTGAGAGGAAGAGGTAGGATATGGTGTTGCTGTAGGACAGTGCTTTTAAAGGGTAAGCAGTATATACAGCTAAGGGTATGATTTATATTGTGCCTATCTTTCAAAATGCTTTAATGTGTAATTTTATTAAATTCTGATCACTTAATCTTTCCAGGCTCCAGTTTTCTCATCTGAAAAAAATGGTCCAGAAGACCTTCAAGGTTTCTTCCACATCTAAATCTATGATCCTATGATTCCTTCACATAGCAGAGGCAAGCCAGTGATAGTTCCATTGTCACAAACAGAGAAACTGAAGGATATGGAGCTTAAGTAATTTATCTAAAGTCATAAAAATATGCAGCAAAGTTGGCACTGAAGCTGATGGCTTCTGATTTTTTTTTTAAACAATGAACAGCAGAGAATGGAAGGAAGCCCAGAAAAAAGTATAAACAAGCTTTGAAAGGACAGTGTTGAACATCCCATGTGGAATTTTATAGGTACTATGTGTTTTTAAAATACACAGTATATCATTATTATATCATTATATTATAATATGTATAATATATGTATGCATGTATGTACACATACACACGTATTTATAAAAGGAAAAGCAAGCTATATGTTACAGATCTTCTCACTTTCCTCTATAATCTTTTCCTGTTCTACTTTGTATATGAAAACGTTCATTTCATTTGGTTTTTAAATTCCAAACTAAGAGGAAAAAATATATGGGTGACTTCTTATATAATCAACTATGTCATCCATGTGACCCATTGCCTTATCTGGATATGGATTTTTACGAAGGTCACAGAAACTTTCATGGAGTCTTTTGTTCTGACAATAAGTTAAATTTAGAGACATTTGTGATCAATGGACACAACTCTTTAACTTTTTAAAATAGGGGTTTATAACCTAGTGTCCATGAACTTTTTAAAAAATATTTTGATAACCACATTTCAATGTGATTGATTTCAAAACATTGTGACTAGTAGTTCATAGACTTTACCAGATTGCCCAAGGGTTTCATGACACTCAAAATAGTTAAAAACCCCTTTATTTTGGTTCTCTCTTTTGACTCCTCCTTTCCTCAGCAAAAAAAAAAATGAGAAAGGGAAAAATGTGGGAGCTTATTCAGTAAAGCACTAGCTTAAATATCAACTTCATACAAAATTAACAGTTTCAAAGTTTCTCTAGCCTTTTTTTCCTCTCCTTAAAACTTAAACTACCCACCCTTCCTTTTTGATATCCTATTCTAGCAAATCATAAGCCAACACTCTGCCCACAGGATGGAGTCTTTAAAGAAGTCATTTCCTCTTCCATCTCCTTCTGCTTATTCCCATCATGTTTTTCGTGGCACAAGCAACAGGAAAGCCATTGAATAAGCAGCCCAGAAAAGGCATTTCGTTGTTTATATTATTACTGAGTGTTCGCTTGCTAATAATTAGCGCTTCCGCTTTTTTACAGTCTATTTGCCAAAATATATGCAGGGTTTTCTTGAATAAATAAGGGATAGAACTAGGCAAAACTGGCCCCACTGCCTTCTGGGCCAGGCAAACCCTGGAGGTCAATATGGACTGGATTTTTAGAATGGTGTGTTCAGAGGAAGATAATCCTAGTTTGGAAAACTTAAAACGCCAAGATCACTCCATTTGGAGACACTTTGATAGCAACTCAGCTGGTCTTTGTAGCACTGGGTAAAAGGATTCTGTTCTTTTATGGTAGTTTGGCCAATTAGAGGGAAAAAAGACACTCAGCAAAGAGCCATATTCATTGGTTTAGTTGAACAAGACAATTACTTCATCATGCCCCTCATTATAGAATACTCATTTTTCAATGTGAGGCATTTGAGAAATCATAGACTCTGTTGTCAGGGATCCTGGGTTCAAATTCCACTGAAATGAATGACTATGTGACTTTGGCCAAATTATTTTTTAGTAAGCATTTAATAAATACTTGTTGACTGGCTGGGCTTCAGTAAAATGAGAGATTTGGAGCAGAGAATCTTGAAGATCCCTTCTAGCTATAAATCTGCGATGCTGAGCTAATGGAGGCCCAAGGAAGAACCCCCAGACATGAATTCTTTCAATTATTGTTTCCTGTGCTGAATTCTCCACACTGATTTAGCCCTACCTCAGATATTTCTTGTTTTAAAGGAGGAGCTCTTCTGTTCAGTCTTGATGTTCCATATACCTCTGACCTTACCCCTTCTCACCTACTTAAAGATCTCATCACTCCCATTTCTTCCCTCCCAATCAACATCAGTCCCTTTCAATTGCCTCTTTTCTTCTCTTCTCTTGCAAAATTAAGCAAAGAAAAGCTCTCCTAAATCAGAAATCATGCCCTGGAAAACTTAACTTTTTCAGCTCTGGAATTCTCACCTCTAGGATGGATAACTCACTTAGTTCACCTTACCTAGAGAGCAGGTAGCTGTCCACTTTGCTCTCATCATATTCCTCTTGGCACCTTCTACACTGTTCCACCTTTTTCCTTTCCCCCTTCCAGTCCTGGACCAATAATCAAACCATTACTGATTTGGAGTATTGAAGAAGTTATATCAATTTACTCATCTATAGTTTTATTCAACATCCTGTAACTTTCCAAACTATATCTCTTTCTATTCATCATTACACCATTGGTGTTTCTCCTCCGATTAGAATATAAGCTCCTTCCATTAGGGAATGTCTTTGCTTTTACAGTTGAATCCCCAGAACTTGTTGTAGTATTTGACACATAATTAATAATAAATTTTGTTTTTTTCCATTAATTTACTAATTTCATCTACTGGCCCTGTTTTTTTGTTGTTGTTTTGTTTTTGCTGAGGAAATTGGGGTTAAGTGACTTGCCCAGGGTCGCACAACTCAGAAGTGTTAAGTGTGTGATTTGAACTCAGGTCCTCCTGACTTCAGGACTGGTGCTTTATCCACTCTGCCACTTAGTTGCCCCTCTCTGTCTTTTTTTTTTTTTTTAGTGCTTTCCAGGATTACCAAATAGGCAAGAAAGCTGAGAGAGGAATGAAGAATATACTTTCTGAAAAGTGATTGAAGTTACTTAGAGTTGTTTATCTGAATGTGAGATTTTATGAATATTGGTGGAAGGACATTCCCCATTTTGCCTTTCCCCTCCTTAAATAAAAGGAAAAAAAATAGATTTGATCTCCTTGACCTCAAAGGACAACAATTAAGGGTAATAGACAGAAGCTCCATAGGGATATATTTCAGCTAGAATAATGGGAAATTTCCTAATAATTATAGCTGTTTCAGAATAGATAGGATAAATTCTGAAGGTAGGGGGTTTCTCAATACTGAAGATCTTCATGAGGAAAGTGGAATATACACTTATGAAAGGAATTGCTACTCAGGTACTTGGAATAAATGACCTCCTAGGTCCCTTCCAATTCTGAGTAAGCAATTGCATGACTTTTAACTTTCAGTGTTTCTGGGTTTTTCACATTTTCCCCAAAGACATGATAGCCATAGGATTTCAGGAAAAATGCCAATAAAGTACTCCAGTAAAATAACTATTACTATTATGTGATTTGTTCATTTTTTAATGATGGCTATAGTAAGGCGAGAGTAATAGGTTTCCCCATTTTGATTCCTTTTTCCTCATCTCCTTATCCCTTCTACACCAATGTGCCTGAAAAGTAGAGTTGTGCATCAAATGGGGTTGTACAAAGATTTCCATTGCTATTGGGCTGTGCCTCAAATTCTAATTAGCTTAAAGTCTCATTGAAAGACTTCAAGATTACCTCCTAATGGTGTCTCATAGAGATCTTCTTTATCATGAATTATATACTTTACAATCTGTGCCAAGACAGCTAAAATGATTATCACCATGACTTACAAATTATTGTTCCATTCAGTTCTTGAGCCCTATAATAATGTGGTACGGTTGAAATTATTTTACTTATACTGTATTTTTAAGTTCATGTAAGGACATGAACCCGACTCAGATTAAACTGTTTATTAAATAATGTCCCCAAATGAACTTAATGTATTTTCTAGTTTTTCCAGCATGCATTACTAATTTAACCTATTTCCTTTATTCAGGCCAGATGAATTACATATATATGAAAGTTCCATTGTCCACCTGAAGCTTATAATTAAGTAACAAATTGAAGATTGTTCCATGAAAGATTTTTAAGTTTAGAAAACACCCAGGGCAAATTAGTACCACATCTTCCAACTCACTTTTAGGTACAACAATTGCTTCTGACTTTTAATGAGCCCCTTTTTAATCACCATTCCCACATCCCTGCAAAAGAACTAAAATACATGCAACTCTCCATTTTTTTTCTTTTTAGGGAGAAAAAAAATAAAGGAACTCTAGCAAAAAAACAAAACAAAACAAATCAAAACAACACAAACTTCTTCCCCCCCCAAAAAAAGAAAACCCAAAAAAGAAATTTTCCCATCAAATCTTAAATATGTATATATTTGAGATATATATATATATGTAGATATATCTCAAAAATATAGTTTTAATGAAGGATCTTTATATTCTATGTTTCTGTAACTTCCCAACTACTTCCCCAAATAAAACTTTCCCTTGTAGCAGAAAATTCTAGAGTTAAGAAAAGCACATCAACACATTGACAGGCCCTTACAATGTACATCTCATTCTGCACCAACACTACTACGTCTCTGTTGAGAAGGAAAAAAAAAAGGTACAATATGTTTCATTAGTAGTCCACTAAAGTCTGTTGGTTCTTATGACTTTCAGTGCTGTATTCCTTTTAACAAAATACCACTGGCTAGGTATGGCCCCAAATTCATTCCCTTGATAAGCCTCCAAATTCTGTACATATGCAAATAGTCTTGAAAGGGATAATATATAATAAACCTTTTCATTATATCTAAATGCAAATGAAACTTTCAGATGTTTTCTGACAGCAGATTTTGATAATCAAGATTAGGTTATTAAACTATGGGGGTAGAATAGGGAAGAAGGGCAGAGAAATAAAAGACCCAAACACTTCTTTCACTTGTTTATAATTTGGCCTGTCTCATTCCTGGACAGAAACAATATTCTTCAGGGGTGGTGGACTTAAAAATAAAAATTTATTGACCTGTTAAAGTTTTTTCAGGTAATTTGGTTCACTGATATTTGATGTTATTCTGTGGAGGATTCCGGCCAGTTTCTTAGGAGCACTAAAAACTTTGGTTCCCTTTGCATTTGTTGTGTGTTGTTGTTGGCTTGTGGTTTTTCAGCCATGTTTGACTCTTTATTAGCTATTTTTAAAATTTATTTCTTATTTTGCTGAGGCAGTTGGGGTTAAGTGACTTGCCCAGGGTCACACAGCTAGGCAGTGTTAAGTGTCTGAGGCCAGATTTGAACTCAGGTCTTCCTGACTTCAGGGCTGGTACTCTATCGACTGTGCCACCTAGCTGCCCTATGTTTGACTCTTGATGATCCCATTTGGGGTTTTCTTGACAAAGATACTGGAGTAGTTGCCATTTCTTGCTTCGGCTCATTTTATAGATGAGGAAACTGAGGCAAGGAAACAGAGTTAAGTGACTTAATGAGAGTCATCCAGCTAAGACATATATGAATCTGAATTTGAACTCAGATCTTCTTGACTTTAGGCCCAGTGCTCTATCCACTATGCCTCCATTTTCATTAACTATATCAAAATCAAGACCAGCCTAGGAGATCTGATACATTTCTGGACTTTGATGGCAGAATCACCTACTTTAGGAACAGATTGGTAATAAATCCTCCCACAGTTATGATCAAGATTGTTGACAGTCCTTGTTTTGATCCCAGTCTTTTGGAAGAACTTGAACTATTCAGAATCACTAGAGAGGCTTTGCCAAAAGGGCAGACATCCTAAGGTCCATCTGAACGTCAGAGCCAGCCAAGGGCCATTCATGAAATTCAGGGTTAAGCCAACTATCTATTACCTGCTGTCTCAGACATCATGCAAGTCCCTTGTCATCAGCTTTCACCTACAGATTCCTACCTCAGATTCCAGGCTAAACTAGCATAAGGCTATAAGGTTTCTTAGTCTTAAGGTATTTATTCTTATCCCCCAAAATCAGTTGCATCCATTAGCATGTTTAAAGTTGTGTTGAGGGGCAGCTAGGTAGCCCAGTGGATAGAGCACCAGCCCTGAAGTCAGGAGGACCTGAGTTCAAATGTGGTCTCAAACACTTAACATTCCCTAGCTGTGTGACCCTGGGCAAGTCACTTAACCTCAATTGCCTCAGCAAAAAGCAAAATAAATAAACTTGTATTGATATAAACCTGCTCTATTTTCTTAGCCAAGGAATATTGGTTGTAATATCTATTACTGACTCGCTTAGGCTGGAAATAGGGACATCACACAATGCCTTGAATTGTTCCTTTCCTCGCTTCCATGAGAGCGAGGAGGTCAGGGTGAAAACCATATTACCATGAGGCTTAGAAGATTTATAATGGTTGGGTAAGAACTGAAGGATGGTGTGAATGCTTCCTTGTCAAGCTGATTGAGGTATAAATAGAAACTAAAGCAAACTTTTGAGAAGCTTCTTTTCGTATAACATAATTACATTTGAAATGCTTTCTCTATGTGAGAAACACAGTACTGGAGTTCACGGTGAATGCAATTTTGGGTAGAATAGCACTTCCCTTGAGATGATCTGATTTTCAGAGAGGAGGCTCCCTAGCCAATCAGTCATGAGAGTATCAGTAAGATATACCACTCCAGATGAGTAGAGAAACCATTCTCCTTAACAGTTCTCCCAGTGTCCTACAAAGTGTCCTAGCAACACAACTAAAGATCTAGTTTGAGCAGTAGAGGGCACTCCCAAGCTTAAAACACCAAATAGAATACCCTTTAGATCACCAAGAAACCAGAAGGATGAATTCCCTCAGAAAATAACTTAGGGGAGTGAAAAGGAACTTACTCCAAAGTTACTGTTGTTCTTGTTATATACTTTAACTTATTTTCCCCTTTGAAATGAACTTTCAAAGTTTTCCTTAATCTTTAAATTTTAAAAGAGTTCAAAGGATGGGGCTCTATTCTATGTACTTACAAGTAGTGAGTAAGTCACCGGACTCTTCCTGTAACATGTTCACTGAAATAAAAATGAGTATCATTTGTCACTTTTGATTTGGCTGCTTAATTGTGCACATGTGTTTTAACTACTTGTCATATGAATAGACCCCATCCTTGGAGTTCAGAAACAAATGAAAGGTGGGGATAGCTTAGTCCTCATTTCAATAAAAATTATAGAGAGGTAACCAAGTTGGAGGTAACAAGAAAATGAGCATTAGAATAAAACATAATGTTAACTCAGAAAGATTCCCCAGAAGGAACATTTGTTCAAAATTGCAGTGATTTTGCCCAATTTATTGTGGGAAAATTGCAGAAAGATGATTGTTCAGTTGCCAATCATTCCTCTGGCCATGCTGTTTTAAATAGATGCTGAACCTTTTTTCCCCCTACCATTTGCCTTTGCTAGAAATGCCAATGCAAAATTTGACTTAGAAGCCCTGGATAATTTTTTATTTAAATGCTTCCTGGGTATGTTTTCAATGCTGATCTTTCACCACAAAGCTGTTAAGAAAATGTTTTCTAATATATGTTGTGTGTAAAGAGATTTTTATAGGTCAATAAAATCCCCCATGGAGAATTGAGAGGGGGGGTGTTAAGAAATATTGAACTTTTTTTTTCTTCATTCTCTTGTGGTTAGACTGGCATATTTTCAGTGTGTAGAAAGAAATGTTGGTGGACTTGTGAGTATATAACAAGGATTGGGAATCTTGAGTAGCCAGAGGATGTCATTCTAAGGAAAATGTCTTTAAGCCAACACACCATGCTGTACAGATTCCAACTCAGTTTAGGCTATTTGCATTGTCATGGAGGGGTCAAAGGATCAGTGATCTAGCCATCAAACCCAACTCTCCCTTCTTTTATAGATTAGGGAACTGAGGGTGAAAAAGGTTAAATTACTTTCTCAGGATCACTTAGCTAGGCAATGTCTAAGGCATGATTTGAATTCAGATCTTCCTGATTCAAGCCAGCACTTTGCTAGCTCAGCAGTGACTACTATAAGGTGTATCACCTACATGCCCCGAGTGCCTCTAATCATTTTACTACTCTTCCCCCCTGCTCTGTCTTCAGTTCATTGAGGTGCAGGAGAAGAGAGGATATATCATTGCTAATAGGGGAACTAGTACCCATCTTGATATTCCTTGGACCTCACTTCAGATGAGGGTATCAGCCAACTATACAACTGGTACACTCTATGAATAATGACTAAACTAAAATGGATCCATTTATTCTTTTGAGAAGAAAATAGTGTACTTTTGGAGGAATATTAATTTTTTTTCAGATTCCTAGGATTAAGTAGGACCTTTAGTATAGTGGCAGAGTTCTAAATGGGGTCTGGAGATTTCAAATGGTTTAAAACTATTACCTAGAAAATTAACAACCTATAATTCAACAAATGTTAACTGACTGCCCAATACACTGAAAATAGCAAAAGGAAGAGGAAATGTAGCATTTTCAAAAATGGAAAAACAGTACCACTTTCTAACCAGCTGCAGATAAGAATGTTTAAGTTCCTGGGGTGGGGAACAAATTATAGTTAAATTGCTCCTTCATTGGGAACGATTTCAGTCTTTGGCTACTTATAAAGAAAACAATGGTCTATTCAGCAAGCTCTTCAGGGAAAGGGGGGGAGGAAGGGAAAAAAGAAAGGAAGGAGGGAAAGAAAGAAGGATGGAAGAAAGCACTTATCTGTTCTGAACTTCATCAAAATGCATCAACTATCAAATTTGACAAGAGAATGTGAATAGGAGAAAAGGAATCTAATAACAGGTGAAAGTTGTACATTTGAGCAGATGGTCTTGCTGCAAGTGATAATGGTCTTCATCATTGAAGTTGGCATTCATTTGGAAGTGCTCTATACCTGGAGAGTCTGGGGAAAATAAGGTAGCTCTCTACCCCTCCCCCCAATGCAGAAAGAATTAGAATATAGAAGAAATTTATTACGAAATAAAAAGGCTCAAAAAGCTTATATCATGAGTATGACTAGTACTGAGAAGAATGAAATACAGATGTAATTTTATTATAAGATCTCTATAAAGCAAATAGACTGTAGAATTGTAAGCCCCAACAGATGGCTAAATAAAAATTTCAACAAAATAAGATTCCAGTAAACCAAAACAATTTGGAAATTTGCTTGGAATTTTGGTTTTTCTCATAGTTATTAATTTATCACAGTTTAATGAAAATAGATTTCCCCATATTTTGCAAATTTTGTAGGGCATACAGAGAAGATATACATACAAGAACTGGAACTAGGAACTATAGAGGATAATTCAGTTTTCCTATTTCCCAGTAATCTCTAGGTCATGAGATCATACTTTTTAAATTTGGAAGGGCATTCACAGATTATCTGCTTTAAGCCTCTAATCTAATTAAAGGTAAATGGAGTTTTCCCAGAAGCTATGATTTGTTTTTCCTTTCCTATTTCATATATGCTACTTAACCTCTGGGCTTCCCAAAATTTCAGGTAAAAATTCCAGATAGCCCAAAAATAATTTTCATATACGTAAAGTCCTTCTTAACAGTCTTGATTTAGCATGTTTCCAGGGCTTAGGTTTTTTTTTAATATAAAAAAATCATAACAAATATACAGCATAAAGGATGATACTTCATTTTCTAAGTATATTACAGCTTGAAGAGCATACACATACCTTTCAGTTAGGAAGCTGCATTGGTAAACATATGAAAGGCAAAAGAAGCCAGTTTTTCCAGTTATAATATTCCCTCTATCTTCATATATTTGACAAAGTATCTTGTATTCTCAATAAGTCTATGCAAATAGTCTATTTCATTGAGTAGAATGGAATAAAAATTTTCAGATTTGTTGAGTCATGAACTACTGAAAAGGAAAGAAGAGGTGAAGGGGGAGTGGGTGAGAAGGAAATGGATGGAGGACAGGAGAGGGAGGGAGAGAATGAAAGATGCATAATGATATGCCTTGATATTCCAAAACTTACATTCTATACCTGAACTCCCCAATTTAATCCCTTATATTCAGTTATGGCTTCCTGGCTGCCTGGAGTTCGAATCTCTTATATCCCTTTCTTCAAAGTAAACTGCCTATTAGTAAATTCTTACCCATGTATTTGAATAATCAGATTATGTTATTAATTATTCAAAGATACCATGAAGATCAGGCTTTCTAAGCCTCCATCAAGCCTCCAGGCAGCATCAATTCTTATTCTCCCCCCCCCCTTTTTTTTCTTTTTATTGGTAGCTGCTCCTTCCGTTCTGTTAAGCAATTATTATAGCTATCATGGCGTCAGCAATTATCTTCCTTGACAGTCTAGGTAAGTATGGCAGGACACATAACCACAAGATTTATCTAAATAGTCCGGTTGTTTGTTTGTTTGTTTTTTTAAACCACTATGAAATGGATTTTATCTATGAAATGAATAAAAATTATAAAGGATCACTCTTCTTTCACTATGAAGATATTGGGATGACAGAAAAGGGGGCCAAGGCTGCAATAGAATTTTAGAGAATAAGATTACTGTTTCTTTTTCCTTTGGTTGTATAAGGAAAACAGTTGTATCCTCGTTCATCTTAGCAAGGAGATTCTCTATACCAGAGGTTCTTAATTTGGATCTGAATTTTAAAAACATATATTTTGATAACTATCTCAACATAATTGGTTTCCTGTATAATACTATGTATTTTCTTTTATGCCTTTAAATGCATTATTCTGAGAGTTGTATTATGTAATATATATGTATATATGTGTGTGTCTATGTACTTGTATGTATATGTAAACTACAAGGTAATATGGAGGAGGTAACTGAGGAATTTAGGAGATGTCTATGAAAAGAGGTAGCACCAGAGATGAGCCTTGAAAAAGATTGTAAGAGGGTGCAAGAGATAATGACATAGAGGGAAAGCATTTCAGGCATTGAGGACATCCAGGAGGAAGATAGAATGCTATATTCCCCGGAATAGAAAGTAGGGCAGTTTTACTGGAACAAAAAGTGCAGGAGGGAAAGTAATAGTACCTGAGCTGACCCTTGAAAAAAGATAAGGATTCAGAGGTGGCAATTAAAAGAGAACACATTCCAAGTATAGGGAATGTCATGAACAAATATACAGGGGAAGGAGATAGAATGTCAGGTTTGAAGAATAGTCAGTCCAGTTTCAGTGGAGCACAGAGAACATAAAGAGGACTGATACAAAGTTAGTCTGGAATGGTGTGATCTCTTGTTCTCACATCATCCCCTAGAAATGCTTAAACCTGTCAATCAGTCAAGATCCAATCAAGGCAAAATATATAGGGAATATCACAACCTTTTTCTTGGACCATGTGTTGCTTAACTTTTTATTTACATGAGCTTTTTTGAGTGTTATAATTGCTGATATTTATACAGCATTTTCAAGTTTACAAACTGTTTTATGTATATTATTTCATCCACACTGTAGACTTATGCTTGTGTCTTCTAAAATCCTTTGGTTGTTTTCACATACCCATATTTCCTCATTTACTTGTGCCATATTTTCCCACCTTAGTGAGGGACTTTATATTTATATCTATAGTATTTCATCTTACCTTTTGCTAGCACTTAGTACATCATTCTATCTTGTTGAAAAATGTTTGGGTTCTGACTCTTCCATTTAGGTAACTATCTTTTCCACTTTTGTGTCATTTAAGTCATTCGAGTTTTTATTCAAGTCACCTAGACACACAAATTTTAAACATCATAAGGCAAAGGACAAGTTAAGTCTAGAAGCAATTGTAAATAGTACCTAGAAGAACTTATATGTGCCAGGAACTGGGAATGAAAAATACAAGAGAAAAAGAAAAACTGTCTCTAACCTCAAGAAGCTTACATTCTAATGGAGGAGAACAATGTATAAAAGGGAACTGAAAAAGCAAGGGGACATATGGTAGTTACATACATAGTGACAAAATCTAGAGGGTCAAGAGTGGAGCTGCAAAAGAACTAAAAGATGGCTGGATGGGAGCACTTGAAAGGTTCCAAGAAAAAAAAATCACCAAAGGAGGGAGGGGAAGGGGCAAGGACAAGGGCTATGAGATCTGCCAGAGTTAGAAGGGTACAAGAAGGGACACTAATACTAGGGACCCTTCACTAGAGACCTCCCTTCATAATGATCCATTTGAAGGTGTCTGTTCAGCAAGCTCAAAATCCATCAATCATCCAACACCTTTCCATCTTTTCCACAAAGGATAGCATTAGAAATATTTTTGATACATTCTAGGTATGTTACATCTATACTATTCAGTGGAAAGATTAGCATATGGAATAAGAGTAAAAAAAGTATTTCAGCATCAAGAATTAAAGGAAATTCAATGTTTTTATGAATTACTTAGAAACCTAATGGCCACATGCCATTTTTCTTCAAAAAATAAGTTTTGGATATGTAAAGTGTTGAACATCATATCACAAATGCTCACAAAAAATGAATCACTTTTAATTTTGCAGAAAAGAAAGAATTGATTATTAGTATTCAGAATCAAAGTCTGCATTTAGATAATTGAACAATAAGATCAAAAGTCTAAATCAATAACAAATTAGAAGGATAAAACTGAGAAGAACTCATTATATGTGGCTACAACAATGCTAACTGGCCTAAGATTTCTAACTTAGAAAAATGGAAAATGATGGGGGGAAACATTGATTCTACTACCAGTTTTTAGAATTTATTTGATGCAAAATAGTCACCATAGTAAGGAGGTTAGAAAGGCCCAGAAATTATCTCAATCAACCAATATTGATCTCTAAGCCAAATAGATAAAGCAGCAAAGGGTCACACTAGTTTAGAGTGTATAGATGTTTGGAAAATATTAAGAGTAGGATGATGTACAATTTAAAAAAAAACATCAAGAGGAGGTTGATATACAATTTTAAAACAATTTTAGTATTGCTTCACCAAACATTGATTTGCAAGCAAGAGCAGAAGAGTTCATTCCCTAAAAAATAGCAGGTAAACAAAGTATTACTGCAGAAAAAATTAAAAGTAAAGAAAATAGGTTTACTCTATGTAACTTGTGTCATGACACATTAAACAATATAAACATATAAACAAAGAGGATAAAATGCTTATGTGATTTGTCATTTTGCCTGATATAGCATTCAATGCTCAATAATATTAAATAACTACATTCTACCTCTTAAAAAATAAATTATATCTCTGTGGCAACCCTAAGTTGAGTGTGAATTTATTAATTACTTTTACTTTTTAAAAAATTAGTAATTAATAATTTTCTCTCTCTTCAATCTACTCTCATTTTTAAAAAGTGTAAAAATATACATAGTCAAGCAAAATAAAATATCACATTGTCCATGTCTTTACTACTTAGTATTAAGCAGAGCTTTATTATTTCCATCCCTCTTAAGAGAGAGTAACAGAGACAGACAAACTTAAATTCATACAGACTGAGACTGGGTGAATGATGGGAGGGAAGAGGGAAAGTGGAAGGGATAGAATAATAACCTTAATTTAAAGATGTTTGGGTTAAAACAATGGTTAAAATATTTGGAAATACTTTCTTGTTATCAGAATGCAGCTTACTTTCATATATTTACAACTAGTTCTTTCCTTCAATCTGCATCTATACCATGAATCAAAATGCTTACAACATTCAAAAGGAGAGCAACTTTGCTCTCCAAGGTACATATGTAATTCTTGTTCAAATAAGCAGTATTTGCAGAATTGCAGGAAATTTGGCCAAGAATATGGTACTCAGAAAGTTTTGATTAAAACATACATAAATCACAGCAGCTAGGTAAAACAATAGATAGTGTTGGAATCAGGAAGATCTGAGTTCAAATGCAGCCTTGGATGTTTACTAGCTATATAATCCTAGGTATGTCAACTGAACTTTTTTTTACTTCATTTTTTCTCATCAGCAAAGGTGAGAATAATAATAGTACCTACCTTTCAGGGTTGTTATGGGGATAAAATGATATTTTATTTGTAAAGTGTTTATAAGCTCTAAAGCAGCTAACTATACTACTATTTTTTAAAATTAATTATTATTATTATTTTTGCTGAGGTAGTAGGAGTTAAATGACTTGCCCAGTGTCACACACCACTAGAAAGTGTTAAGTGTCTGAGGTCACATTTGAATTCATGTCCTCTTGACTTCAGGGCTGGTTCTCTATCCATTGTACTAGCTGGCTGCCCACTACTACTTCTACTTTTATTGTCACTATACACATATAAGCTATTATAATGAATAATATTATATTTATGTGAATATATATGTGCTGAATACATTTTTGTTATCCTGAAGTTTTGAAGGAGTAATTTCTAATTTTTAAATGATTCTTTACCAAAATCCTAAACTACAAAGCCATGGTTGTACTTAAACTTAAAGCATCCTATCAAATAATCTCAGGCTTTAGATAAATGAATTAAAAAGCAAACTATCTCATCTTTTAACAGTTAATATCACGTGTTTCAATTAATCTCTTAATAGCCACAGATTTTTTTTAATGGTTTTAATTTACAGGAGAGAAAAGGCAAAGTATGCAAAAATGTGATTAACCATGTCCTTCCATAAAACCTATTTTTTCACCACTTCAGCAGCTACAAATGCACAGTAGCCATACCATTACAATTGTTCTAATATATGAGAAAATTGGGGTGCTTTTTACAAACTGCCACTATTTAGTTAATTCATGGATCCCTAAATTCCAAATGTACCATGACAGAATAATGAATGCTTTTTGACTAAGAACAAAACATACTGTGTTGTCCTCCCTAGGCTTTTAATTTGATCTAATAGTAAGGATTTAGCTATTGAGTCAGAATATGATTGTGTATAATCAACTTTCATGAGAATAACCTTGATGATCAAGTGATTAATGTAAAGCAGTTGGAATATACCTTTTTTTGAAAAACCTCATCTGGTTTGCTAGATTTACTAGCTAAAAAGGAAGTCTCTTCTTTATAAAAGGAGCCATCATAAAGCTGAAGTGTATTCTGAGAAAATACATATTTTTCAATATAAACTACTAAAATGGAATTTAGAATAATTTTCAGATTAGGAAAGGTAATGTCTTTCTAATAGTGGCATTAATTGCAGAGGATAAGGAATAAATAAAAGGACCTCGGGAAATTAAACAAAAATATTTATCAAGCCCCCTGGTGTGCTATAATTTATGTAAAATTATAGAATATTGCCTCCCAAATAATTTTTCTTCTCTATTTTTTGCATATCTGAAATATGTACATAAATATATATTTAAGGGGAGCTCAAGAGGCACCTCCATTCAAGTGCTGAGAAAATATAAAGAAGTCTAAGGCATCCAGTCTCTGCTCTCAAGAAGCCCATTTTAATTGACTAAACAAAACAAACACATGTTAATTAGAGGACAGTTAGGCAATTAAATGCTATTTAAGGTTTGGAGAAAGATCAGGCACTAGTATGGGCTCTCCCAGTTCCAATCACCTTAGTTTTCTTCTCTGTAATAGCACAGTACAGATTTTATAAATCTTTGTGACAGATAATCTTCCTAGACCCTAAGAAATTAAGGATATATGATTAGCTACTTCAGAAAAGGACAACTAAGTGGCACAGTAGATAGAGCAGCAGGTCTGGAATCAAGAAGACTTGAGTTCAAATTTTGCTTTAGGCACTTACTAGTTGTGTGACCTTAGACTAGTCATTTAATCATGTTTGCCTCAGTTTCCTCATCTGTAAAATGAAATGGCAAAAGAGGTGGTAAACCACTCTAGTATCTTTGCCAAGAAAACCTCAAAAAGGAGCAAAGTCAGACATGACTGAAACAACCAATAATAACAGTTCAGAAAGATGGGCATACAAAGAACGACTCCACTCTTAAGAGAAACAAAGCCATTTTATTGAACCAGATCACAGTGCCTATCATTTAATAAATACCTGTTAACTAAATGACTGATTGAATATCTATAAATTCTAGTAATAGTTGTAAGTAGAAAATGAGTGGGAAATAAAGTTTTAGTTGACATTAAACGAGTATAAGACCTGGGTTTTAACTTGTACTCCCCTTACTGCCCATGAACAAGACGAGACTGTAGTTTCTTCATATGTAAAGTTAGGGAGTTGGAGGAGATAGATCCCTTTTAAGACCCCTACCACATCTAAAGTTTTGATCTCCTATGATCTTGTATTATAATGCAAGTAAGTAGTGTGAAGGTAAATTTTATTTATTTTTTTTAATGAACTTCCAGTCTACTTTGGTAAAACACATATGGGTGCTATCTTTATTGATCATATATTTTTTTTTCCTTTTTCAAACACCTTAATACCACAGACTCCCACACCAAGCATCTGTAGTGCAAATCATTGGCAGCTGTATCACATCGATTTATTCCCACCTCAAAATACACAGACTTAACAAAGAATCATTTGTTCTCTCTATATTTCCAGTGCATAAAATGTGTTACTTTGTAAAGCATCATGGTTTACAAATCTAGTGGTTGTGTAAATAATTTTCTGTAGGAGATTTGAATTTAAGAAAAAAATTACACCACATACTATAACTTTAAGAGTTTGATTCAAATTTTTTTTGTTCTTTCCCTACGTTGTTATATTGTAATCAGGACTCTTTAAGCTATTTTAATAAAGGAGGGGAACGACTTTATTTTTAATATGTCACAATTCAATGAGCATATTTAGCAGCGACTATGTGCTAGATCCTGTGTTGTAATACAAAGAAAAGATAAATAATTGCTGGTTTCAAGAAGCTCACATTCTATTAGAATGGTGAGAAGACAACATACACCTATGTAAGTAAATGTTAAAATATATACAAAGTAATGGGGTAAGGGAGGGAGGAGAGGGTAAGGCACAGGGCCAATATGAAGGACTATTTGTTGATAATAAAAGAATTCCAGAGGGCATAGTAAGCTACAAGAGCATAAGAATGCTGGAGATAATTAGTATTGCTTTAGAGGCATATGGAGGGCATATATTGGGTTAAGTAGCTTCACTTAGGCAACTTAGTAAAGTGCCAGGATAGTAGATTATTATACATTTCATAGCAGCAAATGGTCTGTTGATTTAATTATAAATCCTTAAAAAAGGTAGGAAGAAATACTTGAGATGGTAATCAGATTGATCTGGGGTACTCTTTGTTATTTTTATTATAACCCCCCAATTAAATATTTCCATCTAATAAAATCAAAATGGGGTACTTTGTAGTAAATTGTGTCATACCTCCAACTGTGAATAGGTACTATTTAGCTTCTATTTCTACAAACCATTGAGTTCACTTCACATTTTTATGCCCCATATTGGAGAAATAAAAAAGTAGCAAAAGAGTCAATAAATGTGTTTTAACTGTTACAGGGGATGTGGAATCCATTTAAATTTCTTTAAAGGATGTCTTTGACCTAAATGTGCTGTATCCTCAGAAATACTTAGAAATGAGGTACCTCAGGTCATGATATCAGGTGACACTGAGCCAATAGGGATTTATAGTCACTAACTAATGAATTTAGGTGACACAAGCTTAGGAGGGCAATAACGAAGAAGTAGTTTAAGTCATATGAGATACTCTCAGGGAACTGAAGTTAGGCCAACCAAATTGTTTAAAAAAAAATCTTTAAAGTGTTACTGTGTGTATATATATCATTACATTGTTCCATTCATCTCTGTATACACTTTTTCTGGAAAGAGTAATGCATAAAAAAGATAGGAATGATGGCTTGGCAGTAATTTTACATGTAAAATTAATGTTTCCTCATATGAAATAGATATTTATTCTAAATATAACAGTGCTGAGGTAATTATGCTTAGTGTTTCCAGCCATAGAGAAGGAAAGAAAGGGAAAAAGAAACATTTATTAAACACTTCCAGTGTCCAAGGTACTGTGCTAAGTTTTTTATAAATATTATTTAATTTGGTCCTTGTAATGCCCTGGCATAGTAGGTGATGTTATCTTTTATTTCTGTTTACTGAAGCAAACAAAAGTTAAAGTGACTTCCCCAAAGTTACACAATTAGTAAATTTGAATTCAATTCTAACTAAATAAGCCAAGTACTCCATCCACTGCTCCTCAGCTGCCTCTGGACATGGGATTGAATACTAATAGAATAGGAAAATGATGCCTTCAGCACATTGAAAGTGGGTGTCTTCTTAGAACAGTTACTGATAATTTTTCATCATACTATATTTAACTGATGGTTTTAAAATGTGATGCTAATTAATAATTTTCCCACTTCTCAGTGATGATC
>JAJPUD010002726.1:208306-297606 GCA_023553655.1 Myrmecobius fasciatus | reverse complement strand
CTATCTATTTAGTGCTATACCAATAAAACTCCCAAGAGATTATTTAATTGAACTAGAAAAAATAACAACAAAATTCATCTGGAAAAACAAAAGGTCAAGAATTTCAAGGGAATTAATGAAAAAAAATGCAAATGAGGGTGGCCTAGCTGCACCAGATCTAAAACTATATTATAAAGCAGTGGTCACCAAAAACATTTGGTACTGGATAAGAAATAGAGTAGTGTATCAGTGGAATAGGTTCGGTTCACAGGACAAAATACTCAATGACAATTGTAATCTAGTGTTTGATAAACCCAAAGACCCCAGTTTTGGGGATAAAAACTCACTATTTGACAAAAACTGCTGGGATAATTGGAAACTAGCATGGAAGAAATTAGGCATTGATCCACACCTAACACCATATACCAAGATAAGGTCAAAATGGATTCATGATCTAGGTATAAAGAGTGATATTATAAACAAATTAGAACAATGCAGGATGGTTTACCTCTCAGACCTGTGGAGGGGGAAGGAATTTGTGACCAAAGAAGAACTAGAGGTTCTCATTAATCACAAAATAGATAAGTTTGACTATATCAAGTTAAAAAGTTTTTGTACAAACAAAATGAATGCAGACAAGATTAGAAGTGTAGCAGTAAACTGGGAAAATATTTTCACATCCAAAGGTTCTGATAAAGGCCTTATTTCTAAAATATATCGAGAATTGACTCAAATATATAAGAATTCAAGCCATTCTCCAATGGATAAATGGTCAAAAGATATGAACAGACAATTTTCAGACGAAGAAATTGAAACTATTTCCGGTCACATGAAAAGGTGCTCCAAGTCACTATTGATCAGGGAAATGCAAATTAAGACAACTCTGAGATACCACTACACACCTGTCAGATTGGCTAAAATGACAGGAAATGATAATGATAACTGTTGGAGGGGATGTGGGAAAACTGGGACACTGATCCATTGTTGGTGGAACTGTGAACGGATCCAACCATTCTGGAGAGCAATTTGGAGCTATGCTCAAAAAGTTATCAAACAGTGCATACCCTTTGACCCAGCAGTGTTTCTACTGGGCCTATATCCCAAAGAGATTTTAAAGGAGGGAAAGGGCCCCACATGTGCAAAAATGTTTGTGGCAGCCCTTTTTGTAGTGGCAAGAAACTGGAAATTGAAAGGATGCCCATCAATTGGAGAATGGCTGAATAAATTATGGTATATGAATGTTATGGAATATTATTGCTCTGTAAGAAACGACCAACAGGAGGATTTCAGAGAGGCCTGGAGAGACTTGCATGAACTGATGCTGAGTGAAATCAGCAGAACCAGGAGAACATTATGCACAGCAACAAGACTATACGATGATCAATTCTGATGGACATGGTTCTCTCCAACAGTGATGTGATTCAAACCAGTTCCTACTGCTCAGCGATGAAGATAGTCATATACATCTAGAGAGAGGCCTGTGGGAACTGAGTGCGGACCACAACACAGCATTTAAACACTTTATGTGAATATCTCCATGCATTTTGTTTTCCTTCTTAGGTTGTTTTTTCTTCTTCTCTTTCTGGATCTGATGTTTCTTATGCAGTAAGATAACTATATAAATATGTATACATATATTGTATTTGTCATATAATTTATCCTATTTAGCACGTATTAGATTACCTGTCATCTAGGGGTGGGAGGTGGGGGGAAGGAGGGGAAAAGCTTGGGAAAAAAAGTTTTTGCAAAAGTCAATGTAGAAAAATCACTCATGTTTTGTAAATAAAAAGCTTTATTAAAAAAAAAGAGAGAGATTGGCACTGCTGCAAAGGTGACACCATAAAGGAAGACAATCAGGCTGGGAAAGAGCAGCACATGAACCAGGAAGTCCTACACCTAACCCTTGAGAGGGTTCAGAAAAAAAAGTTATCCAAGAGAGCAATGTTAGGGTATTAGGTTTCTGGGCATGTGGGCCATAGCCAAAGACTGAGAGGTAAAGAATATAAACTGGTGAGGAGAAAACACTTTTCAATTTAATCCTTTGCAAGGTACAATTTTGCCTTGGATCAATCCATCAACATACCTTGCTAGAGCACCTAAATATTTTAGGCATCATGCCAGCTATTGGGGATGAAAATAAAAAATGAGGATCTCTGTCCTGAGGAAGCTTACATTCTATTGGAGAAGACAACATACATAAATTCATCTGTAGAAAATATATTTTTAAAATTTTACAAGGTAATTTTTTGGGAAGTGGAGGCACTTGCACCTGAAGTTATCAGGAGTTATTTTCCATAGAAGGTAGTTGATTGAATTTTGAAGGAAATGAGTTGAGATGAGAGTTAATTGAAAGAAGGGACCAAATGATATAAAAATAGATCTCCAATCATTTTAATTATTAACATTTAATTGCTTTTAAATTTTTAATTTTTTGTGAAAAAGGATTATCATGAACTCTTTCAATAACATATTTCTAGGCATTGAAGGGTAACTTAACCCACCTTTGGCTATTCCAGTTGACTATTATTGTGAGATCACATAGTGTTTCAGACCTGCCATCCTATGGGCAACTAACTCAGAACCATTGTACTAGTGAGACTGATAGGTTTGTACTGAATTCTTGCCAGAGAAGCAGTAGATGTGAAATCAAAAGAGATGAGTTTAAGGATAATATCATATATAGTAACAGAGTGTGTTATGACCAACTATGATAGACTTAGCTTTTTTAGCATTTCAGTAATTCAATTTTAATACACATATCTTAATACACATATGAATCATGTTGGGAGAGAAAAATCAGAGTAAAAGGAAAAATGGGAGAGATTAAAAAAAAAAAACAGAAAAATGAAGTGAACATGGCATCTGTTGATTTACATTCAGTCTCTTTAGTTGTTTTTCTGGATGCAGATGGCATTTTTCTTTCCAAAGTCTATTGGGATTGCTTTGGATCACTGAACCACTGAGAAGAACCAAGTCTTTCACAGTTGATCATCACACATTCTTCCTGTTATTGTGTACAACGTATTCCTGGTTTCGCCTATTTCGTTCAGCATCAGGTCATATAAATCTTTCCAAGCCTTTCTAAAATCAGCTTGTTCATCACCACAACTTGTTCAGCCATTCCTCAATTGATGGAAACTACTCATTTTCTACTTCTTTGCTACCACAAAAAGAGCTGCTAAGAACATTTTTGCACATGTGAGTCTTGTTTTAATTTTTCTCTCCCAACATGGTTCATATGGAAATATATTTTTAAATTAATATACATGCATTAAAAAAGAGAGAAATAGAGTCCTCACTCTATCATGTCTTCACAAAACAAGGACATTGTGACCATCCAGGATCATAGCTTCAGTATGGTAATAACAAAGACTTTTCCTGGAATTTCATTTTTAAAATAGAAAAAATTATTCTTAAGTTTATGGGGTTATAACATTTGAATGCCCATAAACACTAAGCTTTCAGATGATCAGTCACTCTGAATTCAAAGGTATGTATGTATATGAAGTATATACTTTACTATATACATAAAGGCAAAGCACTTATATGAATCTCAGTTTCCTTTACTATAAAATGAGGATAATATTTTTTCAATTTTAAGGCACCATAGAAATGTGATTTTTTATAATTGTTCATCTTTTGAGACAGAGCATGGGAGGGGAGAGGTGCTATTATGCTATATATTAATATATAATTTTTCCTTGTATGAAGTCAACTAGTTGGTATTGTAATCAAACCTATTATGTTGTTTATTTTATGTTTATTTCAGGACCCTAGGTCTGACTTGTTTTATGTTCAGCTAGAGAGATTAACATCTTTGCAAAGTCTGAAGGGTATCCTAGGGTTTGCTAACAAGAAGAAACTATTGGGAAATGCATTACAATGGGAAAGAATGCTATTGCCAAGCAAGACAATGGCAAACACTTGCAAGGACGTGTAGTACTTGTTCTTGGAATGTTTTAATTACAACTAGGTCTCTATGTCCTCCTAATCATATTTTCATTAATCTTTGAACTTTGTGCTTCCCTTTTCCGCATTGTCCTGACCCCATTCATCTTTTTAACTGTTTATTATCCCCAATTTATCATTTGTCTCTTTAACCCAATTGCAAGACTATGAATTGACCAGCCACACTGTACTTAGTATAAAAACATGCTTATGTGTATGTTCTCCCTTTATGTACATAAAAAATAAAAATATACTAGTTAAGCCAGAGAAATGCAGCATATTGAAATGATTCTTTCTCTTAACCAGACCACTGAACTAAGTGCTTTAAGTAACTGATCCATCATCTTATTCTGTTTTACATGCAGGCCCCTCTGCACTGTCTGGGTATCCATATCTTTCTTCACTACTCTTTATACTCCATGCTCCAGGAAAGGTTGGTCTATGAGAACATTTAATATTTCTTTAATTATTAGTAACAAAACAAGGACATTGTGACCATCCAGGATCATAGCTTCAATATGGTAATAAAGATTTTTCCTGGAATTTCATTTTTAAAATAGAAAAAGGTATTCTTAAATTTATGAGGTTATAACATTTGAATGCCCACAAACACTAAGCTTTCAGATGATCAGTCACTCTGGAAATTCAAAGATATGTATGTATATAAATTTGTATATATTATATGCATGTATATATGTGTGTATACATACACACCTACATATATACATGTATGTGTATAACTATTACCATGGAAACATCATCACCTACCATATTATAGCTTTATTATTTTAGTGCACTCAGATATTATGGAAGATAACCCTAGTGTTGTTTAATAAATGGTATCTCTGGTTATCTTTTCTCCTCCTCTCAACTATACTCCAAGAAATAAATTTTCATTTGGGAGGATGTGAATTATTTTGTTGCTAAAAAGAGATAAGCTTATGGTTCACCTAATACATGAAACCAATAAGCCAGTGTAGGCTGGAAAATGTTTAACAACTAGCTCTTCCAAAGGCAAAAGTATATATGATTTATTTTAAAATTTAATTATGTAATTAACATTTTTCCATCTCTCTCAAGAGTAGGTCATCAATGAAATAATAAATCAAGCCTTGATTTATAACATTTCCTGATTTCTAAAGTATAAATGGTTAGTAATTTTCAGTTGTGCTAGTCCCACTCTTTGTGACCTCATGGACCATACTGTACTATCCATTAGATTTTCTTGGCAAGGATACTAAGTGGTTTGCCATTTCCTTAAGCAGTGGCTTAAGGCAAACAGATTTAAGTGACTTGCCTAAAATCACAGAGCTAGTAAGTGCCTGACCTCAGATTTTAACTCAAGTGTTCCTGACTCTAGGCCCAAAGCTCTGTCCACTGAGTTATCTAATTGCCTCAAAATATAAATTCTCATGGTAAGATCTGGGTTCCATACATCTCTAAAACATAAACTTGTGTTTCCATTTTGACCATAAATTTATATTTTTATTTTTTTAAATTCATTTTTAAATTTTAAGAATGTTTTATTTAAATTAATAAAGAATGCATTTAATAAAATAACACATTTCATTTTAAAATTTATTCATTTACACAGTTAATATTTAGGTGAAAGACCTTAGTTTAAAAAAGATATGGTCTCCCACTGCATCTGGAGGCCATTGCTAGTCCTGATCTAATCTTTTGCCACTAGACCCAGATGGCTCTGCAGGAGAAAGTAAGATTGGTGACTTTGCACAGTCTCCCTCACTTAAATCCAGTTCACTTGCAAGTAATGACATCAGCTTCCTGATTTTATGATACTTTTCCAGAATGACGGACAAGCAACATCAAATAGAAGGGAATGATCCTTAAGTGTCTGGCTTTTTATAAATATAGCATGAATATTGTAGAGTTCTCTTCCTTCCTACCTAAGCAGGTTTGATTGTAACTTTGCCTTGAATAATCAGACCCTGGTGCCTTTTTTAGACAGGATAGTCATATTTTTTTAAATTAAAGCTTTTTATTCTCAAAGCACGTGCAAAGATAATTTTTCAACATTGACTTCTGCAAAAAAAAAAGTAATGAGGGAATTAATATTATAATGAGAGGTTCCAATGAGAGGTTGGAAGATGTGATTTTGATTGTCTAACTGACTACCAAACTAAAGGGCTACAGAGCCATTGTGCTGATCTCATTGTGTATGATTGTGAACCCTGGATAACACACCAGCACTATGTCAGGCAACTGAATCACTTCCATTTGAATTATCTTAGGAAGATTCTGAAGATTGCCTGGTAGGATAAGGTACCAGACATTGAGGTCCTTTCTTGCACTAAACTGCCAAGCATTCCAACTCTATTGTAGAGAGCACAACTCCCCTGGGCTGGCCACATTGTTTGAATGCCAAATGTACACTTGCCAAAAAAATATTTTATGGAGAACTCACACAGGGTAAGTGCTCACAAACTGGTCAGAAAAAGTGACTCAAGGACACTATCAATATCTCTCTTAGGAACTTTAGGATTGATTGTATGACATAGAAGACAATGGCACAGCACCAACCAGCATGGCACGCCCTCATCCAAGAAGGTGCTATGCTCTATGAGCAAAGCAGAATTGAATTAGCTCAGAAGAAATAGGACATGTGCAAAGTTAAGAATCCACCTCAAATGTTCATAGAGACTACTTGTGTGTAGCCTATAGCAGAGCATTCTGACTTTGTATTGTTCTGATCAGCCACAGTCATACACACTGTAATTTGACTCTGATATAGTGATGTCATTTGGTCCTTTTCAAGAATGAAAGACAACAACCAACTTTTACTTCCAAATCACCCCCAGCTTTGGACAATTTAGACAAGGATCTACCTTCCATCCAAGCCTAAGTAGGATACAATGGGACAGAATTCACCTTATATTAAATTTTTTGTAAGATTTTCTAGTTGAGTGAGGCAAAAATCCCTCCTAGATAGAATGATATAGGTGGGGTAAATTTTGGGGCAAGAGCAGAGATTTTCTTAAAAAGGAAATAACCCTGGATGACTTCGATAACTTGCTACTTAATAATCATTTCTCTCACTTGGCTTTCAGTGTGCTCACCTATAAAATGAGGAGATTGGTCTAAAAAGTCTCTAAGACCTCTCCCAGTTCTAATTCTATGTTTCTAACATATAGGACAGCTATGTGATTTGATCAGAGTAAAATAAGTATCATCCACCAAGTAGATCACAACCAGCTGTGACTTTGTAGAAAACTCCTAGGGAGTTTCCTGGGGGCATAGCAAGGTTAAATGGTTTGCCCAGTGTGACCCAGCTGGTGTTAGAAGCAGGATTACTCATTTTTAATGAGCAATCAGCTTTTATTGGTAGAATAAATATGTCACAGATTGAATAAAATTGGTAGGCTTCCCTTTCATAAATTACAGTTACACCCTACAGTTTCTCCTGTAGCCAGAACTCATACATAGCCTCACCCTCATTTCTTCACACATCATTTTCCAAATTTCTCTGGATTACGGTTAGCAACATACTTCCTCTGCCTAAGAAGTGTGTTGATATTCCCATTGGAGTCTTCTTCCTAGTACTCTAAATTGTGCTTGGTACAATGTACTAGATTTCTATCCTATGCTTTTCTTACCTTAAGTTCATCCCTTCCTTCTCTTAAATAGTCCAGACTCTCTTCTTAGTCAAGTACAGCTGTGTCTCCTTGAGGCTCAACACTCTACACCCATTTTAAGATTTTTAATTACTTCTTTCATAGAGGAGATGATTGATCTACTGAAACTCTATTTAAATGTTATTTTATTGGACAGAACAAGTCAACTTAAGCATATCTCCTATATTCAACAAGCTTTTCCTGACCTTCTCCCATTCCCCAGTAGCTAGTACTTTTCCCCTTAAAATTCTCTTGCATTTGTTTTTCATTTATCTATTCATTTACATACTGTCTCCCTTGGTAGCTAAGTTTCTTGAGGGCTAGGAATATTTTGCTTTTGTCTTTGTATGCTCAGGGCATGTATCAGAGTACGTTCTAGGCTACATCTCACTTATTACAATTAGAATTCATTAGTTGGATCCTGGATGGGACAACTATGCCAGATTCAAGGTTTTCTGTGTGTTAGAACTCCTAAAACTGGAGCTCACAAGTACCACTAAAGTATTTGACTTGTCTCTCATCATCCAAAGTACACAATTAACTGAAGACCAAAGTATTTACTACAGAAACATAATAGCAAAGAAAATATCTAACCCATAAACCTGGAGCATACTTTTTCACAAAAACACACAGCATAATGGGAAAAAATAGAAACATACAACTCACAAGTGGAGGGATTTTTTGTATGCAGGGACTTTTTGTATGTAATGTAGGGATATTTCATATCTCATTTGACTGTCCACCCAGGTCATTTTCTTGCTAGCTGCCCTGTTAGTGAACACCCTAGACTACTGGACTTCCCTGAAGTCATGCCTTGGGTGACTCAATCCATTTAACTTTGGCATTATTGCCCTGAGGCTGTGCTGTCTTGATTGACCAGTGAGCAAGTACAACAAATAGAATCTTGTGTGGGCTAAACCTAGCTGATGCCAGATCTTCCATCATACCCCATCTCATCATACATACCATCTTCCTACCATTAGCACACTTTCACCCTTCCCTTTCCTAACTTATCTTTCTCATTTTCAACATCTTGCTCTGGGAAAACTAATTGAAGTTAATAGATCATTGCTTTTGGAAAGGCTTAAGTCCCTTGTGGCTCCAATCACCATCTTTGTGACTTTTCAAATTAAAACTCTCTTCTGTGGTCATCACTCCCATATATGTGATTTTCTTTTGTTAGAATAGAAGCTTCTTGAGTATAGATACTTTCTTACTTTTGTACTTGTATCCACAGTACTTGGCATATAGCAAGTTATTAATAAATGTTATTTATTCATTCACTATCAATAAAGTGATGTCAAAATTGTATATGACATTGTGACACCTCCAGAGGAAGTTAGAACTCTCAAGATACCAAAAGAAGTGGAAAAATTCTAGGAAGAAGTAGCTGGAAAAAGTATGGCATTATGGTATAGTGACAAGAGTCCTGGATTTGAAGTCAGAGACTCTGAGTTTGAATTCTGTCTTTTATAATCACTACCTACGAATTCCTTAACTTCTTTGGTCCTTTCCAACCTTCAAATGGTCATCTCTAGTTCTATAGTTTTAGACAATAAGAATTTTCTCTTCCAATAACAATGAATGAATGTTACTTTGTATTTTTAAAATATAAAGAGTAGATCTTTAGATTTAAAGCTAGCAAAAGCCATTAGAGATCTCCTAGTCCATTTTCCTCATTATTTTCATAATTTGGAAAAGGTATTTTTAATTTGTGAGTAGAATTTTTTTCTTCTTCCTAACTTCAAATCTAGTGTCAGATAACCTGCTATGTGACCTTGGACAAATCACTTAACCCTATTTGCTTAAGTTTCCTCATAGGTAAAAGAAGCTGGAGAAGGAAATGGCAAATCACTTTAGTATCTTTGCCAAGAAAAACCCAAATGAGGCCATGAGGAGCTGGACATGACTGTTATAAGTGAACATTTACATCATCTTGGGTTAGTTACATTAACTCTCAAGGTTTCAGTTTCTTCATGTTTAAAATGGGAAAGGAAAGAAAATATGACAGATATCTTCCAGATGTAATATTTTAAGAGGAAACAAAGCCAGAACTTTCCTCAGTTCACACAGGTAATAAGATCAGAGATTTGAACTCAGTTTCTAGTATTCTAAATCCAATGGTCTTTGTTAACATTTACTTCTAGTCAGGAAATAAGCTTTCAGCCCCAAAACTGGCTTTTGATCAAATAGGGGGTTTACGCCAGAGTGAAAGAAGCCAAGGTGCAATCAGACCATAACCTCTCCAAATGATCCAGAGTTACTATGCCTTTCCCCTCAAATCCTCTAACCATTTCAATTACCTCATTGGGTCATGTCTATCCTAGCTATTTTTCTAGGAGTTTGCAGTGAAGAAATATATGGAACAGTAGTTTCATGAGAAAAAAATCAGGCAGGCAGGCAGGAAGGAAGGAAGGAAGGATGAGAAATAGAGAGAGAGGAAGGGAGGGAGGAAGGGAGTGAGAAAGGAAAGAAGGAAGGAAGGAAGGAAGGAAGGAAGGAAAGAAGGAAGGAAGGAAGGAAGGAAGGAAGGAAGGAAGGAAGGAAGGAAGGAAGGAAGAAAGGAAGGAAGAAAGGAAGGAAGAAAGGAAGGAAGGAAGGGAGAGAAAGGGAGAGGGTAAGGGAGGAGAGGGAGAAAGTTCATTTATTGCTATGTGACAATTAGCTATGATGCTAAGTGTTCAGGATAGAAATAGAAATAGTAGTAGACAGTTTGCTCTCAAGGTAACTTAACATTTTAATATGGGAAGACAACACATAAAGGAAAATAATAAGGGGCTTGGAGAGGATTCCTTAATGAAGTCCTGTTAGCAAGCAAGTGAATGGATCTGGAGAGTGAGGTTAGCAAGACTTAGGCACCTCATGAAATGGTAGTCCAGATCAGCAATTCACCAATCAACAGAGAGAGCTTCAAGGTGGAGACATATCAATTGTGGTGAAGGCTGCTGGTGAAGAGGTGAGAGAAATCCAGGGGGGAATTGGGTCAATAGTGAACAGACATGTCACTTTAATAAGGAATCTGCAGTCCAAGTAACTCATTTAATGTCTATTCCCTCCAATACACTATATCCAGATTGGACATCCTATTCCATTCATCCACAGTATCTTCCAAATGGTGATATTTTTCCCTCTGATAGAATTATCTTGTGCTGAATAACTAGCTTATGATTTCTCAAATCATAAGGAAAGAAATACCCATCACAGGATCAATGTTTAGTCATCTATGCTCAAGGAAAGAAACACAGAACAGAAGAGGCAGCCAGGGCTATGCAATTCAGTCTTAGGCTCACTTAGACAAGCATGACTTCTAGTCACCATGTGTAAACAACCATAATACCTTCTGGGTGCAGCAAGAGGAGGAGAGACCCTGACCCCTCTTCCCTGAAAGTCTGAGGAAGAGATTGAAGAGCCCCAGTACCCCTAATAAATAAGAGAGTGAAAACGCTGAGTTGATCCTTTTAAACAAAACTGCATGGGCAGTATCCTGGCAAGGTAACCAATGCTCTTTAGTATATCCCTCTCTCACCCCTTCCATTATAAAGAAGAGAGGATCAATTAGGAACTTCTGGTCAAGTATCGCTTTCAGCAAACAGTCCAGGATGTAAACTCAGCTCCATGCTGGGCTGCAATCCAAACCCTTTTCACATGGACACTATTTAAATATAAAATATTATTTATTGTCATAATTCCAACTGTTATTATTGGTTCTCAAGTATGATTTCATTGATATAAAGAAATCATATTAAGGAAACTTCTTGTACCAATGTAAATCTCTGTTAAAGACTTATCTGAAACCCTAAGACACTAAACAATTCTCTTGTGGTCACATAATCAGGATTTTTCAGATATAGGATTGGAATAAACTTCAAGGTCATACTGTAGGACACATCTGTACAAGGACCATACTGTATACCATGTAGATCTATGCCACATTGCCTTTCAGGAGAAATGGTAAAATAAATAGAAACTAATGTCCATTAGGAAATTCAATGCTTGCCTTCCCCACAATGTCTCATTTTAAAGATATTATTCTAATTGAATATTATAAGCTTCTTCTACTAGGTGAAAACATAGTTTATTTTTTTTTATTTTATTTGCATAACATATGTGTGGGTAATTCTTCAACAATAACCCTTACATAGCTTTCCGTTACAAATTTTTCCCCCCGACTCCCCACCCCTCCCCTAGTTGGCAGGATATCCACTACATGTTAATTATGTTAAAATATTGGCAAATCGAATATATGTATACATATTTCAAACTTATCATTGGTGTGCAAGAAAAATCTTATCTACACAAACGATATATCAGATAAAGGAAACACAATGTAAGCAAACATCAATCAAGGAGTATGAGAATGTTATATTGTGGTCCACATTTCGTATCCCTCTCTCTGGGTGTATATGGCTTTCTTCAGTGAACAATTGGAGGTGGTTTGAAACATTTCATTGTTGAAGAGAGCCATGTCCATCAGAATTGATCGTCATATAGTACTGTTGTTGCCATGTATAATGATCTCCTGGTTCTGCTCATTTCACTCAGCATCAGTTCATGTAAGTCTCTCCAGGCCTCTCTGAAATCATCTTGCTGGTCGTTTCTTACAGAACAATAATATTCCATAACATTCATATACCATAATTTATTCAGCCATTCTCCAATTGAAGGGCATCTATTCAATTTCCAGTTTTTAGCCACTACAAAAAGGGCTGCCACAAACATTCTTGCACATGTGGGGCCTTTTCCTTCCTTTATGATTTCTTTGGGATATAAGCCCAATAGAAATGCTGCTGGGTCAAAGGGTATGCACAGTTTGATAACTTTTTGAGCATAGCTCCAAATTGTTCTCCAGAATGGCTGTATCCGTTCACAGCTCCACCAACAATGCATCAGTGTCCCAGCTCTCCCACAACCCCTCCAACATTCATCATTAACTTTTCCTGTCATTTTAGCCAATCTGACAGGTGTGAAGTGGTATCTCAGGGTTGTCTTGATTTGCATTTCTCTGATCAATAGTGATTTGGAGCACCTTTTCATATGACTATAAATAGTTTTAATTTCATCCTCTGAAAATTGTCTGTTCATATCCTTTGACCATTTATTGATTGGAGAATGGCTTGAATGAAAACATAGTTTATTTAATAAGAATTATTACCTTTGAAAAATTGTGTTTATAGTAATATCAAGATGTGCTAAAAACACATTCCCAGTCTCAGGTTTCTGACTATGTTGGACATAGCAGAGCATCACTAGGGAAATTAATGGTTTGTCCTCTGAATTAAGGAGCTAATAGTTACCTGTTGAACTTATTTTTAACTTATACACATTGAAGATGAAGTTTAAAAAAAGATCTTCCTGGAAATGATGAACATGTTACAGGAAACTCCAGGGAGGAAAAAAAGTCTTATTATTTTAAAGGGTGGGACTGATGGATAGTGTGGGAAAATGAGAAATTTCACATTAAGAAAACACAATGTTTCCTTCTTCAGAAATTTTAATTCTGATATCAAAATCATAACAATTATATAATGGAAATATAGATTAGACTGTGAGACTTAGGTCCTAGTCCATCTTCAGGAATGTGTGTGAACTTGGGCAATTCACTATCTAGACTTCTGTTTCCTAATTTGAAGAATGAAAGAGTTGGACCTGATAAATTTTAAAGTCTCCTTAAGGTTAAAAAAATCCTATGATTCTTTAAATCCAATTTATTAATCTACTTAATTTCCTAAGCCCCAGTTTACTTATCTGTAAAAAAGGGTTTCTGGGCTCCCTTCTAACTCGGAAGGTCTGCGATAATTTCTGTGGCTTATCTTCAGAGCAATCCTTTAAAGAAAAATTTCTTCTGGAAATATATATATATTTATTTGCATTTCCCTGAAGGGACTTATCTTTTCAGCAGTAAAAAAATATAATAAATTCACAGACATGCCTCTATCTCCTCATACTGCCACACTACCTGGAATATGCCTGACCTATTCTGATCTTGAAAAATAAGTAAGATCAAGTATTATTAGTACTTGGATGGGATATAGCCTGGGAATACTGAATCCTTAAAAGGCAGCAAGATGTAATAATTGTTCCTACTTCACAAGGTTATGAAAATCAAATTAAATCATATATAAATGTTAGCAACTATTTTTAAAGTCATTTAATTTTTCTAAGCCTTAATCTCTTATCTATACAATGAAGGGATTGGACTCAATGAATTTAAGGTCTATTCCAGGCTTAAATCTACAATCCTGTGACACCTCAATCACTTTGCAACCCATTGAGAATGGCCTCCAACTGATCACTTGATGAAAAAGGCTCCAAACTTCCCAATGATCTCTTAAATAAAATTTTGAGAAATATTTCTTCTCGGTTTCCATTGTATTTTCTAGTGTTTAACACTTTTAATCATTCTTACTCTAATTCTTATGTCACTAATCTCTCTTGGTTTTTTTCCCGACCACTGTTGGATCATCATTCATTTCCCACTTACCACTAACCAATGTCTCCCAACTCTCTATTTCTGGACTCTTTAAATAATTTTATCATATCTCATTAATTCAGTTACTTCTTCTCTGAATATGACTCCCAAAACTATATATTCAACCTAAAACTGTTTCCTTAACACCAACCCCAAATTACCAACCACTTGCTGTATATCTGAAATAATAGAGTGAAAAAAGCAGAATCAAGTGAACATAAAATAATAACAATATTGCTTTAAGAACAACTTTGAGAGAATGAAATATTTCAAATACTATAAATACCCAAATTAACTACAACGGACATTTAAAGAAAGACACTGCCAAAAATTTCAAGAGAATTAGTGGGAAAAAAAAAGCAAACGAAGATGGTCTAGCTGTACCAGATCAAAAACTATATTATAAAGCAGTGGTCATCAAAACCATTTGATATGGCTAAGAAATAGAACAATTGATCAGGGGAATAGGTTAAGTTCACACAACTAAATAGTCAATTATTATAGCAATCTAGTGTTTGACAAACCCGAAGACTCAAGCTTTTGGGACTAAGAATTCACTATTTGACAAAAACTGCTGGGAAAAATTGGAAACTAGTATGGCAGAAACTAGGCATTGACCCACACATAACACCGAATGCCAAGATAAGATTGAAATGGGTTCATGATCTAGACATAAAGAATGATATTATAAACAAATTAGAACAACATAGGATAGTTTACATCTCAGATCTGTGGAGGAGGAAGGAACTTGTGACCAAAGAAGAACTAGAGATCATTATTGATCACAAAATAGATAATTTTTATTATATTAAGTTAAAAAGGTTTTGTACAAACAAAATTAATGCAGACAAAATTAGAAGCGAAGCAATGTAAACATTTTTACATTCAAAGGTTCTGATAAAGGCCTCATTTCTAAAATATATAGAGAACTGCCTCATTTATAAGAATTCAAACTATTCTCCAACTGATAAATAATCAAAGGATACAAACAGACAATTTTCAGATGATGAAATTAAAACTATTTCTACTCATATGAAAAAGTGCTCCAAATCACTATTGATCAGAGAAATGCAAATTAAGACAACTCTGAGATAACACTAAACACCTCTCAGATTGGTTAAGATGACAGGAAAAGATAATGATGAATGTTGGAGGGGATGGGGGAAAACTGGGACACTGATACATTGTTGGTGGAACTGTGAATGGATCCAACCATTCTGGAGAGCAATTTGGAACTATGCTCAAAAAGTTATCAAACTGTGCCTACCCTTTGACCCAGAAGTGTTTCTACTGGGCCTATATCCTAAAGAGATCTTAGAAGAGGGAAAGGTACCCACATGTGCAAAAATGTTTGCGGCAGCCCTTTTTGTAGTGGCAAGAAACTGGAAACTGAATGGATCAACAATTGGAGAATGGCTGGATAAATTATGGTATATGAATGTCATGGAATATTATTGTTCTATAAGAAATGATCAGCAGGATAATTTCAGAGAAGTCTGGAAAGACTTACATGAACTGATGCTGAGTGAAATAGGCAGAACCAGGAATCATTATACACAACAACAACAAGATTATATGATGATAATTCTGATGGACATGGCTCTCTTCAACACTGAGATGTTTCAAACCAGTTCCAATTGTTCAGTGAAGAAGAAAGCTATATACAGCCAGGGAAGGTCCTGTGGGAACTGAGTGTGGACCACAACATAACGTTTTCATGCTTTTTGTTGTTTGTTTGCATTTTGTTTTCTTTCTCAGTTTTTTTTTCCTTCTTGATCCGATTTTTCTTGTACAGCAAGATAACTGTATAAATATGTATACATATATTGAATTTAACCTATATTTTAACTTATTTAAAATGAATTGGACTACCTGCCATCTAGGGGAGGAAGGAGGTGATAATTTGGAACAGAAGGTTTTGCAAGAATCAGTGTTGGAAAATTACCCTTGCATATGCTTTGTAAATAAAAAAAGCTTTAATTTTAAAAAAAGACACTATCTGCATCCAGAGAAAGAACTAATAAACTGAAATACATAAAGAATAATTTTACACACACACATACACACACACACACTTTTATAGAAAGAAAGATAGATAGATAGATAGATAGATAGATAGATAGATAGATTAGATTAGATAGATATTTGTGTCTAAGGGTAGATATCTCTAGAGTAGAGAGGAGGGGAAAGAAGAAAAAAAGAAATTTACATAATGACTTGGTTGTATATTTGAAAGGAATAGCAAATTATACATAGTCAAACTGGCATTTTCAAGTGTAATCATTTTTTTCATTGTACTCTGTTATAGAAATGCTTGTTTTATTTCATAAATTAAAAATAAAACACACACACACACATATATATACATATACATATACATATACATATACAATAGCCACTACAATGACAAAAATATTGCTTATTTAATTTATTACACTAAACATTTTTAACCAATACCACTTTGAATTCTTACTGATTCATAATATAATTTCATATTTGATACACTTTATTTTTGCTTCTCTTTCTATCACCCCTCTCCTTTGAAGCGCAACATTTTGTTATTCAAATGAATTGTTATTATTTTTTTCTTGTTTTACAAAGTATCCTCTAGTGGTTTGACTAATATAGCACTCAATCTATAAATTAATTTAGGTAATACCACAATTTCTTATTATGTAGGCATGACCTAAACATGAACATTAAAGATCTTTATAATTATTTAATTCTTCCTTTATTTCACTACAGCATTTTGAAATAATTATATAAAATTGAGCCTTCAAATTCTTCCAGAAAAATATTGATATATGTCCTGATTCAAAGCAAAAAGATCAACTATTAATGGTCTAAATTTCAAACTTCATTTGTTATAATAGTATAACATTCATCTATTACACTATCTAAATATTTACTTTGCTTAACAAAAGGATATTGATTTAATTTTGTCCAAATAATTTGTCTCAAAAATGGGACAAAACCAGTGAAGCTGGTGGATTTACATAGGATCAGAAACACATTAATTCAACTCCTTCTCTTGATACTGCTATATGACCACAAGGGAATTATTGCACCATTATTAGCTTCAGTTTTCCCAAATGAAAAATGTGGGAAATTATGCCAGTTTTATTTACCTCAGTGGATTGTTTTGAAACTGAAATATAAGACTGCATGTAAAGTATTCTATAAACTTTTAATGTCATATAATTATCAGATATTATGTAATTTGAGTGACTACAGTTTCAAGAGGTTTCAGCATATAGTATATGTGGTACATAGTGTGTGCTTAATAAATATTTATTAGATGATTGATAAGATAGATATTGAGAGAATGGACTTGAAATCCTTAATCTTCAGATAATAAGAAAAAACTCAAAGAAGAATATAATAATAAATGGCAAGCAAGCTAGGTAGTATTTCTGAGGGTTGTTAAAGCTTGGTAGCAAGGAGTACTCAGCAAATATATTGAAAAGTTTCCTGGACATAAACCAATGTACAGTGCACATTCACTAGTTATTTGTTGTCATTTTAGGCAAAAGAAACCTGTTTTTCAGCCAGCTAGGCAGTGCAGTGAATAGAATGTTGAGTTTGAAGTCAAGAAATCCTGAGTTCAATCTATTCTCAGACTCTAGCTATGTATGTAATCTTGGACAAGTTACTTAGCCTTACTCTGCTTTAATTTCTTCATCTATAGAATGGAGATAATAATAGGACCTAATTCCCAAGATTATTGTAAGGATCAACTTTAGATAAAAATCTACAAATGCAAACTTTCTAGTGCTATATAAATACTAGGGATGTTGTTGTTGATGATGATGATGATAAGACCTATTTCCTAATGCATTACCTGATTCACTAGTAATTCTCAGAGACCTTAAGTAGAGTTCATTTAAAAGCTAAATTATTTCAGATTGCAATTTTTTTTCTCTGAATTACTTCCTTTTTTTAAAAAAGAGAGAGGAGGAAGATATAGTAATTAAAATTAGCTACTTTTTTATAACGTACTGTGGCATTAATTAGTAATTTTCTTTAAATATGAGCAGTTGGTTTGAGAGGCATGATAATATATTTGCAACATAATCCTGGCCTTAATAATGAATTCCAATATTAATGTAAGACTGACACAGAGCTGTCAGCTCTGAGATATAGATTTGCAATTTTAGCAGCAAAGATTTATTAACCTGAAAACTGACCCTGCAATTTCAGTAACCTGCCAATTGGTGGCAATAATGCTTGGTGGTGATGATGGGGTTTAAAAGATTATTATGCTTTACTAGGCCATTTTAGAATAAAAATGAGATATCACTTTAATATAAATCACTATCAAATAAAAACATGATCCATAAATATTAGACTCTACCCTTTAGATCCCTCATCTGATCTGTGAACTTTCTGCTTATCTTCTAAGGAATATGTATTTATGACACTTTCCTACTTTATTCACCCCATGCTTTGCCTCTTCTCCTCCTCTCCAAGATGCTGTCTTCTTCCATTAAAATATAAAAAAGCCTTAAGTATAGGGACTATTTTAAATGCTTTTATTTGTAATCCCAGAATTGAGCATAGTGCCTAGAACATAATAAACAAATAATTAACACTCCATGTAGGAAGAAAACAAGCATTTATTAAGCACCTACTATGTGCCAGACACTGTGTTAGATGCTTTACAATTATTATCTTATTTCAGCCTCACAATAACCCTGGGAAGTAGGTACTATTACTATCCCTATTTTATAGATGAAGAAACTCATGCAGAGAAAGGTTAAATAAATTACTTGGCCTGGGTCACCAATCTAGTGTCTGAGCTTGGATTTGAACTTAGATCATCCTGACTTCCGAACTGTATCCACTATACTACCTAGCTGACTTTAAGCAGTTATCTAGTTTTTTGTCTATTTATCTTTAAGTATATCTATCTGTCTGTCTGTGTACATATATAGCATATATGTATAAAAAGTATATGTACTTATTATACACACATATATTTATATGTTTATTCATGCCCATATTTATATGTATATATGCATGTGTGTAAAAAAGTAGAAATGCTATGATACATTAATATACACACAAGTATATACTTCCTTACTAAATTCTTCCTCTTTTACTCTTAAATCTTTTCCTTTTTGAAGTCACTTTTTAAAAGAGACTTTCTCTTTTCACCTTCTCAATTTTATTTGCCAGACTCTTTCCATTGACTTAACACTTGACTCTGGCTCTGGAATCAACCTTGCTGAGCTAGGTTGTCCAGAAGACAGTTTTCCTTTCAAACCAGCTAAATTCTGCCTCTTTCCAGCATTTTTTTCTCTAGCTCTTCCTCTAGGGACAGTTTCCAGAACTTATTCAAATTCAACTTGGCTTCTCCATCCCAAAGGAAAAGGTCAAGAGGAAAAAAAGAGAACAGCTATTAGTCTGTATACATCAGTTCGTTAATTGAAGAAAGCTGCTTTTGGGAAGAACACTGGGTACAGAGTCTGGGCATTTGAGTTCAACTATGATGCTTGCTACCTGTTGTGACAAGGTCAAGTCACTTAACTGGTTCTGTTGTATCATTTATAAAATGTGTATTTATGTGTATGGAGGGGGAGAGGGGAGATGGCTGGTCTCTTAAGTCCTTTCTCGCTCTCCATTTAAGATCATAGTTAAACTAAGATTTTTAAAGAGATAAAGCTAATGTTTAGAGTTGAGTCAAACTTAAACAACATATTTTAATTACAAACTTAAACAACATAATTTAATTACAAATTTACAAAGATAAAGTCTATGATAAGTCAATTGTTTCTCTTGAGTTTGAACCAATTTGGGGACAATTCTCCATATTCTAGACCACAATTTTAAATAGCATGTGGATATGTTGATATATGTAGATAATATCTTTGTTTAGAAACACATGGTAGACATTATAAAACACAAATACAAGCTAAAGTTGTTCACTGATATGGAGCTAGAGAATCTTTTTTGTATTTTTATTTTATTTTATTTATTAATACTTTTTATTTGCAAAACATATGTATGGGTAATTCCTAAACATTAACCCTTAAAAAGCTTTCTGTTACAAATTTCCCTCCCCTACCCCCCACCCCTCCCCTAGATGGCAGGATATCCACTACATGATAATTGTTAGAATATTTAAGAAATCGAATATATGTATAGTTATTGCCACACATCATTTTTTGTGCAGGAGAAATCATATCTACAAGAAAGAATAATCTGATAAAGGAAATACAATGCAAGCAAACATCAATAGAGAACATGAAAATGTTATGTTGTGGTCCACATTTCACATCCCTCTCTCTGGGTGTATATGGCTCTCTTTACCGAACAATTGGAACTGGTTTGAAGCATTTCATTGTTGAAGAGTCATGTCCATTAGAACTGATCCTTATATAGTATTGTTGTTGCCATGAATAATGATCTCCTGGTTCTGCTCACTTCACTGAGCATCAGTTCATGCAAGTCTCTCCAGGCCTCTCTGAAATCGTCCTGCTGGTCATTTCTTACAGAGCAATAATATTCCATAACATCCATATACCATAATTTATTCAGCCACTCTCCAATTGATGGGCATCCATTCAGTTTCCAGTTTCTGAGCTAGAGAATCTTTGTAAAATAATTGAAACCAAAGTTTGCAGAATTTTACTCACATTGTGATGAAAATGATATCATGCTTAAAGAATAGAAAGGATGATGAAAAACCTAGTTTGTTAGATATTTGGTGATGGCTAGCCCAGCAATCAGAAGACAACATAATATGAATCTAAGCTAAATTTCTCATTAAAAAAACCTCATGAGTTAGGCTTCTACTTGTACTTATTAGAACTTTAATAAGTTAGCAAGAGAAGTTGTCAATTTTTCAAATGTGAATTGAAATGTAATACTATTTTACCTCTCTCCATGGAGGAAAGAACTGTCAGATCTTGAACAGTATAAAATAGGACTTAGTTTTGGGATAATTCAGTGACTCTTCTCTAGTTCATCCTGTGATTTAAACTGAGGAGAAAATTAAGTTAAATAACATTAATCAATTCAACTGACTAAGACAAATATTTCTTAAGCCCTAGTATTCTCTCTCTCCTGTACTCTCATTGAGCATCTATTTATTGACTTATATTGTACATTCACTTTTTATGAGTCTTATTTCCTGAGCTAGATTGAAGGCTCCCAGAGGACAAGAGAAAATCTTTCATACTTCAATGCATTCCTTCTAGACCTTGTCACAAAGTCCTCCATGCAGTTTATAGGATCAGGGAATGAAAGGGATCTTAGGGACCATTAGATCCAATTTTCTCATTTTTTAGATGCAGAATCAGGGGCATAAATTGATACCAATGTTGTAGTTTGATTAAAATGACTCAGGGAGCAAGGAGCAATTAGGAATTGACTTTAGGTCTAAGCGAAACCTCTTCCCACTAGAATGCAGCAAAGTAATTCATTGCTAGAGATTATACTAGACATTAGGAACATAGAAGAAAAGTAGAAGAAAGAGTTCTATCTTCAGGGCTTACTATGTAAATAAGACTTGAGGATCTATGCAATAAGAAAGAGGACTCCAGGAAGAAATATAAGTAATGAAAAAGTAAAAACTATCAATAAAATATTATATAAAAATCTGTGCTCAACTATAGCTTGCTTGGGAGAGGTGAAGAGGGATAAAAGGAGGAAAAGAATAAAGTTTAAAAAGTACTCAGCACACAGCTGAGCTGCAGAGAACAAAAAAAATAACCTATAAGGATGTAAAGAAAAGATGTAAAGAAATTTCTTCTATTATATATCCTTTCTTAAACAGGAAATTCATTGTTATATATTTTGAATTCTCTCTGACATTGATATGACAATGTTATTCTTTGTTTTGCTTTGTTCTATTTTTTTTCTTTTTTTTCTTTTTTTTATTTAAAAAAGAGAGAAAAAAGGAAAAATACTTATTATGTGCTAGAAACTGTTCAAAGCACTGTTTCAATATTTGCTAACAGAGCATTATTGAAAGAAATTTGTATTGAAAAGTTAGATCTGGTATATGACTATTGTGTTTATTTGCTTTGCTTGACAATGAGTCATTTCTAATGGGAAGTAGAAAGGTGATATTAGTGGAAATAGCAGTGATATTTTTAAAAGAATATCAATAAAACATTAAAAAGTCAAAAAATTGAAAGAAATGTAAATTGTATCATAATAAATGCTATATAAATGCTAATTAGTATATACATTAATATAAATTTTTATCATATATAAATTTTAAAAGTATAAGTTCAACAAACACTTGTTAATGTGTATTGAACCAGGAGTTGGAAATAAAGATTAGGTAAAATGACTTTATAATAATAATAAATAGCATTTATGTAGTGCTTTATGATTTATAAAGTTCTTGGCAAATTATCACATTTGATTTTAGTAATTTCCTTACTTTACAACTATCTCATTTGATCCTCATAAGAATCTTGGGAATCAGTGCTATTATTATCCCCATTTTACAGATGAAGAAAGTAAGGCTGACAAAGACATCAGTCAGTAAACATGTGAAGTAGCATTTGAACTCAAGTCTTCTTGATTTCTAATCTACTGTGCCACTTTGTCCCTTATATAATATAATGTGAAAAACAAGACATGCATATCAATACCTATAACACAAATGAAAATTATATAAATACAAAGAAGGAAATAGAGTATTATGAAGAATTTGATTAAGAGAGATCTCTTCACACTGGGGAGTAGTGGGAAGAAGGAGAGGGCTCAAGAAAATCTTCAAAAAGAAAATGGCACAAAAGCAGAGGCTTAAATGGGGGGGGGCATTTCAACAGGTACAGAATGGGAACAAGCTGAGCAAGCAGTGGAATGGGGGGATTCTTTGCAAACATGAGCAGAGCCTTAGAGATGAAAGAAGAAAGAAAAAGGGAATTGGAAAATAGCTCAGTTTGGCTGAAACCTAGAACTGACAAAAAAAAAAAGGACACAATATGAGACTAAGTTAGAGACTTTGGAGAACCTAAATCAGGTGATTAAATGAGACCTTTAAAAAAATCTTAGTACAGTGCCTAGCATTGAGTTCAAATACTTAATAAATGCTAATTCCATTCTGCCTATGCTGATGAATTTGCATCTTCCATTTAGGCAGTGGAAATCTACCAAAGGTTTTTCAGTTGAAGAATGTCACAATCTGAGAGGTGCATTTGAATACTGATTAGAATGAAAAGATTTGGAAATTGGATTTGGATTTAGAAAATGTCATTCACATCCTGAGAGAGAACTATGGAAACTAAGTATGGATCGATGCATAATATTTTCACTTTTTTTGTTTGTTTGCTTGATTTTTCTTTCTCATGTTTTCTTTTTTTCCCCTTTTGGTCTGATTTTTCTTGCACAACGTGACAAGTATGGAAAAATGTTTAAAGAGATTACACATATTTAGCTTATATGAGATTGCTTATTGTTTTGGAGAGGAGGAAATAAGGGAAGAAGGGAAAAAATTTGAAATACAAAATCTTACAAAAATGAATGTTGAAAACTATCTTTACTTGTATTTGGAAAAATAAAATATTATTGAGAAAAAATAGAAATAAAAGACTTGGATTCACATCCTGATTTTTGGCATTTATTTAGGCATCTAGGTGAAGCAATGGATACAGTGATAGTCATGGAGTCAGGAAGATTGGGTCCAAATCCTCTCATACACTTATTAGTTGTGAAACACTGGGCAAGTCTTTTAGCCTCAGTCTCTTTGTCTGTATAATGGAAACAATAATAGTACCTTTTGTGAAGTTCAAATTAGATAATACATGTAAAACACTTTGAAAACCTTAATGTATTATATAAATGCAAGCTATTATTATCACTGAAGCAGCAAAGTAACGCAGTGGGTAACATTCTGGGCCTGGAATCAGAAAGATTCAACTTCTTGAGTTTAAAACCTACCTCAGACATTTTCTATCTCTGTGACTCTGGGCAAGGAACTTAACTGTTTGCCTCTATTTTCTCATCTGTAAAATAAGCTGGAGAAGAAAATGGCCAACCAATCCAGTGTCTCTCCCAAGAAAACCTCAAATGAGGTCAGGAAGAGTTGTACAGTACTGAACAATAACAAGAAGCTTTTATTACTACCTATGCTTGGAATGTTTTTTTTTCCCTCATATCTTACTGACTTCCCTGGCTTCCTTCAATTTCCAGACAACTTTTACATGGAAGGCTTTTTTACTTTTTAATTCTGGTAGCTTCCCTCTGTTGCGGCTATCTCTTTTTATGTTGTTTTCCCCAGTAGATTGAGCTCCAAAAGCGTAAAGGATCATTTGCCTCTTTTTCTGCACTTAACAAACTGCCTGACAAATAGTAGGTACTCAGTAAATGTTTATTAATTGAATGAGTTATCTTAGACAAATTGTCTAGTTTCCATGAGCCTGTTTTTTTTCATCTATAAAAATGAAAAGTTTGGACCTTTCAATTGTATCTTCCAATAATCATGTTGAAGGTTGATATGGGCTGAGCCCTGATTGCCATAGCACATCTTAATTAGGCAGTAGTCAGGAGATAAGGTACAGTTTTGTTTTGGTTTTTTGTTTGTTTGTTTGTTTTGTTTTCTGACAGCCACATCATACTTGGAGATCTCTCCAGAGGAGGAGCAGGAGGGTTAGTCAGAATATTAGAAAAGAGTAATTAAGAGATAGAAAATCTGGAGCCAAAGGGAATGAAGACATGAAAGAGGCAGTCACAGCAGGAGTAAGGTCACAGGATATGAAATACCATTGTTTGTCCAATATTCTGTTGTCTGGGAACTGTCCTTATGTGCTATCCTTGCCTTTATCTACCAAGGCTTGTAGTAAATCTTTCTACTTCTATTGACTGAGGGAACCTGGCCTTTGATCTGTAAAAAATGATTAGAATTTGTGACATTCTAATCATCCCCATTGCTTATATATGTATATATGTATATACTATAATATCTTTGAACATTAAAATATGTATTTATATAAAAGAAATAATATATATTTATATCTACAAAAGAAATATTATTTATGTATGTAAATATATGTATATCTATTATTCCCCCCAATTACATGTAAAAACAATTGTTTTAAACTTCTTTAAAGTTCTGAGTTTGAAATTCTATCCCTCCTTTACATCTTCCCTTCTCCTTCCTGAATATAGCTGATATAGCTTTTCCATATGTAATCATTATCATCCCCATTTTATGGACAGAGAAACAGGCAGAAAGAAGTTAGTTCAACTGCCAGGGCTCTCACAGCTAAGTATTTAAAGCAGAAATTGAATTCACACTGTCAAGACCAAAGTTCAAAGTTTTTGAGCCCCTCCCCATTATCCCCTACCTAGCTCTGGGGTTCTATTATCCTATAAAGGAGTCTGGTCCCATGAGAAATAGGGCTACAGTACAGATCTTTTTAATGCTTATTTTTTTTTACTGGCCAATGCTCTTTCCTTAATAAAGTTTAATACACTTAAAACTTAGGAAGAAGAATTGAAATCAAATATCTCCTAGGTTGTTTACTATAGATCATTGGCTTATCCTAGAGAGAGGACCTGGGGTTGAAATCCCACTTCTGACACTTACTCATCTGTTTAATGTTTTGCTAGTCATTTAGCTTCCCAGTTTCCTGGTCAGTCTGATGAGAGGGTTGGACTAGATGTCCACTGAAGTCCCTTCCAGATAAGGATTATAGGATTGGCTTGTATCAGAAACTGGGAGAATTTCTGAAATATAAATGGAAGGATATTGACTTTTCCTTTAGTTCAATGATTTTAACCTGAGATCCACAAACTAGAAGTCTGTGAACTTAAGTGAGGAAAAAATTACATCTTGATTTTCAATTCTCTAAAATTTAGCATTTCTTTCCATTATGAATTTAGGCAATAAATCATTATTTTTAGAAGGAGATCATGAGTTTTAACCAGATTGCCAGAGAGGGCCATGAAACAAAAACATTTAAGAACAGCTGCCCTAGAAGCTCTTCCTCTTAAACAGGAAGCAACCACCAGGTAGACAACATTTCCTGTTAGAGTAATGAAGCCACAAAAGTTAAATTTACTCCATGAATAAATAATTGAGAGATAAAAGAGTTTAAAACATATGATTATGTTAAGTTTTTTACTAAGCATCTGATGTACTATCTCATAGAGGAAAGATGCCCTGATATATAAAGCACAAAAAATTCTGAGTAAATATTAATCTGTTTACTAAGCACATTGCATGATATGGAAGAGAATGGGAGAGTGAAGAGTTAAGTCAGAAATTCAGCCCATATAAACTTAATGGTATCTTTGTTCTCTGTTTTGCAATGGAGTCCCTTATGAGTTAATGACCATCTGTTAGGGGAGATGAGCCCTTGGGCTAAGAGAAATTTACAGATAAATATTTCAAAAGATATATTCCATGTGAGCAGGCCCCATCTCTATGAAAATAAGCCAAATTAATCTGCAATGGTAGCCATAGCGGGAGACATTTTTTTTCTCCCTCCTTCACTCCTTCAATCAGTTCTAATGTTCAAAGATTCCAAAGAACAGAAGGGGAAAATGGAAATAACAGATAACAGCTTGTTTCCCCATTAGTAATCGTCCTACTATACCTGAGAAATGAGGAAAATTGGCAAAACTCCATATAAGACTTTTAAAATATGAAAATGGAAGGATAGGAAACCACCTTTGCTATTGTCCATCTTGCAGCAGCTCTGATAACCAGCTTCTTAAGGTATCAGTCAATTATGAAGAATATCTTTTAATAAGTTGGGGGTGGCTTATTTTTCCTTTCCTGATGTGAGTGCTTATTTGCCACACACACAAAAAAAATCATTCATGGAAGGATCTTTCAGTCAAGAAATATTTATTAAGTACTTATCATAGGTCAGGTACTGTACTAAGTTCAGAGAATACAAATTCTAGCTGAAAGAAAGACAATATCTACATTCAAGAAGCTTACATTCTAATTGGGAAAGAAAGCATATTATAAACAAAGCTTGGAGAAAGCAACAGGGAAAGGAATGAAACCTGACTGCCCAGGGCATCCTCCTTGAATGAAGAGCCATCCAATTAGAGGGTGTTACCAGAGGGAGGGAAGATATTTCTAATGTGTATATTCTAGAACTGGAATGGGGTTTCAGAATAGTAGAAAAAGTCTACTATAAAGGCTAGCCAGGAATAAAATATTATATTTAATATTTGCTGTAATAATATGGGCAGGAGAAATTGATTTCTTTTCCCCAAAGTCATTCATGATAGACCCAAAATAGCACCAATTTCAAATTAAAATAACTCTGAATTTGTTATTTTCTCTCAAGAACTGAAAAAGTAGAGGGTTACAATAAGGAGCTCTGATCATAGGATCACAGAGTTTGTTGGCTTTTTTTTAATAGTAGGGTCCATAAAGAGGCAGCTAGATGTAGTCAGGGAGGCTCAGCTTTCTGAGATCAAATCAGGCCTCATACAGTTAGTAGCTATATGACCCTGGTTAGGTCACTTCCTCCAATTTCCCTTAGTTCCTTATCTCTAAAATGATCTGGAGAAGTAAATGGCAAATCACTTGTCTACCTTTGCCAAAAAAGGGAGAGGGAGAAGATCACAAAGAGTTGGGCACAACTGAAAAATGATTCAGTTAAACTGAAGAACCAAATAGCCCAGCTTTTCCTAAAAATTACTACAATTACACGTGATAAAGGAAAGCTTATTTGATGGTAGAATTAAAATTGTGGAAACAATTATTGAAATGTTAAGAACACAAAACAGAAGATGTGCTATTGGAGTTGCTGCAGTTCATATCAAAGAGGATCATAATATTTCTAAAACCACATATTACATACTAGCATGAATCTAGCAAATATGTTTTACTCTCTGAGTGAGTTAAATATAGATTATTTTTTGGTTTTTTTTCCCGTCTAGCAAAATTGTCCTTATTCAGAAGGGAGAAGTTTCCTCAATTTCCTCTTTTGTTTTATATGCCTTTATCCCTCCTCAGCAAAATCTCTCCTTTCTTTTTGTGACATTGTAATATGAAACAGCCAAGTATAGCTACTGTAACCTTAAGAATCTGCTACAATAGCTGGAAAAATGAAATACTATTGAGAAAAAAAGAATCTGCTACTGGATTACAGATTAAAATATCAATTTTTAAAAATATTTAAGGAACTTTTATTAAAAACTGAAACACTAAAATTTTTCAAGAAAAAGTGGGTTTGGGGGACTTCTTTTTCCTTCTCTCTCTAGAAACTATTTGACATCAATTAAACTTCTCTAAGAAATGGTAATAGTTAAGATCATCCTTTACTTTTTCCACTTGTCATTTTTTTTGATCCAACAAATTAATTAAACAAGTTAGGTCAGCACTATAATGTCTTCTCATCTTTGTTACTTCTTCTACTTTGGAATTAACTTTATTTTTTATTCTAATCTCATACCAAGTGTCCTAAAAGCCTTAGTTCAGCTTTAAGTTTTAATAGGTTATAAGTTGTGCTGTTTTTTTAGTAATCCATCATTTTCTAATACTTTAGGTAGTATGGTTTTTATTGTTTTCTTTTGGTGATTTTTGGTGATTTTCAATGTTTGACATGTTACAATGCCTTCTGACTCTCTTCTTAAATAAAGTATTCATGATATAAAGGAGGTTTCTAAGCTGTCTACTAGTCTTTAGCATATTTAGCTTCCTAATTCTGAGCCATATTTTTCAAGGTTTTTTTTTTTCACCTTCCTTCCTTGTGTCCACAAACAAGTATATATTTATGATGTGCCTACTATGTGTCAGGCACTTTGCTAGACGCTTGGGATTTTTAAAAAATAGTTCCTCCCTTCAAGGAATCTATCTTCTACTGGAGCAGAAACAACATGTACACTGACACATAAATACAAAATATATGCAAAGTAAATATATTCAAAGTAATTTTGGAAGAGACAGATGTAACAACTTTGGAGTGGAAGGAAGAGATGACTCTGGGTTCTTGAAGACTGTATCAGTGACTCTACCAGGTTCTGAGTACAATATTGGAAACAGATGACATGTTGGTCATGTGATACCAGTTTACCTAAGAGTAGGGATGCTCATTCTTAGGAGATTGACCATCAAGTATTAGTTACTTTGGCCACAGCCACATATGAAGAGAGGAGGAAAGGAACAAGCATTTATTAAGTATCTGTTCTTAAGCTGATGACTTTAATTCTGACTTACTTAAATCTAATTTACACATGAATCAAAAGATATCACTATTTCATTTTACTATTCCTACCTATTTCAAAGTCATGTAGCAATAGGTGATGACTAAGCAGCAGGTGCAGAAACACTGGGAACTGTAGTCACAACCCCCTATTAACAAATAGGCCAGGTCATATGGACATCTTCTTACTGCAAGCAGCAGTGGGATTCAGCAATGTTCTGGATGTCTGAGTAGTCTTTTCAGGACTATACTGCCCACTTCCAGGTATGAGGAAGGGGCTAGAAAAGGTGCCCTAAAAATTGTTTGCTTACCCAACCCGATCTGATTACCATGGCAGTCATGCTATCCAGTGGTAAAAATATTAAAAAATATACATAAACTTCTGCAAAATTGATTCTGCTCACCATTGGTGCATGGAATGTGAACATTCTTATAAAAATACAAAATCCAATATATCTGAAAGACAAACAACTCTAATTGGAATGCTGGAAGACGCCATGCTGCCCTCAGTGCCTATGCTCCTACCATGATGAATCCTGATGAAGTCACAAAAAATGTATGAGGACCTGGAGATTCTCATCATCAATGTGCCAAAAGAAGGCAAGCTTTTAATTCTGGATAATTAATGCCAGAATACACCTGGCTACAAGATGTGGAAAAGATTTCTTGGGAGGAATGGAGTTGGAAATAGGGAGCAGCCACTGTCATTTACCACCGAAGATTTGTGCATCTCATGATCTTTTCATCACCAATACTGTATTATGTTTACCTAAACTAAATAAAACTTCATGGATGTACCCTTGTAGCAAACATTGGCATTTAATAGACTATGTGATTGTAAGGAGAAGAGACAGACAGGATATGAGGATGATAAGGCAATGTGTGGTACAGAGTGATGGACTGATCATAGACTTATCCTCTGCAAGATGAATATTTTCATTCAACAAAAATGGTGACCCCAAGGCAAAAAAACTACCAGAAGAATTAATGTCAACATATTAGAGATTCTCTGAGAAGGAACAGTTCATTGCTAACTTGAAGGTCACAAACCCAAAAGAGGACAGCAAAGGCAAAATGCCATCAGGTGAAGCCTCACAGCAGGATATGACCTGGTCTCCAGTTCAAAAGACTCTCTTAGAAGAGTTCAAAAAGGATCTTAAAAGAGAGATAGGAGAAAAATGGAGGAAAAAAATGAGAACTGTGCAGGAAAGTTATGAAAGTTTGGGAAGGAGGGAGGCAACATCTTAGAAAAGAAAACAGAAATTGATTGAACAACTTAAATAAATTTGGCAAAATGGAAACAGAGCCAAGAGAACATTGTACACAAGAAGATTATATGTTGACCAACTGTGATAGACTTGGTTCTTTTCAATAATGAACTGATTGGGGGCAATTCTAATAGACTGATAGAGACACTTAGACATTCAGAGAAAAAAACTATAGAGACTGAATGTGGATCAAAGCATAGTGTTTTCACCTTTTTTGTGGTTGTTATTGTTTGCTTTTTTTTTCCTTTTTCACACTCCCCCCCCCCTTTGATCTTATTTTTCTTGTGCTATGGAAATATGTTTAAAAGAATTTCACATGTTCAACCTATATCAGATTGTTTGCTGTCTAAAGGAGGGGAAAGAGGGAAAAAGGGAGTAAAATTTTGAACATAAGGTTAAGCAAAGGTAAATACTTGACCTCATAATTGTATGTCTCTGAAACCTGGCTAGTATACCAGAACCCATGTCAGGAAAATAAATTGCTTACATTTGAATTGTTTTAGGAAGATTCTGATGATCACCTGGCATGATAAGATACTGGATAGTGAGGTCCTTTCTCAAAATAAACTGCCAAGCATTCAAATTCTATTGCAGAGAGCACAACTCCATTGGGCTGATTATATTGTTCTAATACCAAAAAGAGTATTTGTTGGAGAACTTACACAAGGCAAGCACTCACAAGGGGGTCACAAGCAATGCAAGATGACTCTCAAGATTTCTCTGAAGAAGTTTAAAATTTATTGTATGACATGGGAGAAACTGGCACAGGGCCACCCACCGTGGCATGCCCTCATCAGAGAAAGTGCTATGCATTATGGGTAAAGAAGAATTGAATTAACTCAGAAGAAACATGAGATGCACAAAGGTAGAGAATCTATTCCAAATGTTCATAGGGACTATTTATGCTTGACCTGTGGCAGATCATTTTGAACTTGTATTGGTCTAATTAAACACAGTCAAACACACTAACTCGGCTCTAATATAGTGATGCCATTTTGTTCCTCTTCAAGAACGAAGGACAATAACCAACCAAACGTATTATGTGATAGGCACTGTGCTAAGTGCTTTACAAATATTATTTCATTTGATACTCACAATCACTCTGGGAGGTGGGTGCTGGTTTTTTTTGTTGTTGTTGTTGAGTAGTTTTTCAATTATGTCTAATCCTTTATGACCCAATTTGGGGTATTCTTGGAAAAATTATTAAAGTTGCTTGCCATTTCTTTCTCTAATTCATTTTGCAGATAAGGAAACTGACAAGAGGGTTAAGTTTGCCCAGAGTCACACAGCTAATAAATGTCTGAGGCTAGATTTAAACTCAAGAAGATGAGTCTTCTTGACCTCAGACTCAACACTCTATGCACTCTCTCACCCAGCTGCTTCCATCTCTACTTTATGCATGAGGAAACTGAGGCTTAAGGATTTGAGAATGAGGCTATAGATTAAGCGACTTGCCTAGAGTCACACAACTAGTGGCTGGATTTAAACTTTCTTACTCCAGACACAACACTCTATGTACTGTGCTGTGTGCTAAAGTTTACAAGTGTTATGGCTCTTGCCCATATCAGGGAAATCACAGAACCTTGAAGTATTTAAGCCAATAGGAGCATTTAAGCCACTTTCCTATTGGCAGAGGATAAGGGAGGAAATATTTTTAAAATAAATCAGAAGTTCTGATGTAAACTAGAAACAACTTGTTTAAAAAAACAAAACTTGTTTAAAAAATCTGCAGGAATTTAAATGAAAAGTAGATTACTTCAAAGCACAAGTGAAAAACAAAGATTTCTCACCTCATGCACTTGCAAAGTAACACCAAGGATAATATTGCTTGAAAACTATTTTGTACCTGTTTGGCACTGCTGAAACTGACACTCTCTTCAAAGTCTGATTGGCAGCCTTGCTACAAGGGGCTTCTGGGTGGGAATGACAGGTGCAAGCCAGTGTTCCAGTATATTACAAAACAGAAAGGAGTTCTTTGGGGTAGAAACCCAATTTTTGTTTCCTCAGATAGTCTCTTCTCCTTTAAAACCTTCTTGATGGCCCTGGAGCTGTTCTGCACTCCCCAAATTGTGCTGTTTGGGACATAAGTTCAAATTTGAAAAAAGGGGGGGGGGAATAAAATATTAGGTCACAAAGCTAAGTAAAAAGAGACTAAATTTAGTTGATCACATCCAGATATAAACAACAAAATTTAACAACTGGCTAGGGGTTCTAGATAGAAAATGCACTCAGAACTTTTAAATTTAATTTACTTTATTCACTTTTAACTTTAATTTGCTTTATTCACATTTTCCCATCATTTTTTAAAGTTTAGAAATCAACAAAACAATTAACCAAAACTTGATTTATCATGTTTGCTGATTTCTGGGGTGTAAATGCTTATACTGAAAAGTTAACAACCAGCTCTCTCTTCTGAACTGATAAAGAATTGGCTCCATTGCATCAATGCAGCCATCTAATCAAGATCACCTAGTAAAGAGAAGAAAGATTTATAATTGCATTGGTGAAAGGGATAACATTAGTAAAGACATTGGAGACTTTTAGAGGTTCTAAAGATAAGTGCTATAAAACCTGAGACAGCCTTAATAATTGACCTACCAATCCTGACCAAAAAGCCAGGCATGCTATGACTTGGTTAAATTAATAATGCAGTAGATCTTATTCTCAAAGCTATTCCAGTTAGAAGAAAATCACAGTGACCTAGAAAACAAAATGAGAAAATAAAAGACATTGTCAGAAAAACTAGAGCATATTTTTTAAAATGGGGGTGACTGTAAAATGAAGTCAGTAGCCACCTTGTAGATAGGGTTGATTATCCATATAATGTTCAGAACTCTTGGGAACAGAGGCTCTGGAGTGAAAGACATCTTAGGGGTCACTTTGTTCATTTCCCTCATGTGGAAAATAAGACTTATAGGGACTTGGTCAAGGTCACACAAGCAGAAGGCAGCAAAGCTGGAATTTGAATCCAGATTTTTCTGACTCCAAATCCTTTCTACTATTCAAAACCATCTTTTTTTTTTTAAATATGGGACTATATCAAGTTTTAGTCCTAATACAGTCTATCAATTAGAGACAAAGCATCACTAAGAGGTCAAAAAGTATTTAATCAAAATGGCTAACAATAATAGCTGACATTCATATAGCACTTCAAGATAGGTCATTTTACAAATATTATGTCATTTTATCCTCACTACAACCCTGGGAGGTAGGCATTATGATTATCCACATTTTACAGTTGAGAAAACTGAGGCAAACAGAAGTTAAGTGACTTGCCTAGCTTTATATAGCAATATGTGCTCAATATTATTATAAAGCATTAATAGCATATAATCTCTTCTTTGGGAAGCAAGACAGTACAGTGGTTAGAACATTGGGCTTAGAATCTGGAAGGTTCAAATTTATGACTTCAAATCTGGCCTCAGACACTTACCTGCTCTGTGATCCTGGACAAGTCATTTAATCCTGTTTGCCTCATTTCTTCATCTGTAAAATGAGCTGGAGAAGGAAATGGCAAAGCATTCAACTATCTTTGCCAAGAAAATCTCAAATGAGATCCCAAAATGAAAAATGATAGAACAACAGCAATCTTTGCTTTAAAATAATTAATAATCATATATTGATGGTAATCAGTAATTTTTTCTAGTAAATTTTTATATAATAAAAATACTTCAAAGGCATACCAAAAAACAATAATGGCATAAATAGGGGGCTGTGTGTGTGCATATATAATCAATTCATGAGACCCCGTATTTCATATTCAAACTTTTGCTATGTGGGATAAAGCAAAGGTGCTTTATGAGGAACATTTAACTCCCTCAGGTGTGACTGACTAAACAATTTCTACCTCTAACTTTTTCTTCAGTTCTTCCTTTCTTCCATTTTCCCTTTGATCTTTTCCTCATTTATCTCTTATCTCTTTGGAATCACCTTCTAAATATTGAAGGTTGGGGCTGGGTTCTTCTGTTCCAGCTGATTCCACTGCCAAGAACTGATTAGTGACAGGAAAAGTGGGGGAGAGGAGGAAATGTGGGAGAAAAGGAAGGAAGCTAGTCCCTTGATAGCACCGGTTTCATTGCTTTCTTCTGCCTCCATCTTCCTTCCTTGCTTCCACCCCAAGTCTGTTTTTTGTTTTACTTAATTTATTATTATTTTTAATCATGATATGAAGATATGGTTGTGAATATAATAATGAAAGTGAGAACAGAGAGGAAAGCGTAGGAAGATGGGTCCCCAAAGGGCCATTTATGAGTACAGTGATTTCTGAAGTCTCTATGGTAGAGAGCAGGGTCTAGACTCAGCCACAGACGGGAGTGGGAATATATAATAAATTTCATAATGATAAGAGCTGACATTTATATGCTGCTTCAAGGTTTACAAAATGTTTTACATATATTATCTTCTCAATTGATCCTCACAACATCCCTGTGAGGTTGTGAGTGGGAAGAGAAAAAGTAAAGAGAAAATTGCCAAGCCCAGTCATCACCTCCTCCACCTGCAAAGAAGCATTCCTGAACCCTTCATTCCAGATAAGGCCATTAGAGGCCTGGCAGAGACTTTGCTGACTACTTTTATATCCAGGAGGGGAAACTGAGACCTAGAACCTTAGATGACTATTTGTTCAAACTCATGCAGGTAGTAAGGGCAAGAATCAAGAGTCAAACCCAAGGCTCTTTCTATCACACTTCAAGAAGTGAAGACCACACAGACCCTAAAGTTAGGAAGCCCTGAGTTCTAATCCAGACTCAGAAATTTAACACTTACTAGCTGTGAGATCCTGGGAAAATCACTTAACTCCAATTGCTTCACCAAACAAATAAATTAATTAAGTGAAGATCAAAATTCAATTCAATTTAGATCAATTCCATTTTGTCCAGGATATATTTATTAAGTGCCTACTATGAAATAGGCATTGTACTAGGCATTGGGGATAGAAAACCAAAATTTAAATAATCCCCTGCTCTCAAGAAACTTGCATTCTATTGGGTAATACAGCAAGTACACAAGTAGTTATAAGTACATATTATATATGTATATGCATATGTAGCAATAGCTAGGTGGAACAATGGATAAAGCACTGGGCCTGGCTTCAGGGAAGGATTGAGTTCAAATTCAGTCTCAGATACTTACTAGCTGTGTGACCCTGGGGAAGTCACTTAACCCTATCTGCCTCAGTTTCCTCATCTGTAAAATGAGCTGGAGAAGGAAATGGCAAACCCCTCCATTAATAAAAGAAAAAAATCCCAGCCATTTACAATAATAATTCTAGAGTTCTTTGTCAAATATATCAGAGATAATATTTGAACCAGACTTGAGTTCCAAGTTTTGACTTAAACAGTCAAGGAGATTCCTTTCTAAGGTGTTTTTCTTTTTTTTATCAATGAAATCACTGGTCCTGTTCCAGTCCCCATTCCCTTTGCCTGACAAAGATTAAGCTAATAAAAGTTCTGTAGATGTGGAGAAAGATATTTACCAAACCTATAAATTTTGGGTTTTTAAATTAAATTTTATATGGATTATCTTTTTTTAATGTAATATAAATTTTTTTCCTGTTACTTGTAAAAAAAGACTTTTAGCATTATTTAAAAAATTTTTGAATTCCACATTCTCTCCCTTCTGTCTTCTCCAACCCTCTCATTGAGAAGGTAAGTCATTTGATATAGACTATACATGTGTAGTCATGCAAAACAAATTTCCATCTAATTTATAAATATTAAAGGAAAAAATACTTATCAATTATTCAACTTGTCAATTTCAAAAATAAAATAAAATAAGCAATAATAAAAAGCTGCCTTGGGGTTTTTCAGGTATTGATATTTGTCTGCTTTAAGCATGTTCCAAACTGACTAAGCTGATATACTTTGGCTCAGCTATTAAGAACTTGTGCTGGAAATATTCTGTGAGGACTGGCCATCCATTATGGCTACATCAGCTTCATTAAATAATTATCGGGCTTTTTAAACAGTTTTGGTGCAACATCCAGTTATCTCAAACACTGAAATGATTCCAGCCCAGTAACCACCAGATGGTCTGGCCAAAAACAGTACACCTTTAGTCAATGTATCAACAAATATATATTTAACATGAATGTATACCAGACCCTGTTTTGTGCACTATGTCTAAAGGTAAAAATAAGATAGTCCCTTTCCTCAAGGAGCGTACATTCTTTGCAGGCCCTACATATAGAACTCTGTTTTCGCAAGCAAAGGGAAATTGTAAAATTGGTGTCCTGGAAAGAAGTGGGTGTGAGGACATGTTTGCTTCCCTTTTCCCCTCATCACACTTCATGGAAGAAGGCCAGTACATTTAAGGGCTAGCACGTTTTCACCAGGAGGCAGGAACATTCTCTAAAAAAAAAAATGTAGCTTTTTAACAGGAAATGGAAAGTTAATCTCCATATACTGACAGCATGTTGAGGATAATAACTTGATAGCAGCCATTTCTGATATCAAACTATGTGGTGATTCTGTCCTGCTTCATGGGTGTAAAGCAGGAAAGGGCCTTAGAGGCTTAAGTCCATTTTCTCTTCCTCCTTTTTCTGTCTCATTTTACAGAAAAGGAAATTGAGGCCCAAAGAGATTAAATGGCTTGCCACACAGCTAGTAAACTGCCATCTGAAGCTGGATTTTCACCAAGGTCATCCTGACTCCAAGATCACATCTCTGTTCCCCATAGGGAAGCACAGCCTTCCAGATACTTCATATTAAGTGACTAGCTCAGCAATTGTAAACAAAAAAACAAATAAATTAAAACCCAACTAATCCCACCCACATCAGAGAATTACACTCCCTGCAAAACACTCAGGCACAAAGAATTGTAAACATTTGCTGGGGTGTGTGGGGGGAAGCAGGGGCTCTTTATCATTTCCTGCCTTTTTTTAGAAGGAGGCAAATGTTCTCCTATTTCAGCAGAGAGAGAAGGGAGGGAGGGAGAGATGAGAGAGAGAGAGACAGAAAGACAGAGAGAGAGAGACAGAAAGAAGACAGAGACAGACAGAGAAAGAGAGAGAGAGAGAAAGGGAGAAAGATGAAGGGAGGAAAAGACAGAGAAAGAGAGATGGAGAAAGAGAGACTGAGAGGAGAAACAGAGACAGACAGAGACAGAGACAGACAGAGACAGAGACAGACAGAGACAGAGACAGACAGAGACACAGAGAGACAGAGAGGAGAGACAGACACACAGAGAGAAAGAGACAGAGACAGACAAGAGACAGACACAGACACAGAGAGAGACACAGAGACAGAGAGAGACAGAGAGGAGAAACAGACAGAAGAGAGACAGAGAGAGACAGAGAGAAATGGAGAGAGACACACAGAGACAAAGAGAGAGAGAAAGAAAGAGAGAGAGAAAAAGAGAGACAGAGACAAAGAGACAGAGAGAGGAAGGAGAGCAAGAGGGGGGAGAGAGAAAGAGACAGAGACAGAGAAATAGACAGTGACAGAGAGAGACAGAGAAACAGAGACAGAAAGGGAAAGAAGGAAACAGAAGGAGAGAGGGAGACAGAGACAGAGACAGGAAGAAAGAGAGAAAAAAAAAGGGAGGGAGAGAATGGATTGTCAGCATTATTGAAAAGATTCATGATTAGTCACACTCACTTGAAGGCAAGTTCCTTGCCAGACACTAGTGCACTCATTAACAGACCTGAGAGCTGGCATCCCTCCAACAGCTGAGCAACAGCTACAGGCCTGGCAGGCCCAAAGGGACCTACAAAACCCTGTGTTCTCCCACACCCTGAAGTGAGAAAGGCCAGTTTAGGCATGCCTGGGTGAAATTGGCTCCCAAGATGCCAGGTTGAATCTGTTTGTTTTATGCTCTGAATTGCTTAAAATATAATTATCCTGGAACCCAGCTGGTGTTGATATGAAGGTAACATCTTGCCATGTTCCTTGGAAACAGTTACCTGTCCAGTGCTGCCCTTTTCTCCCCTTTGACTGCCAGAGACCCTGGCAATTCTATTCTGTGTCAGCCTGGGCTGCCTCCCCGCCAGCAACAGCTGTTACCTGCTGCCGGGACCATTCCTGGAACGACAAGCGTTTCTTTCCCTCATCTGTCTAATAACAGCAATGATACCTTCTATTTTTTCTGTGTTTCCATTGAAGAGCATATCACCTTGTAAACTTGCTCAATTCAATCTGCATGGCATTACAGTGAAATAAGGAAGGATAAAATCTCCCCATTTTCTCCTGGCAAGAAGGGTTAAGATGCAGAAATCAGCAATAAACAAATAAATAAATGAATGAATGAATGAATGAATGAATGAATAAATAAATAAATAAATAAAAAGGGTTTGTCTGCAATAAAGTACAAGCCCAGTGAGAAAGCTTTGGGTGTTCTGCTTGCTAGGATGGTGGTCTCTTTCATTAGTTCAAATCAAGTCATTCAAATGAACAATTCTGGTTCTTCCAAGATGCTGTATTAAGCACTAGGTATATAAAGAAAGGCAAAACAGTCCCAGCCATCAATGGGCTCACAATCTAATCTAATAATTAGAAGCCAGGGATGCTTCTAATTATCATAATAAAACCATCATACTGCCCTTAAAAGTGTCATTTTCTATGGCCCCATTCCAATTGCAACTAATTTTGTCATCTATCCAAGATTCTTACCTGGGATCTGTTCATCCCCAAAGGATTTATGGATACATTTCAGTGAGTCTATGAACTTGGTTGGGGAGGGGGAAGCACATCTTTATTTCAATATAATTGATTTCCTTTGTATCCTGTGTATTTATTTTATTCATTCTAAAACATTATTCCAAAAGAGGATCCATAGGCTTAAACAGTCTACTAAATACATCTATGAGTTTTCTCAAAAGTTTTAGAACCTCTGTTCCAGGAGAATTTGGGTGGTGTCAAATTTATGTCCCAACAACCATGAACAGGGGTTTAGTCTGAAATTAGAAGGTGAAGGCTTCAGATCCCAAGTACACTTTGTGTATTACCCAACAATACTATTTTGTAATTGTTCAATCATTTTTCAGTTATACCAGACTCTTTGAGATCCCATTTAAGATTTTCTTGACAAAGATGCTGGAGTGTCCAGCTCATTTTTTGATGAGGAAACTTAGGCAAAAATACCAAACAAACAAACAAACAAACAAAAACCTTACTAGGAAGTGTCAAAAATCAGATATAAACTCAGGAAGATAAATTTTCTTGATTTATCCATGCTAACTACTGTCCCACCTAGCTGCCCCAATAATATTGTGCCTTGATTCAAAGTGTTTTCATGGATAGGGGGAAATAACTTTTACAATCACAGTAGTAGCAACCATTCCTGTCATACTTTCTTTCAAAGCCAGTGAGCAATGTAATTTCTTCTTTTCTTCCAGAAATCCTCTGCTGATAGGATTAACTCATGAAACCTAAATTTTGCAATCAGATTGCCCCAAAGGAAATTGAAATGTAAGAAAATATGAATTCTAATTTTAAAAATTGAAAAGTTTACTTAACATGGTAAATGGAGAATTGGTCTAGAAGTCAAAAAGACAAATTTGTCTCTACCCCAGACAAAAATTAGCTTTGCATGTGACTTTTAACAAATGACTTAGCCTCTCAACATCCCTGGAAAACTCTGTAAGACTTTAAGCTACAACTGCCAATCTGCATTGGTAGGAGGCATTTCTATCTTGGAAGGACCCACCATAGATGAAATCATGGGTTCAAAGAAAATAAATGAAATTAAAATTTCTCTCATCTACTCCAGATGTGTCATTAAGATGACATAGAGAAGTGTGGGAAGCCTTGAGTAAAATTGCTGTGGGTTGATCAGGTTTTAGAAACTGTACAAGGATGCTAGATCGTTCTCTGAATAAAGGATAAAAAATGCATACAGGTGAATTTGTGGGCATGTGGGAAGGAACAGGGAACATGAGGATCATCAGCTTTTATACAAAGAAGTATATGTTCCCCCCCATTTTTTGGTGTGGATAATTTTTTCCAGTGACTATCAAAGAGACTTTTCTCATCCTGAAGGGGGTACATTGGGCTTCATGAATCTGTACTTTGGATTGAGGTAGAACTATAAGACCCATTTGCCTCAGTTTTCTTTGACTGGAAAATGGGGATAATAATAGCACCTATCTTGCAAGGTTGTTGTGAAAATTAAATGAGTTAATATTTGTAAAAAAGAAGTTATAGTGTCTAACACATAGTAAGTACTATATAAATGCTTATTTACATTTCCTCTCTTCAACTCTGTTCCCTAACACAATGACATGGAGCTGTCCCTATCTGCAGTGATTATGGAAAAGATGGGAAAATGAACATGACCCAAAGAAGTTGGGATGAGAATAGATGTAGGGAGTAACAACATAGCTGCCTTGCTTGGGCATTCCTTAACTTAGCAACTCTGCTTAGGGAATGGTATGTAGGGATACTACAATCTCCAATTGTCAGTTTTCTACAAAGCTCTACTGTAGCACATATGATTTGTCTGTCCCAAGGCAGTGGAGTGAGTATTGGATTTGGAGTCAAAAAAATCTGGATTGAAATTCTATTCATATATTTATGACCCATATTTCTTTGGTTTTCATTTAACATCTCAATTTCCTTATCTGTAAAATGAGGAGTTAGACTAGATGATCTCTGGGTCCCTTTCAAGTCTAAATCTATGATCCCATGAGTGTCAGAAGTGTTTCCATATCTCTGCACATCAGACATCACGCAACATTTTGTTTTAATCTCTCTATGACATTCACTAAAAGTGCATTATACAGTCATGTGTGTTTGTCCCATAGCTCCCTGCAAGTTCCATGAGGACCAGAACTCTATCATGTCTAAGCTTTGTTTCTCACTCAGTTTATCAGGATGCTTTGAACAATAGCATATACTTTAGGGAAGCAATGAGAGGCAGTTCAACTAGAATGTTGAACTTGGAGTTAGAAGGATGTGAGATCAAATCCATTAATCTCTCACAGTCTCAGTTTCTCTATTTGTAAAATAGAAACAATAAGAACATCTATTTTACAGGTACCTTGTGAAGATCAAATGAGACAGCATGTATAAAGATCTTTGCAAAGCTTAAATAGCTGTAGGAAGTTTAGCTATTTTTGTTATACTAAATGCTTCTTGAATTGAATTAAATTGAATTGACATGTTCAAATTGGGGAAAATACACATGCTCAAGTTGAGGTGGAATGTATAGTTGTATAGATCTTTGTGTATGTTTTATTTGACATGTGGCTTCATCAATATTAGGAACCCATGAGAATATTTTGAAGCAAAGCATAGTGTTATTGGGGCAGCGAGGTGATACAATGGGTAGAATGCTACCTGGCATTAGGAAAATTCATCTTCCTGAGCTCAAATCTAACCTCAGATGCTTCCTAGCTGTATGACCCTAAACAAGTCTCTTGTTTTTGCCTCAGTTTTCTCATCTGTTAAATGAACTAGAGAAAGAAATAACAAACCACTTTAGTATATTTACCAAGAAAACTCTAAATGAAGTCATGAAGAATTAGACATAACTGAAAAATGATTGAATAACAACAAAATAATAGTTTTATGGGATATACAAAGCACACTTGAGATCTGAAGCACTCATCTTCTAATTCTAGACTATGCTTAAACATAATTGTTGGGATGTAACAAATCCTCCTAGAATAGGGGTTCTTAAAATTTTTTTTGGTGGAGGGGAATTCACAGACTCATTTAGTAGATTAATTAAATTTATGGATCCTCTTTTGGAATAATGTTTTTAAAATATATAAAATGAATACATAGGATATAAAAGAAACTAATTATATTGAAGTAAAGATGGGATTTTTTTCTCCCTTATAACTATCCAGTATTGATAAAATTACTTCTATAATGTGGCTGGACAACTATTCTTAACATAAACTCTCAAAAAATTTACCTGATGCACTAAGAGGGTGATTGAATAACCCAGGGCCGGTAATTGTCAGAGGAAAACTGGAAACAAGGTCTTCCTGATGCTGAGACCAATTCTCCCCATGCTGCTTCTCCTAAGAGACACATTGAAGATTCATCAATAATTACAATAATCTGAAATTCACATCTCTCCAAAACTTGTAATGTTCCTCATTTCATTTGAATTTCAAAATCATTCTGATATAAGTATTACAGGTATTATTATTTCCACTTTAAAAATAAGGAAATTAGGGGCAGCTAAATGACACAATGGATAGAGCACCAGCCCTGAAGTCAGGAGGACCTGAGTTTCAATCTGCTCTCAGACACAACACTTCCTAGCTATGTGACCCTGGGCAAGTCACTTAACCCCAATTGCCTCAGCAAAAAATAATATAAAAAAATAAGGAAATTAAGGCTGAGGAGTTTAATGACTTGTTCAGGATTTCAACAATTAATTAGTGTCAGAAGTAAGATTTGAGCTGAGTCCTTCAAGTGTAAGATTCTATCCATTAGACACATTACCTCTCAGAGAAGTCTATAATGGTGCTTATCTGCTGTTATGGAGACAAATGTTCAATGTGTTTGTGAATATGGAGTAGCTGTCTTTAAGACATACATGTGATAGCAAGAGGAAAGGAATAAATGAGACATACCATGGAGAAAGCAAATAGCAGATGTTAGAAAAAAGTAAAATAACACTGGAGTTCCTTTTGTGTTTTCAGCTACTATGCAATATTATTTGTGACAAACATGTACGAGCCATACCTAAGAAATTTCACAAATTTATATTTCATTCAAACATTTTGTAAGCCTACAAAATAGCTACTTGCTCATCCTCTAAGGATGCTTCTCCTTCCCTCAGCTTCTTCTTTCCAGTTTTAGTAAATAATTCATTATTAACTTGGGACAACAAAATTCAAATCTTCAGTACCTCAGTTAAAAGCCTTTGCATACAACTGCTTACATTAATCAGTGTTCCCTCAGTGGATTTCCGATGAAAAGACAGTAATGGTCAGGAATTGAGCCCGTCTCCCAAACAAATTAGAAAACTGAAGTGATCTGCCCGGTCACTTCCAATCATTTTCAAGATTGCCAGGAATTGCTCATCCCCGTTTGGCAGGCACTGGCAGATAGCTGACTGGGAGCTTTTATTCCTCGTGGATGTCCTGTCATCATAATAACCATATTTTTCTCTTGTAGGTAAAGAATAATTGAATCAAATTTGACAGTATTTGCATCTAACCAAGCAAATTGCCCAGTCCAATGGAAGGCAATTGCCCAGGAGCCTACAGGCTGGACAAATGTGGCATTCCTATAGATCTTGGAGGCAATATGCTTTCTCTGCTTCTCACTTAGGGGAGCTTTTCTCTATGTGGTTCACTAGGTAGATTATTTGGGACCTACACCAAGAATATAATGAAAAATAAAAATATAATCAACAAAAAAAGCTTATAGCAGGTTTATACATAGCAGAAGTCAAAGATAGAGTTATATCAATTTTAATTAAGAACTAACCTGAAGCAGATAAGTTTGGGAACTTAAGAAGTATGATCCCAAAAGTCAGACTGCAAACAGAGATACACATACACATGCACACACACACACAAACATATCTATATATACACATACATGTTTGCAATACTGGTTTTCTCATTTAAATTATTGATATCCTGCCCTTTAAACAAAGGTTAGTACTATTGATTGGGCATTAATTAGGCAATGGTATGTGTGTATGTATACATATGGACATGGACATACAGTTAGATGTTACAGTGAATATATAGACTGCTAGACCTGAAGTAAGCAAGATTTATCTTCCTGAGTTCAAATCCGGCCTCAGACTTAGACTAACTGTGTAACCCTGGATCAATCAATTCAACCTGTTTGATCCAATATCCCCATCTGTAAAACAAACTGGACAGAGAAATGGCAAAATCATTCCAGTATATTTGCCAAGAAAACCTAAATGGGGTCACAACGAGTTGGACATGACTTAAACAACTGAACAATGGCAAAACATACACATTGAAGGATAGAGAAGTGGAGAATAGAGGAATATAATGTAGAGAAGGTCTATGAAGAATATGTCAAGATCTTCCGAACAAATTCAACCATGATACTTCAGTTTACCTTGATACTCACTTTAGTACAAATATGGGTATACAATGGGTCAGAGGAAACTATGTTGAAAAATATATAGTGTCAAAGAACTTATGCAACACAGAAATACCATGCTCATATTTTTGTAATACCTTTAAGAAGAAGGTCTGAATATGCTAGAAGCAACATTAATCATTGAGGGGAAAAAAACAAAATTTACTCTTATCTTAACATACAGAAACGACTGGCTGCAAAGACAGATATAAATTTAGAATCATCTATGTGCAATGAGATTATTAACTGGGTAGAGCAAAGGTCAAAAGCAATACCAAATTAGAAGAAAAAAGAAGAGAAGAAAATCTTTGTTCTTTTTTTTTTAAAAAAATGCATTTTATTTTGGGGCAGCTAGTTGGTATAGTGGATAGAGCACCAGCCCTGAAGTCAAGAAGACCTGAGTTCAAATCTGGCTTCAGACACTTAACACTTCCTGGCTATGTGACCCTGGGCAAGTCACTTAACCCCAATTGCCTCAACCAAAAAAAAATTATTTATTTCTCTAAAACTTCAATACAAAATAGAAAAAAAATTGTCATGTGCACAGCATAACATGAGAAGATTCAAAATATGTAGCAATAAATTTCCATTTCAAGAAAAATGCATAACAAAAGCATATATTGTAATCAGAGTTGTCCATTTTTTCTTTGCTTCCTTGTAGATTTTCTTTTGTTCTCTGCTGTGCACTTTTTACTTTATTCTTTTCCCTCTCTTTCTTCCTCCTCATCCCATATTTTTCTAAATCCACCAAATGATCCTTTCCTAGGCTCCAGCAATATTCCAACCTTATATTTCTAGCTATGTTGAATAGTTTGAAACAATATTAATATGGCTGACATATGATGTAGATTTCTCTCTTTTGATTGAATCCTTTTAAACTTTGACTTTGTCTTAGATCAGTGATTGTTATCTGTGCTTTTTTTCCCCATAAATTCATCTCCTGATCGTTGTTACTGTGTTTGTACATATTTCTTGTTTTCTATCCCTGCTAACTCTTTTACTTTATTTCTATCTGCTAGCTTGCCTTGCTATTACTTAACTTCACCATCCCTCCTTTGTTCTTCCCCCAACCCTATATCTTTTTCTTTATCCCATTCCTATTAATCTACACATCAAATCCCTTGTCCATTACTCTACACATCCTTCTATACCTCATCTTATCCTATTCCCTTTCCCTCTTACTTCTTTATAAATTTTGAAGAGATATTACAGCCTTCTAGATATATACGTATTGTTCCGTATTTAATCTATTCTCAGTGTGAGCAGGATTTCAGAACTACCAGTTCTCCTCTCCCATCTAATTCCTCTGTGTCAGTTCTTGCTCTTATACCTTTTCCTACACAGTTTGGCTTTTTTAGCATAACTTCATACTCAATTCTATTCCAATCTTTCTTTTGAACTACCCAATTACCAATAACAATCTTAGACATATGGCTTACATTTCCATGTATAAAACACAGTTTGTCCTTATTAAGTCCATTGAAATTAGACTTTGATGTTTAACTTATATTTCTCTTGGCTCCCATATGTCAAATTTTCTATTAAGTTCAGATCTTTTCACAATAAAATCCTGAAAATCAGGCAAATTATTGAAAATCCACCTTTATTTCATTCAGGATTATACTTAATTTTGCTAGATATAATTTTGTCTGCCTGTACCCTAGTCCTTTTGATCTCTAATATATAGTTTTTCAGGACCTATGGTCTTCTATTGTAGCTATTGATAGGTCTTATATAATCCTAATTGTGTATTAGACCTGAGTTTGAATCTGTTGGTACTGCTATTGCTGTTTCTGCTGCTTGCAAAATTTTCTCTTTGATCGGGGGTTTCAAAACTTAGCAGTGATGTTCTTGTAGGTTTTTCTTGTGGGATTTCTTTCAGGTGGTGATTGGTGGATTTCTGCTTTTCCCTCTTGTTCTAACACTTCAGGATAATTTTCTTTAATTATTTCTTGTATTATTGAATCAAGATTCTTTTTGGTCATAGCTTTCAGGTAGTCCAATTATTCTTATGTTTTTCCTCTTCATCTTTTCTCCAGATTGGTAGTTTTACTTATGAGATGTCTCACATTCTCTTCTATCTTTTCATTCTTTATATGTTGTCTTATTATTTCTTGATCTTTTATAATTTCGCTGGCTTCCTTTTGCTTCCTTTTGCCCAATTCTAATTTTCAAGGAGCTATATTCTTCCTTAACATTCTGTATCTTCTTTTCTAATTAATTGACTTTCTTTTCATAATTTTCTTGTTTTTCTTGAATTATTATTATTATTAATTATTTTAGTCTTTCTTCAATATCTTTTATTTGATTTTTTTTTAAAAAAAATTGAGTTCTATGAATTCTTTTTTGGAGCAGGTAACTATTTAATATTACTCTTTGAGGTAGGAGAGGCTTTATTTTTTTTACTTCAGTATTATCCTCCAAAGAATCCTAGACTTCCCTATTCCCATAGTAACTTTCTATGGTTAGGTTCTTTCTATCTTGCTTGCTTTTTTTTCCTGAAAATCCCAGGCAACTGGGGTTAAGTGACTTGTTCAGCATCACACAGCTAGGAAGCGTTAAGTGTCTAAACTCACATTTGAACTCAGGGCCTCCTGACTTCAATTCTGGGCCTCTATCCACTGTATCAACTGGCTGCCCCTCATTTTTTTAATGATACCTTTTTAGTGCAATCACTTTTCTGGACCTAGCCTAAAAGTATTTGTATTTCACAGGGATCAAACCTCAGTATCTTTCTTCAGATCTTCTCCAATTGTCCCAGGAGACCACTGTTCTGCCCCAACTCCTATATGTCTTTAACCACTCTGTGATCATTTTGAGGTTTAGTTTTGTCTTGTCTGTGAGGGAAATCTAGAAAGCTTGGAATTTTCTTACTTATTGCCTCTTCTCAGAATCCTCCCAAGAAGAAAATCTTTTAAACTCTATTTCCTTGTCATTGTGGCCCAAGCTAACACTTGATAAGAATACATGATCACTTGCAAAACACCACAGAAAGGGACAATAATATTAGGAGCAGTGTTGCCTAAAAATAGTGAAAATAAGTAAGGGAAATGAATTTATGGAGGCTTTGGTGTGAGAGACAACTAGGCTAGATTATTCTGAAAACATTTATAGATGAAACTGAAAGTCATATAAGAAACAGCCATAAAGACCTGTTAGTATTTAAATAGTGATCTAGTCTTATTAATGAGAAGAGTATAATTGCTACATTTTCCACAGCGGTTGTTGTAAACTTTTCCCATGTTTTTCCAAATCAAAACCAAACTATGCTATCAACTCTCCAACCATCACCCCCATCTTGTTGACCCTAGAAACTTGTAATCTGCCTCTGGAACCACACTAGTCTCTGATAGTCTCATCTTGTCTTATCCATACCTACCTCCACCTCACTTCCTTGTCATTGCCAAACCTCTTCTCTGACACTCCCTAAGCCTTGTTACCTACTCTTCATGAATTATCTACTTCCATTAAAGTATGAGCTCCTTGAAAGAAGATGCTATTTTGTTTGCTTTTGTTCCCATTGCTTAACATAGTTCCTGACACAAAGTAAGAGTTTGATAAATACTTATCTATCTACTTTTTTCTCTATCCATTTATCCATTTATCCATCTGTCTACCCATCTATCTATAATTTGTCTATCAGTATGCCTGTCTATATTTATTTTTTCAAGCCTCATAACTGTTTACCTACCTAATACTCATGAAATTATTTTGCCTCCTATTTTAATGAGATCAAAACTTAATTTCCATCCTATCCATTTGTTTTTATTGCTTGCTCACCATCTCCAAATTGCCTTGTTAACACAGTTATACTATGGTTTGTTCTTTGGTTTGTTTTCTTGTTTCAAAGAGAAAGATGCTCTTCAGTATTACCAAGCTATTGTGTGTTTTAGAAAAAAATATAAATACTATGAAATAGTCCATATACTGTAAATTTATTTGCAACTGTTTCCATTTAAATAATTTAATTTCAATATTTAAAATATTTTAACTTCTGACTCATTTCATGCAAGAATTTATCAGTATCTTTTATCCATTCATTGCCATTCTTTTTTTTCTTATATATTTGTAATTATTGTGAATTTTCTTCTTACTCTACTTCTTTCTTTTCCATAATTGTAAATTCCTGCATATTTTCATCATACTTGTTGATCTTAGTGGCATTATAGTATCCTATTATTTTAATGTATTATAATTATTTAAAATTTTAAATAATTTTTTTCCTTTTAAATGATATTCTAGAGGTCTGTTCTCAGCTATGAAATTATTTGGAGAAATGCTTTAATTATGCTTTGTAACTTTTACATAGTGCTACCAGATGGAGCTTCCAAACATTCTACTAGCTTACAATTTCACCAGTAATAACTGAGTATACTTTCTACAAAATATTGCCAGAAAATCTGTTGCTTTTAATAATTCATTACAGCTTAATGAGTATGAGAGGCTATCTAAAAGTTATTTCAACTAATTTTTTATTTTAAGTGAAATTGAGAATTTATTCAAAAGATTGGAAATTTTTTAAATGTCTTCTCTTTTTTTAAAAGTGTCTATTTCTATCTTTTGAACACTTGTCCATTAGAGGTTAGAAATTACATTTCCACATTTTTAATAGTTCCTTATTTATTGTAGATATTAGGTTTTTAATATTTGTCATAAATATTTTTCCCAATCTGTTATTTTTTTTGTTTGGACATTATTCATTATTTTTTGAATTTTCAAAATATCTCATAATATAAAATGCACCTATTTGGCAAAAAAAATTCATTATTAAATGGAAAAAAGCTTGTCTGATGTGGTATTACATGCCTATAATCTCTATTATTGGGGAGGCTAAAGCTCATAAGATAACTTAAACTCAGGAAGTTTTGAATTGAAATAGACTACAACTAAATGGGTATTTTTGTATTGTCTGATATCAATATGATGAACACTAGGAGTTGGGAGTCATTGGGCTGTGTAAAAAAAAATCAAGCTCAGGTCAGAGACAGAAAAGGTCAAAACTTACATGATGAGCAGTAGTGGAATTGGTTTAAGTGTGGTCCTTGTCAACTATGTCTGGATGAGATAGGGATAATCATTTAAAAAAAAACTTTTCCACATTTGTGGTAAAAACACAGCTCTGTTTTCTGCAATATTTTTCTAGTTTCTTTGTCATGTTTAAATCCATCACGTAGATAGAATTCATTCAGCTATGTGGTATGAGGCATGAGATATGGGTATAAATCTATTTCCCACAAAATTGCTATTATATTTTTCCAGTTACATTTATTTAATGATGAATTCTTTAACAGGATTTGTATTTCCTTATGTTCACAAAACAGCAATATTTTCATATATGTAGGTGGATGTCTGGAATCTCTGTTCTGTTCCACCAATCTCTTTTTCTGGTGGTGATGGTTATTTGATTTGTTTTTGTTTTTTTGCCAGTGACAGACAACTACAATGAAAATCACCTTACATTATTTTTTTTCAATTCTAAGAGCACAAGGTTATAATTATAAGCTTTTTTTCCCTATTGAGACTCTTGACATTTCATTATAATTGTTTTCAGTTTTATGAAGACTTGTCATCTTGTTTAGTATCAGATGAAATCTAACCTGTATTTCTGATCCAGTTTTCTATAGAGCTTTCCTAAGATATGTTTAGCATCCATGCAATAACTTCATTATTCAATTCAACAAACAGTTCCTTAAATGTTTACTATGTACAAGGCACTCTGTTAGACATTAGAGCTAGAGGCAAAAAATCAAACTGTTTCTCACCTTCATGAACTTATTTTCTTTTGAGGGAGACAACAATGTACAAACATAGCTATATATTATGCAATCTATACAAATAAAAATACATACAAGCCCATTTTGAAAGGAAATGCATGAACAACTCAGAGATAAGAGAAAAGCCTCTTGTAGGAAAATGCTTGAGCTGAAATTCTGAGGGAAACTCGGGTTTCTAAAAGGTGAAGATATAGAGGGAATACATTTCAATACTGGGACATTGCCAGTGTAAAGCTATAGAGACAGGAAATGATTGTTGTGGCTGAAGAACCCAAGAAGGTCAGGTTCATTTATGTTAAAGTGTGTGAAGTGAAGTAATGTATTTTAAATCTGCAAAAGTAGGTTGGGGGACAATCTATAAAAGGTGAACCAGAGAAGTTTGATTCCATAAGTGATAGGAAATTGTTAGAGTTCATTTAGGGGGGAAATGACTCAGATCAGTCTTTCAGGAAAGGCTGTACGGAACATGTATTGGAAAGGGGAAAGATTTGAGATAAGAAGATTAGCCAGGAGACCATTGAGGTAAGATGTGATGTGTACCTAAATTATACTGATAAGATGTGAGTAGAGAGAAGATGGATGTGAGAAATAGTACAAAATTGAAGATGACAAGACTGAGCAACTGACTAAATATTGAGGTAAGGGAGATCAAGGGGTAAAAGATATAGCTAAAATTGTAAAACTGAATATTTAGAAGTGTGTTGATACAATTGACATAAACAGGAAAGTGCAGAAGACTGAGTTTATGAATAATAATAATAAATTCTGATTGGGATATATTAATTTCTAGGTGCCTATGAAACATCCATTTCAAAATGTCTCATAGTCAAGTTAAGTTAGTGATGCAGAGTGTCTGACACATATTATGTAAGTTAACAGACTGACTAATGAGTTCCTAGGATAAGTATTGGGATAGATAGATCTTGGAGGATTGTTTATTAAATTAATTACTAAACACATGGGAGGTGATGAGTTGCAGAGAGGGGGAAAAACAGGTCTTGTTCAAAGCCTCAGGATACACCAACAGTTAGAAGCTATGTTGGTCAAGCAAAGGATTCTAAGAAAGAAGGTAACACAAGAACTAAGAGAGGGAAAAAATTCCAAAGAGGGCTGCCCAATATGATATTCAGATATGCAGAACATATCCAGCAGGAGAGGTTGATCAAGAGTACCAAACACTCAAAAAACTGCCAACTTCTCATTTTAATAACCCCATCAAAATTTGGTGTCTTCCCAATGCCAAATTTTAGCATTTTCTCTCTATTGCTAAATGTTGCAAAAAGGTCAAGAAGAATAAGGGTTGAGAAAATATATGTCTGTAGTTTTTTACTAATATTAATTCTAGAAGGCAAAGCAGAAATAGAAAAAAATCAACCAATCACTACCTGAAAGAGTTCCAAGGAGGAAAACTTATAGGAATATCATAGCAAAGTTTCAAAACTCCCAGATTAAGGAGAAAATATTAAAAAACAAGAAAAAATTTAAATCTCATGAAGCAGCTACAATAAGGATTTCACAAGACCTAGCAGCTATTACATTGAAGGACAGCAGGCCTTGGAATACTATATTTTGTAGAGCAAAAGAGTTGGGGTTATGACCAAGAGTAACTTACCTAGAAAAATTAAGTATAATCCTGAATGGGAAAAAAAAGACATTTAATGAACTGAAAGACTTCCAGGTATTTGGGATAAAAACAGCAGAACTTAAGGGAAAATTCAATATTTAACACCCAGGAGACATATCAAAGTAAACATTAGAATCAATTATAAAGGGATTCAATAAGGTCAACTCATCTAGTTCTTATATATGAAAATATTTCAGTTCCTTTATGATTATCATTTTTATTTTGGTAGTTTGAAAGAAAAGCTTTGGCTGAATTGAGGATGATGGAGTGATATACATATATATATATACATATATATATGTGTGTGTATATACATGTATATACACAGATAGATACTGTGTTGGGAGAAATTTTTTAAAAGGAGCAAGTAAGTATCTCATACAATGAAGTAAAAAAAATGGGGGGGGATAGATACAAAAGAAGTTAGTAGGGAAGAGTCCAGGTGGTGCTGAATCTTACTCTTATCAGGAATAGGTTAAAGAGGAGACAATGTATATATCTAGAAGTGTATAAAAGTCTCTTAAAGAAATAAATAAGACCCCAGTTTTTGGGATAAGTACTCACTATTCGGCAAAAACTGCTGGGAAAATTGGAAACTAGCGTGGAAGAAATTAGGGCTTGACCCATACCTAACACCACATACCAAAATAAGATCTAAATGGGTTCATGATCTGGATATAAAGAGTGATTTTGTAAACAAGTTAGAGGAACGTAATATAGTTTACCTCTCAGACCTGTGGAGAAGGAATAAATTTATGTCCAAAGAAGATCTGGAAATCCTAATTGAATACCAGATAGATAATTTTGATTATATTAAGTTAAAAAGTTTCTGTGCAAATAAAACTAATGCAGACAAGATTAGGAGGGAAGCAATAAATTGGGAAATCATCTTTACATTTAATGGTTCTGATAAAGGCCTCATTTCTAAAATATATAGAGAATTGTCTCATATATATAAGAATTCAAGCCACTCTTCAATAGATAAGTGGTCAAGGGATATGAACAGACAATTTTCAGATGATGAAATTAAAACCATCTCTAGTCATATGAAAGGTTGCTCCAAATCACTATTGATCAGAGAAATGCAAATTAAGACAACTCTGAGGTACCACTACATACCTGTCAGATTGGCTAAAATGACAGGAAAAGATAACAATGAATGTTGGAGGGGATGTGGGAAAACTGGGACACTAATACATTGTTGGTGGAACTGTGAACGGATCCAACCATTCTGGAGAGCAATTTGGAGCTATGCTCAAAAAGCTATCAAACTGTGCATACCCTTTGACCCAGCAGTGTTTCTACTGGGCCTATATCCCAAAGAGATCTTAGAAGAGGGAAAGGAACCCACATGTGCAAGAATGTTTGTGGCAGCCCTTTTTGTAGTGGCTAGAAACTGGAAACTGAAGGGATGCCCATCAATTGGAGAGTGGTTGAATAAATTATGGTATATGAATGTTATGGAATATTATTGCTCTGTAAGAAACGACCAGCAGGACGATTTCAGAGAGGCCTGGAGGGACTTGCATGAACTGATGCTGAGTGAAATGAGCAGAACCAGGAGATCATCATACACAGCAACAACAGTATTACATGATGATCAATTCTGATGGACATGGCTCTCTGCAACAAAGAATTGTCTTAAACCAGTTCCAGTTGTTCACTGAAGAAAACCATATTCACCCAGAGAGAGGGATATGAAATATGAACCACAACATAACATATTCATGATCTCTATTGATATTTGCTTGCATGGTGTTGCCTTTCTCTGATTTTCTTTTTTTTTCTTGTAGATAGGATTTTTCTTGCATAACTTATCAAGTAATTCAACATTATTAAGATGTCATGGACTTCCTGCCATTTAGGGGAGGGGACTGGGGGTAAAATTTGTAATGGAAAGCTTTGTAAAGATCAATGCTGGGGAACTACCCATACATATGTTATACAAATAAAAAGCTTTAATAAAAAAAAAAGAAAGAAACAAATAAGAGAGCAAGGGAATAACGTGAAGGGAAAGGATCAAGAGGGGATTCTTGGAGAAATGGGTAGGTTAAAGGAAATAAAAGTCTTCCAAATTTATAAAGAAAAAAGAGTATCAGGGAAGAGGATGGGGGCATAGAAGGGTGTAGAGATTAAGGGGAATAAGATAAAGAGGGAATAATATTTATATATAATGGATATGTAAATATATTTGGAGAGATATAAAAATCTAAATTCAGATAGAAATGAGGATCTGGGGTAGTGTGAGGAGAGATAATAAAGGAGAGATTTTTTAAGGGGAACAGATTAAATAATAAGAGGGCAACGTAGTGGGTAGTAGAAAAGAAGAAAAGTCAGGAGGGATTGGAATAGGATAAGAAGGATAAAAAGGATAGAGAAGAAAAAAGAAAAGAGAAACATTAACAATAAGTAATTATAGTTTAGAATGTGAATTGGAATAATTCACCCATAAAATGGAAACAGGTAATAGATTAAAAATTTGAACTCAGTGATATATTGTTTTCAGGAAAATGAGAGATACACATAAGCATAAAGTAAAGATTAGGAATAGAATTTATTATGTAACAGGGATAGTTATAAATTCAAAATAGATTTAATCAAAAGAGGAAAATAGGGAAACTACACTATCCATCAGTCATATTAATTAATATTGTTTTAGACTATTTAAAATAACAAGACAGTACAAAATTGGAATATTGCTCTTGTGTAGGAAATGGCCAGCTGATGGATTTAGAAAAATATGGAAAAATTTGAACTTCTGAAGAAAGATGTTATCTACCTTAAAAGAAACAGAAAACAAGTAGAAGTAAACATAATACAATTTTATATTTATGAGTATGGCTGTATATGTGTATGTATGTGTATGATTATAGATATCTATGTATATGTATGTACATTATGAATGCTCTGTGTGTGCTTATCCTTGCTTAATTGTAGCCTCGGGGTGGAATAAAATAAAAAGTTCACAGGAGAGAACAAAAGAAAACTTATAAGGAAGCAAAGAAAACATGGACAGCTTGGAATACAATGTATATTTATTCTATAGATTTTCTTGTAATAGCAATTTATTGCTTTATATTTTGAATACCTATATTCTGCTATTTACATGGCAATTTTTTAAATCTTTTATTATTTTGTATTTAAGTTTAAAAAAAAGAAAATTTGGTTGGTTACTGAATAGTCAGTCATCTGACTATAAGGGAGCAACTTCTTAACTATAAGGTTAGCAATGCACTTGGTGTCCAGAAAAGTAGTTGTGTGGGGATTCTGAGAACTATATCCAGCAAACTATGATGGCAGTGGGGTAAGATGAAGACTAGTATTATTTCTGTAAACTTAGCTCTGCCTTATGTATTATTGTTGCTTGGGGAGTCCCTCCTCCCTCTTCTTTTTTATTCAGAAGGTTGAACATGTATGTCAGGATAAAGATCTGTGGGCTAAAAAAGAAGGTTAGTCCTAAACACCCAATAATTTCAAAATGATAGGTTATACTACATTCATGGTTCCCAGGCTGGAGAAAGTTTCCATCAAGTCATGTGATTCGGCCCATATTAGGGAACACAGTGCCTCTAAGTATGCTCCAACCAGCTTGTAAGACTCCCTAACCATCCACTGGAGTCCAACCAACCAAGTTCAAGTAAGAGGTTGTCCTGAGTTGGGCTGGGCAGTGAGTCACTGTTTTGCTCTCAGTTAAAATGGTGATTTGGCAAAGAAGAGTAAGTCTTGGTTGACTGTCTGAATTCAGTTTTGGAGTTTCAAGTGCGTATTTCCAATTTACTTGAGAAATGGAATCACAGTCACTCTGAAGGAAATAACTGCTTTGCTTTAGCCTAATACTGACGCAGAAGTAGTTTCTGCACCTGAGTCTTTACACAACTGAGAAACATGTCAAGAACTAAGTTTTTTGTTTTTGTTTTTGTTTTTTTAATACTGTTTATTCTTATTTTGTTTACAGACCAAAAAAAAAAAAAAGAAAAGAAAAGAATCTAAAGGGACTTTCAGAGATCCAACTAGCAGCCCTTCAAAGACTAAGGAATCCTTATTCCACTAGAGGCCAAATCATAATACTCTCCCTAGAACTGGCTGATAAAATACAATTTCAGATATCCGGAATCCTCACAGATTTAGTCATTATCAAGGGCTGAGTTTTCTAGATAGCTAAATGATTATTCCATTCAGCATGAATGCCATTTATGTTAACCACTTAAAAATGAAAATCTTTTTGAAATGCAAAACATCTTTCCTTGCTTTGGAGAACATGTGATGGAATTTAACCTTTTCTTAGTGACTCAAGGTCATATTGTTAACATTATTGTAGTATTCTATCATAGCAATTCCAGAGCCTATTAATGTATATTAAAGTGCTTGTTTCTATATGAAATAGTCTCAGATTGCTGTGATTTTAGAGTTTTTGTATCTGGTTTTATATTTCCTTTGTCTCTTCTCAATGACAGGCTGTGGTCTCTCATTTCTAAAAGCTTCCAGGACGCCTGTCTGCTTCAATACCCCTTTCTCTTTATAATTTCCTATTTCTTATCTACTTTGAAGCTGGAAATGGTCCAAGTCTGTTAGAATTATGTGTAAAATAAGAGTAAATAGACTAATGAGAACCAGAGAGGGTCCTCCTAAAATAAAGAATATAGTCTAGATGACATCTATTTGGATTTTATTTAGGCTTCATTTTTTATTTATTAATTTTGATTTTGTCCTTATTGTTTCTTTTTAGTTTATAACTAAATTCAAGATAAATAAGATTCCTGCATAGTACAGTTCCATCTGGGTATATATATATAATGGTACTGGAGGTCCCTTCTTTAATGAACTCATAAGAACAATGCTAGTTAGGCTCACCACTTGGTGGCAGCATACAACACTATGGTCAGACCCAGTTATACATTAATGTGCAATAACAAAAGTTTCTCTAAAATTAATGTTCCCTCTTCCCCCTCTCCACTTGGGGTGTAAGTTCTCTTATTCAAATTGGGATGATAACTAATATTTTTTGTAACTGAAGTAGGGCGAGGTTCAGCACAATATGCAGTTATTCAAAATGGACAGAAACTCCGTCAAAATCAAACTAAACATGTTTCAGTAAGATATTTTCACTGGGAGAATTTCTTCCATGAAATGATTTCCAATTTTTTTTTAATGCAGTGAGGCTCTTTTCATTATGGACCAGTTCTATAAAAGAGAGGTAGAGACACAGAACATTTATCGAAAAAGCAATTCACAGTACCAGTAATTTTCTGCATCTCTTTTGCTATTAGTGGAGACAGCATTTGGAGGAAGGGAGTTGGAAGGACAGAGGGGAAAGATCTCTCAGCCAGTTTTCAATATCTTAACTTCAGACTGCTGTGATCATGTAATCTTGTGTTTTTAATGTCAGTCCATTACCATGGAAGTAATTATGTAAAAAATTCTGAGTGGTGATTCTGATACAGAATCAAAAAGACAGAGATCAGGCTCTAAGAAAAGGGAAATACCAGAATGGAGGGGAACAGTCAGGAAAGAAACACAGTAACCTGAATGTGTCTATTAAACTGGGGGCATCCATGGCAGAACTTAGGACAAGGTCATTTATATATTTTTATCCGATTTCATGTGACTTGATTCCAACCCAGACACCAGGGGAAAAACCTTATTGTGGACAGCTCAGAAGGCTGGCATCATTTCTGTATTCCCAAGCACGCTGGCTCCATTCCAAAACTCAATTTGATTTAATTAGGCACTATTACAGAAGGCAAACAGCATGCTGAAATCTAAGGGCTCCTGGATAAGTTCCTTCCAGAATCATTAGCCCAGCACCTCACTTGGTTCCATAGAGATCCTTTCTGGGTGTTCCAAATATGTTAGAATAGATAGTAAGAAAAATAACTCACTTACTTTGTTTTGCATAATTATACCCCTTTGCTGTCAAATCCAGTGCTTCTTCTACTAGGATCCACTTCCCCAAAAGTCTTCTGAATATTTCTCCCTATGCCAGCTTCTAGTTTCATGATTATGTCATCTTTTTTTTCTCTTTTCGTCTTCTAGGTCCTCCTTCTGTCTACAACCCTGAAAGCTTTTGAATATTGTGATAGCACAATCATTACCCTAAATGGTATGTCATAGACCTTCTTTCACTTGGTTGAGACTTTGGTTTAGTAAGGCACAGGAGCTCTTATTCTGGAGTCAATGAACAATTTTTTTTCATAATTACATTCCAATATAATTGATTTCTTTTGTAAACCTATGTATCTTATTTTATGTCTTTGAAAACCTTATTCTGAAGAATCCAGAGGCTTCACCAGGGTACCTGAGAAATAAGCTGGAGTCATCTCATATCTACTCAGAAGAGTCAATTGTTAAATTTTCATTGTGAGCATTTTACATCATAGAAATCAACAAAGGCTGCAATCAAAGTGTGATTTATTATTTTGTTGATTGTCTAGATTTAAGAAAGTGATGAAGAAAATGTTAATAATATGGGTTAATTTTACAGTTATGTCCTATGTTGTTTTTTTCCTTCCTTCTTTCCTTCCTCCCTTCCTTTTCACCTTCTTCCTTCCTTCCTTTCTTTCATTTCTTTGTTTCTTCCTTCTTCTTTTTCTTTCTTTCTTTCCTTTTTAATTTTTTTTAAATTTTACTAAGGCTTTTTATTTACAAAATATATGAATGGGTAATTTTTTCAACATTGACCCTTGTAAAATTTTCTGTTCCAAATTTTTCCCTCCTTTCCCCTTCCTCCTCTCCTAGATGGCAGATATTCCAATACATGTTAAATATGTTAAAAATATGTTAAATCCAATATATGTATGCATTTTTATACAGTTATCGTGCTGCACAAGAAAAATTGAATGAAGAAAAAAACCTGAGAAAGAAAACAAAATGCAAGCAAACATCAACAGAAAGAGTGAAAATGCTATGTTGTAGTCCATATTCAGTTCCCTTCTTCCTTCCTTCCTTTCTTCCTTCCTTCGTTTATTCTTTCTTTCTTTCTTTCTTTTTCTTTCTTTCTTCTTCCCTTCCTTCCTTCTTCCCTTTCTCCCTTCTTCCCTTTCTTCCTCCCTCCCTCCCTCCCTTCCTTCCTGTCTCCCTTTCTTCTTCCTTCTTTCCTTCCTTTCTTCTTTCCTTCCTTCCTTCCTTCTTTCCTTCCTTCTTTCCTTCCTTCCTTCCTTCCTTCTTTCCTTCCTTTCTCCCTTACTTCCTTCCTTTCTTTTTTTCTTTCACTTTGAGAATCAATTGTTAAACATTTACCAATGCACTCATAGTTGTATGACACAGCAAAAGATTAAGAATCTTGGCAGCAAAGACTCATCCAAAGAAAAGGCCTATGAGATATTCATGCCTGGAACTCTTTATATAAACTATAAACAGTATAAATACCATAAACTTTTTTTCCTGGACTCTAAATCAAGGGACTTGACAAGCTGAAAAAGTATATACCGTTTGTACCATCTCATTAAAATTTATCTTTCTACAATATCAGGACTACCCTGTAAAATCCAGGATCTGACATATAGACCTTGCCCTCTAATTTCCTCTCCCCCCATCTATCTATTATCTGACACTGATTTCTTGGGGAAGACAAATGGATGGCTATTCAACATGAAAGTTAGAAATTAAGTTATCAGTGGAACAAAAAAAAAGAAATTTAGTAGGAGTGTGACAACCATTCCCCTGACCCCTATGAACCTCAGTTTATTTAAACTTTTTTTTATCATAAACTTCTTCTAAAGAACTTGAATTAATCCCACTTTACAACTACAGTGACATTTTCTGCTTAATGTATTTGACCTCAGTAATTATATTTCCTTCAAAGAATCTCTGATAAGAATCACAGAACTGTATTTGGGGGCAGAATCTGAAGAGATCACCCATCTCATTTTTGCCTTCAGGCAGACACACACCTGTGTTGTCTAAAATGGATGAAACTTTGTGTTGTTTTAATGCTCTTCATGAAAATTCTAGGAAATAGGAAATAAGACTAAAAATAATTAGGCAGACTTTCAGAAGTTCCAATACTAAGCAGCATGGGTATTCCCAGGGAAAATGCATGCCCTCCCTTTGACACACACAGGTACTAAAAGGTTTCATAGCTTATAAGGAAGGTGACAGGAGCAGAAGGGGGTGAACCAGGTGAACACAATACAACACTTGTACAATATCCTATATAGACTGAAGCTCTGTTATACTTGTGTACAGCATATTGGTCAACACAAGGGAAAAAAAAAACATTCCTTCTGTGTCTAGAGACGTGGATTCTAGCTCCTAAATGGGCTCTGTAGCCTTAGCTGGCTTATTTTTTATACCTCAGTTTCCTCATCTATGAAATAGATATTACAAAATAGAATTCAAAATTTAGAGATGGCCTAGTCTAATATCCTTGTACTTCAGCTTTAACAATAAGCTCCATTGCATTATTTTGCTAATCAAATAGAATATCTTTTCCATGTTTAAGAACTTTGATCTGCTAGCATAGCTCTATCCTTGCACTCTGTAAAGTTATTGCTGTCACCCAAAGATTTATTAAATGCCCAGTATGTGCAAGTCATTGTACATTTCCTAGTATTATTTTCTGTCTCTGTACTACATTCAGTACTACATTAATTCCATTAGTGATTCCTACTAGTGATCCTAGAAGGATCACTACAACAAGATATTCAGGATTAATCCCATATCTTATATAGAAAGTGTTTAGCAGAATTTCTGACATATAATAGGTATTCAATAAAAGCATGTTTCCTTTCCTCCCACGAGATCAAGAAAGAGACAACTGAAAACAACAAGGAATAACAGAAAAGCTATTGGTTGCATTGCCTGACCCCTATGGCAACTAGATGATTGGAAAAACAGAATGCTAAAGTTGAAGTCGAAAGCCCTGAATTTAAATCCTGTTTCAGGCACTAGTCAGGTGACCCTGGATAAGTCACTTAACCCCTCAGTCTCAGTTTCCTCATCAGCATAATGGGAGGGTTGAAGTTTTTAAAGGTCCTTCTAGCTTGAAATCTAAGATCCTAGTATCTTATCATCCCTAGTAGAAACAGATGTGAGTAAGACCCATAAAATATATAGAGGATTACTAGACAGAATAAATGACTTGTGATGCGATTCAACAGCTACCATAGACCTAAAAAAGAGTAACCAATAGATTTCTTAATACCTAATTATCCCCCACAGTCAATATACTACTTATTTCTACATATCTGACCCAGAAATTCAGAATCTGTGTTTGTGGGACGATTTTTAGTGACCTCATAAACTGTTGCAAAATCCTAAATTGATTTCAAAGGTAAATAAAATGAAGATAGACTTTAAAGTCCCAGCAAGTCCTTTTCCTCCTGGTAGATGACCTATTGTTTTCTTGTGCTAGAGGTCATACTCTTCTCAACAATCATCAACCCTGCTTAACTAGGAAGTCCTCAAATTTGTAAAGCTAAGTGTGGAAACCCGAAAAGGTCACACATGTGGAGATGGCCTTGAGATATCTACTTTTATCTGAGTGGACTTAATCCATGAGTTAGAGCCTAGGTAAATAGCTTTTAATTCTACCAAAGGTCATAGCCCTCATAGGGCAGTTGACACAAACACCTACCATCCCAAACCACAGGATGTGCCAAACAACATTAATTTTTTTTCATCAATGTGGATATTAAAAGTCAACCTGAAAGTCAAGGTTCTGGAGATCCCAAGGTCCTCAAAGACAGGAATGATGTCTTACACTTTGAGGCTATCTCAGGTGATACAAGGATATCAAGCCTGGAGTCAAAGAACCTGACCTCCAATCTTGCTTCTTCTATTTACTTTATGACCTTGAGTGAGCTACCTTTCTTTTCTGGACCTAAATTTTCCCATCTGTAAAATGTGAGCATTGGAGTAAAGGACTGATTCCTTTGCTAAGTGTATGATCTCAGTGACTTTTTTGTAACTACTACAATGCTGAGTGTTTAAAGGCATAATGAGTTCAATAAATATTTGTTGTTTTGAATGTAAAGACACAGCATCAAATCAATTCATTGTATTTGTTTTGAAATGCTTATTTCCTTCCAGGCCTTATTCAGTTGTTACCTCCTCTGGGAAAGATTCTGATTTGGTAATCCCCAACTCAAAGTGAAATTCACTCCCCAAATTTCTTTGAAGCACCTTTTTTTGGATTCACCCCACAAACTCTGCAAAATATCATAATTATTTGTATATATATCATTAGGTTATGAGCTTTCTGAGGCCAGTGATTAGGTCACTTTCATCTTCATTTTCCTAGTGCTTCCACAGCTTAACAAATATTTGGTAAGTGAAATTGTTTGCATTCAGAGGCATCCAGTAAACCATCTGAAATAAAACAATCAACAAAGGCCTTAAGCTATTATCAGAAGCAATTCTAATAGATTTATGCATCTTGTTGGCATACTCACACTTAGGAAAGCTGTCTTCTTCAGGTCTTCTATCTGGTCTCTGTTTCATTAGGATGTTGACATTTCCCTGTTTGAACATAATCTCAACAACTATCCTTCTAACTTTATACAGTAGAGATTGGGGAAAAGAACATCTAAGGATTCTAATGATAAATACACAATAATAATGGGATCATTTGGAATGACTGCTTCTTGCAGTGAGAATTGATTATAATACATAAATAAAAATAATAGCAGTATTTTGAATCATTATTTTGAATATTTAGAGTAGCACTTCATAGAGATCCCATTTATCTGTACAAAACGAGAAGATTAGGATTAAATGGAATTGAATATGGTTTATGAAATGTCAAACTTTACTGCAATTACAAGAAGCTCTTTGAATTATGACTTTTTTCAATGAAAATGTTCAGTTTTTAATGAAAAGGCTTGTGGAATTTGGAATCAGAAAAACTTTGGTTTGAGTGTCATCTCTGTCAATTAAGAGTTGTGGAACTTAGTCAAGTCTTTTAAACTTTCTGAGCTTCTGTTTTCCTATATGTAAAATCAGCCTTTGGCTCAGAAATACCAGAGGTGAAAGATATCCTGGAGATCAATCATCTCATCCAACTCCCTTATTTCATGGAAAAGGAAACTCCCTACCCAAGAAGAAAATTCTAAAAATTACATAAGGTAAGGTACTTGACAAACGTTAAAATTTATATACAAATCAGCGGTTACACCTAGTGTTTTGTATCCCTTTGGTGCTTGTATCCTATTTTCATAGAACTATAGCATTTCAACACTGGATGGGGTTTCCAAGAACATCTAGCCCAATGAAAATGGGAATCATTTTCCTACAACTTAAGAAGGCATCACCTGAGACCTCTCATGAATTTCACTCCATTCCACTTTTGTAGACTCCTAACCATTGTTTTCTCAATCCAAATCTAATTTTGTATTAGGTTTTCTGTGTTAACATTCTACTACAAGAGTTCCATGAGAATAGAAGACAGGTTTTACCTAAGTTTCCTAGTTCTCTAGCATCTACCAAAGTATTATGCATGTATTATATACTTAACAAATGACATTTGTTGAATTTAAATTGAGTTGAATTGAATTGACCTGAAAGTCTTCTCCCATCTGGGAGATTTTTGGGGAACTCCCAATTTTAAGCTCACCTAATTTTATTGGCCTACATTTAGGAAAGAGCATACTAAAACTATCCAGGAAACCTGAAAATTTGTTCTGTCATTTCATATGCAGTACATAATTTGAGGTCCAGAAACTTCTTTCAAAATATATTTTGATAATATTTTAAAAGAACTGGTTTTCTATAATCTATATACTTTATCTTATGCTTTTGAAACCATTATTCTCAGAGAGAACATCTCTTTAGATTTTGCTAGCCTGCCAAAGGAATCTATTACACAAAAAAAGTTAAGAAAGCTTGATCTAGGCTCTTAGATTCAATTGAATTAAACAGATATTTATTAAGTACCTGTTCTTTTCAAAGAATTAGGGATCCAAAGAAAAAAAAAACACAGTTCCTGCTCTGAAGGTTTACAATGTGTAGGAGTAGGACAGGGAATATTATATGAAGACATAAAGTAGAATGTGACTAGCAGGGAGCCACACAAGATGATATAATAAAATTTGAAAAGAGAGACAAGATTATCTGGTAGTAGCTATCCCCTAGAGGAAGGAGCATCTAAACTGGACCTTGAAGAAAGAAAAGGATTTTAATAGGCTAAACTGAGGAATGCGGGCTTTCCAGGCCTGGGGGAAAGTATGGAGAAATGGGAGGTCAAAGAAATGTCTTGCCCTTCCTGATAAGTTATACTAGGGTTGGGAAAGTCACTTTTATATTTAACATAAACCCTTACTTCTACTGATGAAACCCATCCCTAAGAATCATTGTTATATAGAACAGAAGCTCTGAGTGGGAAGTTTAGAAATCATTCACTCCAATACTCTCCTTTTGAGAGGAGGAAATTGATAATTAGAGAGGTTAAGAAGGTGCTTGTTAAAAATTATGTAGCACATTACACCAAGACCTAAATTTCTGATTCTCAGTTCAGCCCTCCAGTACTCCACCACCCTCACTCAATATGGAGAAAGAACAGCCAGTCATATTGTTTTTTGTAATCTATTGGAGACAGTAATCAATTGTTCTTTAGCTTTCTTTTCTCCAGGATAAATAACCTTTCTATATGAACTTTTCCTCAGAAGTCTTAGTTTTCCAGTCCCCTTGAAATTTTTCAATAAAAAATGTTCCAGTCAGTCAAAGATTCACACATCTCCACTGTACAGATGGGCTACCTTTATTGCTCTAATTAACTGATCCTTCCTTGTTTGATCCTCTATTTCATTGTGGCTGGGTGGATATAGAGCTTGAATTCACAGAACTCATTCAAGAAAGCTCATCCAAATCCCTTCAGCAGTAAGGTGACATGCACCTAATATCAATTTATTTGGGAACCACTGGAAATGAAGAACATCAAACAGCAATGCTTTTTTAAAGCTTTTTTTTTATTTTTAAAACATATGCATAGATAATTTTCAGTATTCACCCCTTGCAAAACCTCGTGTTCCATTTTTTTTTCTTTCTTCCTTTCCCCCATCCCCTCCCCTAGATGGCAAGTAATCCAATATATGTTAAACATGTGCAATTCTTCTATACATATTTCCATAATTATCATGCTGCACAAGAAAAATCAGATCAAAAAGGAAAAAAGTAAGAAAGAAAACAAAAAGCAAGCAAACAACAATAAAAAAGTGAAAATACTATGTTGTGAACTACACTCAGTCCCTACAATTGTCTCTCTTGGTGCAAAGGGCTCTCCCCATCACAAGGCAATTGGAACTGGCAAGAATCATCTCGTTGTTGAAAAGAACCACGTCCATCAGAACTATCAACACATTTTTTAAAAGCAATAATTGAAATATATATAGGAATGACATTTCTATAGTCTAGACTCTTTTCTTATTTTCAAGTCATATTTTCCACTACTTCTACCATATTTTTCACTAGTCTTCTCCAAGTCCCAAATTTGCATTGAGGTTATTGAATATTAAAGAGTACTTTGAATGTATTTTTATTTAGAGAGTCTCAACAAGTTCTTCTCATAGTCAGTAATGATTATTGTTACACACTAATACATTGTTGATGTAGTTGTGAACTGATCCAACCATTTTGGAGAACAATGTAGAACTATGTCCATAGAACTATCAAATTGGGCATATCTTTTGTTTCTCTACTAGGCCAGTATTCCAAAGAGATCATTAAAAAGGGAAAAGAATCCACATGTGCAAAAATAGTTGTATCAAACCCTTTTGTAGAAGCAAGGAACTGGAAACTGAGTTGATGCCCATCATTTTGTGAATGGCTAAATAAGTTATGGTATGTGAATATTATAGAATGTTATTTCTCTATAAGAAATGATCAGCAAAATGATTTCACAGAGTCCTGAAGAGACTTAAATGAACTCATGGTAAGTGAAATGAGTAGAATCAAGTACACAGCAACAACAAAATTATGAGACGATCAATTTGATGGATGTGGCCCTTTTCAATAATGAGGTGATTTAGGCCAATTCCAATAGATTTGTGATGAAGAGAGCCATCTGCATCCAGAAAGAGGACTATAGGAATTGACTGCAGATCACATCATAGTATTTTCATCTTCTGTGTTGTTGTTTGCTTGATTTTTGTTTTTTTCTCATTTTTTTTCTCCTTTTTGGTCTCATTTTTCTCGTGCAGCATGATAATTGTGGAAAAAATGTATAGAAGAATTGCACATCTTTAACATATATTGGATAACTTTCTGTCTAGGGGATGGAATGAGGGAAAGAAAGGGGGAAATTTGGAACACAAGGTTTTACATGGGTGAATGTTGAAAACTATCTTTGCATATATTTTGAAAATAAAAATATATTATTTTAAAAATAATTATTGTCATAAAAACTACATCATCATGATCATCTCTTTTTTTAAAAAACAAATGTTCTTCATGAGAACTTTAATAGAAGATGACACATCCCATTCAATGATATTCCTTGTTGCTTTTAAATATATGTTAACATCAACACTACTCTTTTCCTTATCTTACTCTGTCATGAAAGCTTCAGAACTATCTTTTACTGGCAACTTCCTTTTTTTCTTCTGACGTCATTTTCAGTGACAATATCAATTTTTGTATGATTGGGAATTCAGTTCTACTCAGAATACATCTCACATTTATAGTATAGGGTACACCCCCAGTGTAAGGACTGCTGAACCCTTTTCTGAGCAGCTTATCTGCTTTTGATATTTACCTGTCACCTAGTTCTCACCTGTGGCTCCAAGAAGCTACTGCATGCAGTAGCCACAATCTTGTAAAACTATCTCAGCAGATGGTCTAAACCTCAAACTCATCAGTGATTTAGGAGCATGTCTACCCCAAGCACGTGAAGACTTCCTGCAGTGGAATGGATAGATAAGAACAATTTGTACCAAAGGCCATGAAGATGGCTGAAGCAGATGCCATGAAGGGCTTAGGCTTGATCAAACATCAAAGACACCAATTGTACAACAGACCATTGCCAGTCACCTTGACTTTTGTCTTGCTCCTGGACTTTGATGATTTTGGAAGAGAGTGGGTGGTTGATGACTTTATGTAACTGTGCCTCACTTAAATCCAATTTAAACATGTCATAACCCATCATTCACTATTTTACCCTAACATCATGATTTAATTGGTCCTCTTTGAAAATGAAGGATGAGCAACAACAATTTCTCTGAGTTCTACACTGAAAGCAGAGACAGTGTTTCTTCTATTATCAGCAGCAGTCTGGATATCACATACCATTGGTACTCTGGAATCTAAACAATAGTGCAGAATGAACCTTGGACTCACATTTAGGTTTTCTTTCCAGTTCTTCAACTAACCAACTGTAAGGGAACAAGTCACCTAACTTTTCTAATTTTTGGTTTACTCCTTTTTAAAATAAAGGACTTAGATCAGACAATATCTTTATTTTTATGAAAAAATAGATTTCAACATTCACCCTTGCAAAACTCTGTGTTCCAAATTCCTCTCCTTTATTACCCCCCACCCTCTCCCCTAGAAAGCAAGCAATCAAATATAGGTTACAATTTGGAATTCTTGTAAACATATTTACACATTTATCATGCTGCACAAGAAAAAATTCGATCAAAAAAGGAAAAAAATGAATAACAAAAAAAGCAAGCAAATAACAAAAAGGGTGAAAATACTATGTTGTGATCCGTATTCAGCCCTCACAGTTCTCTCTCTGGGTGTAGATGATTCTCTCCATAAAAGTCTATTGGAATTGGCCTGAATCACCTCATTGTTGAAAAGAGCCAAGTCCATTATACTTGATCATAACATTATCTTGTTGTTGCTGTGTATAATATTCTCTTGGTTCTACTCACTTCATTTAACATTAGCTCATGCAAGTTTCTCCAGACCTTTCTGAAATCATCCTGCTGATAGTTTCTTACAGAACAACAATATTCCATTACATTAATATACCATAATTATTCAGCCATTCCCCAAATGATAGTTATCCACTCAGTTTCCAGTTCCTTACCACTACAAAATTATTGCTATAAAAACATGTTTGCACATATAGATCTTTTCCACTTTTTATGATCTCATTAAAGCTATTTTTAATGCTATATCATTATGAAATTCTATATGATCGAAATTCCAAAATTTTCATTTAAAAAGATACATATTTGTCTGTCTTCCTATGTATCTGATTTTTAAAAGCAGCACAACAAATCAATATACAGAAGTCTAATTACTTGGACTAGAAGCTAGCATTGGCCTCAGTCTTATGAAATGCTAAAATTATCTTCTGCTCCTCAGAGTATTATTTAAAGTTCCATATGTTTCCTATGGTAGCAATCTAGCAATTCATCAATCTGTTTATATACTGATGTTATACTTAGATTGATATTTAACTTTCGGACAAAATCATTGACTTAAAAAGATTTGCAAATGACTGTTATTCAGTAATAGAATTGAGATTGTACTAGGTGGAAAATTAGAATAACTTATTTACAAACCACAGTATTTTTAAAATATACACAAAACCCTATATTTTATTTTACATTCACACAGAGTTAGTTGGGCTAGAAATTTCTAGGCAAATGGTGAATGCCAGACAAATAAATAATAACTGAGACTAGGATATAAGCAATCCTATAAATCCTTGTGTCAAAAACTCTTGAAACAAAATGCCTGGGTACAATATTTGAGAGGTTTTCTCACTCTTTTCACAAAGTCCTTATCCAGACATTTAGGGACATTTATCTATGGTACCTCCCAGTATTCTGAAATTGACTCTCTACTTGTAAGCAAGGCTATAATTTACAATGTTATAGAAAAATATCTTATTAAAAGAAAAGGAGCAATACAGAGAAACCACTGGTCCCAGAGATGTATATACACAAATCTCCAGTCACTTACAATAACTGACATAAGTCTACCAACTCTCCTCGTTGGTAGACTTGTCCTGATACTCCCAACATTTGAAAGATTCAGGAGAACAATGCTCTATCTTCCCAGCTTTCTTTCTTTTTTTTTTTTTTTTTGTGCTTTTTTGCTGAGGCAATTGAGGTTAAGTGACTTGCCCAGGGTCACACAGCTAGGGAATGTTAAGTGTCTGAGACCAGATTTGAACTCAGGTCCTCCTGACTTCAGGGCTGGTGCTCTATCCACTGCACCACCTAGCTGCCCCGCACCACCTAGCTGCCCCGTTCCCAGCTTTCTTTATAGCTCTCTAGATGCCCAATTTTCTAGTTCCATCCATGCTGGTAGTCTCTTGGGTCCTTGAATCTTTCCACATTCAAATCTCCAGTATTCCTTTTGTTCTGTGGTTGCCATTGCTCATGTTATACATAACCTCTCTTTCTTTCATCTTCTTAATATTCTTTAAGTTTTGGGATCCATTCATCACCCTGCTCCATTACAATGGCACAAATCTTCTTTATTTCATCCATGCACATTTCCCTGATCAACAGATTTTCAGGCTCTGAAAATTATAGCAAAAGACATATATAAAAGTTATACTGGTCTTGAATCCAAATCCGGCCTCAGAAATTTAACTTAATAGGTGTGTGACCCTAGGTAGTCATTTGGCAAGTTTCTCTACCTCATTTTGGCAACTCATTCTGCCTCAGTTTCCTCAACCAAGAAAGGGAGATAATAAAGCATCTATCCCCCAGAGATGTTGTGAGGATCAAAAGAGATAAGATAGCATTTTTCAAAACTTACAATGCTATATAAATGTCAGTTATTATTACTTATGGAAACATATGGATTAAATGACTTTTAATAAAGTCAGTTACTTAATCATCTAGGATTTAAATGTCTGCCACATACTGGACATTATGCTAAGTGCCTAGAATACCACCAAAAAAAGAAAAGCAAAACTAAAATAAAACCTATTCCTGCTCTCAAGGAGCTCACAATCTAATGGAGGAGGTAACATATAAACAATCATGTATAAAACAAGATGAATTTAAGATAAATTGACTATAGTTTTAATGGGAAAATATAAAAATTCAGGGTGAAAAAATTAAAGAAACTGGGACTTAGCTGAGACCTGAAAAAAGTCAGGGAATCTAGGAGGTGGATAGAGTTCCAGCTATGGGGATCAACCAGTCAAAATGCTCAGCTTGAAGATAAATTGTTGTGTTCAGGAAACAGCAAAAAGGCTTGCAAACCTGAATTGCAGAGAGCCTGAAGAGAAGTAAAGTATAAGAGAATAGGAAAGGGAAGAGGATCTAGATTAGTAAGGAATTTAGAAGTCAAACAGAAGACATTGTATTTTATTCTGTAGGTAATAGCAATCCACTAACTTTATTCTACAGTGAAGAGATGTGGTCAGATATGTAATTTAAGATCAATTGGACAGCTGACTGGATGATAGATTGAAATGGGAAAGAACTTGAGGCAGGATGACAAACCTGCAGGCTATAAACAATAGTTCAGAGATGAAAATACTTGGGCCTGCATTAGGGTGGTTGCAGTGTCCAAGAAGAGACATGGACATAAATAAGATGTTAAGGAAGCTAGAAAGGGCAGGACTTGATGACTGATTGGAGAGGGAAGTGAGAAAGAATAAGGAATAAGCTATGAATTTGAATGAATGAGAGGATGGCGGTAACTTCAACAGTAAGAAGGAATTTTGAAAGACTCTGAGGAAAAAATAATGAGTTCAGTTTTGGATTAAAGTGAATTTAAGATGTCCACAGTGCATCCAGTTTGAGATGTCCAGTTTACTGTTGAGGTTATGAGACTGAAGATCAGAAGATAGGTTAGGGATAGATAAGTAGAGATAAGAATCACAAGATTCTTAGAGGTGATAATTGAGTTGAGAGTTGATGAGATCACTAAATGAAATAGTGTACAGGGTAAAGAGAAAAGGGAAAGGGTCAGAGCCCCATGGAACATTTAGGATTAATAGACATGATCTAATTGAAGATCCAGCAAAGGGCACTTGTAGGGGAAAGGGGAAATTTCAGATAAGGAGGAGGAGGATCAGAAGAAAGGAGTATCCCAAAAACCCAGAGAGAGGAGACTTTCAAGGAAAAAAGCATATTAGGAGATGTTGTATAGGAGAAGATGTTCATGGAATTACTGTAAGGGTCTGTGCTTATCCCTGTGCTGTTTAACACTTTTTATCAATGACTTAAATAAAGTTGTACATGGCATTCTTATCAAATTTGCAGATGATAAAAAACTTCTCTCCTCTGATACTAGCCAATCTATTGATTGAGTCAGGACCCAAAGGAATCTTGACAGGCTAAAGTCTGAATTATACAAAATAAAATTCAAAAGGAATAAATATAAATTATAAATGTCCATTGATACAATGTACATTGTACATTGGGTACAAAATTGGATACAAAAATTAATTTCTCAAGCATAAGATAGGGGAGGTTTTACTGGACAGTAGTTCTGAAAAAAAATCTGTGAACCTTAGTAGATTTGATACTAAAATAAGTCAACAGAGTGACATGAGAACCTAAAAAGTTAATGCAATCTTACGCTAGTTTAGGAATGATATAACTGCCAGAATTAATAAAATGATAATCTAACTGCATCCTCTCCTTTCTGATCACATCTAGAACATTGTTTACAGTGCCAGGAATCACTATTTAAGAAGGTTACTAAAAAACAACTAAGAAGTATCTATGGAAAGTCAACCAAGATGACAAAGGACCTTAAGACCTTATGAAGATCAGGTGAAAAAACTGGGAATGTTCAGTATGGAGGAAAAAAAGTAGGAGAAATTTGATCATTATATGAAGGAGGAATTAGACTTTGTTCTATTTGGTTTTATGTGGTAAGTTGAAGTTAGAAGTGGGAAATTTAGGCTTGATATCAAGAAAAATTTCCTAAAAACGGACCAAAATTCCAAAGTGAAATGGGTTGCCTTGATTGGTGATAGGTTCTCCCTCTTTGGAGGCCTTCAAGAAGAGTTTTAATGACCACTTGTTAGATATGTTATATTGGATATTCCTTTGGTTGTAGATGCTGGATTAGATGATTTCTGAAGTACCTTCAAATTCCCAAATTCTGAGTTTCTGTGAAAAAGATGTTTGGAAACACACTGGTTATCAGACTCAATCCCATCTAATGAGTTAAACCATTTTTCAGGCATGTCCAAAACTTCATGACCCCATTTGGGGTTTTCTTGGAAGAAATACTAGAGTAGTTTGACATTTCCTTCTCCAGCTCATTTTGATGAAGAAACTAAGAGAAACAAACTTAAATGACTTGTCAGGGGTGACACAGCTGCTAAGTATCTGAGGCCAGTTGAAGTCACAAAGATGAGTCAGGAAGACTCTATCCACTGTACCACCTAGCTGCCCTGTCCCATAAGTATCTAAGGACTATCAGCTGTCTCTAGCACGCTAGGTGCAAGGTATTAACTGTTTCCTTGAGAACTCTAGTGAAAATATATGAGGCATGAATTTAACTGTTTCTGGGTGTTAGCTTCTCTCTTCTCCTTAAGAAATAGCTTCCTATTGACAAGCCACATTCTCTAGGGGAGATCCCAAATTCATTTTTATCAGAATCCTGTCCCATTTTTACATTCTGTTCTGTGTACACATTTAACTCATTTTGTGGATGTTATCTTTACTTGATATAATTTCTCAAGTTTCTGACTTGTAGATGCTACTTTTCCCTTAGTGATTTAACCACTTATTCTCTGCACAGTTAGTGATAGCGAGGAGTGGCCTTTGTAGTGCTCTGCCCACCCACTTTCTGATTCTATTCAGGCTATTGGGATATTTACTGTTCCTGTCATCTGATATAGGGAGTTTTTTTCACTGGTTAAATATTGTGTGTTTTCTAGTGACACTGAGATTGGGTAGCAGATCTTTATCTTTACATAGGAGTTACTGATAATGAATTCAGACATCATAATGTCAATGGTTCCAAAACAATTTTCTTGATCATTCTCCCTTTGTAATGACCCAATAGATGTGATTCTCCAGATCTCCATCCTCTGTAATGCCAGCCAGTGGTTAAGGATCTATCTCGAACTTAAGTCTTGTGGCAATGTTTTTCTTGTTGACATTTTAAAAGGTACCAATGTTCCTATAACTAAGGGAACTTTTTTTCTTTTTCTTTTTCTTTTGCTTTTTGCTGAGGCAATGGGGTTTAAGTGACTTGCACAGAGTCACATAGCTAGGAAGTGTTAAGTGTCTGAGACCAGATTTGAACTCAGGTCCTCCTGACTTCAGGAATGGTGCTTTCTATCCACTACACCAATTAGCTGCCCCATTAGGGGAACTTTTTAATTATTCTGATGAGTATTTTCTTTTTTTTTCTTTTTTTTATTAAAGCTTTTTATTTGTATAACATATGTATGTGTAGTTCCTCAGCATTGATCTTTACAAAGCTTTCCATTACAAATTTTACCTCCTGTCCCCTCCCCTCCCCTAGATGGCAGGAAGTCCACTACATGTTAATAATGTTGAAATACTTGACAAGTTGTGCAAGAAAAATCCTATCTACAAGAAGAAAAAAAAAAGAAAATCAGAGAAAGGAAACACAGTGCAAGCAAACCTCAATAGAGAGCATGAAAATGTTATGTTGTGGTCCACATTTCATATCCCTCTCTCTGGGTGTATATGATCTTCTTCAGTGAACAATTGGAACTGGTTTGAGCTGATGAGTATTTTCTTCAAAATTGCAAGGCATAGTTCCATAGTCCTTTATTCCTTTCAGGAATAGTACTTCCCTTTACATTTGCATTTATCATCTATAGAGCTATAACCTGTCATCTATAGATCTATAATCCTACAGTAGAAATACCTCAAATCATTTCATTTTAGAAACAACTGAACCAAACAAGTAACACAAACCTCATTCAAAAAAGGTAAGAACATAACCCATTGACAGTACTTCCCTTAAGTTACTTGGTTTTAGAATCTCAATCCTTCCTCAAGTCAATGTTAGCAGTACTTATAACTTTTAGTACTTATATATGTAAAGTATTCCCCCCCCAACAGACTGGCAATTGAAGAGTCTCTGTGATACTGAACTAGTAGTACTAACTATTTAGATTAGCCACCTTCATCCTGGAGAGTAAAGGAGGAATAGATATAGAGACATATAGACTGACTGACAATATACAGGTTTTCATCCCTTGAATCTAAAGAAATTTTGCCAGTTCCTAGGTTAAGGTGTATTTGAGACCTACTCAAGATTAGTGTAAGAGGCTCCAGTTCTCATGGACAACCTCAACAACAACAAAATTCACAGAGTCTCTAATGTCTGTGGGCCATCTGGTAGCTGGCTTATATATAGGCAAAGCCAACTTTTGTGGAGGAGTTACATATATGGTTTCATTTAGCTAAGCCTCGGAAAGACCTTACTTAAAAAGACAATATCTCCTCCTGCATCTTGGGCCATTACTAGTTGTCTTGACTCATCTCTTGTCACTGGATTTTGATGACTCTGGAGGAGAAAGTGAGGTTGATGATATTGCAAGCTCTGTCTTATTTAAATCCAATTCACTTACAAGTTAAGGCCTCTCCCTCCTGATATCATTGGTCTTCTTCAAGAAATAACAATAACAGCAGATAATAACAAGAGACATATGAGTGTTGATAAGACAATGCACTTTGTTTTCTTATACCACACTTGTATAAGTGAGTATAACTGCTATCTTACTCAATAAGCTTATATTTAGATCAGTGAGTGTGAGGTTCTGTTTCTGTTCTTAAAACTGTGAATCTAGTTAGCACAGTTGGGTAGACCTAGGTAAAGTAGTGAGTCAAAACTACTATACTTTTTTTTGCTTAAGCAATTGGGGTTAAGTGACTTGCCCAGGGTCACACAGCTAGGGAATGTTAAATGTCTGAGACCAGATTTGAACTCAGGTCCTCCTGACTTCAGGGCTAGTGCTCTATCCACTGCACCACCTAGCTGCCCCTACTATACCCTTTATATTTTTCTAATCCCCCTCTAGGCAGTTCAAACTCCAATGGTTTGCTACTGAGTATACTTTCAGGAAGCAGCTCAAGTTGAGAGGACCTTTCTTTGAATATATCTGGCACATCATTCTTATCAATATCAATATTCTTATCTACCATTTGAGGTCAGTGGAATCTGTTTCTCATTCAACCGAAAGTCATTATGAAAGACTTTCATGGTGACTGACCCCAACAATTATCTTTATGCACTTCATGCAGAGTCTCTTAATACTTAATAGAATATTTTATTAGTAAGCTTTCATTTCTTCTATCTCCATAATATTGTTTTGGCTTCAGGTGAAAAGGGTGAACTTCTGTGATGTATATGACATGTATAGATCTCTGATCTCTCATTTATCATCTATAGATCTATAATCCTACAGTAGAAATACCTCACATCATTTCATTTTAGAAACAATTGAACCAAACAAGTAACATAAACCTCATTCAAAAAAGGTAAGAACATAACCCATTGACAGTCACTGATTTTCTGCTTGGCTGTGATTAATTGGCTCAGGACATTTATGTTCATAGGAGATTCTCTCGGGGGAATTCCAGACTCTAAATTATTTTCTTTTGTCAGACACCTCACTCTTTTTGAGTCATACCCTTAATCACTGAGTGAGCATCGTCTCCATCAAACTGAGACCTGGGAAAGATCTTAACTTAAAAAGGTCAACGTCTCCTGCTGCATCCAGGATCATTTGTAGGCATCCTGATCTATATCTACTGAACCCTGATGATTCTGAAGGAGAGAGTGAGGCTGATGTCTTTGCAGAACCCTCTTTCACTTAAATCCAATGCACTTCCAAACCATTGAATTACCTTCTTCATAAGGTCCCCTTGGAGAACAAAGGTTAAACAACAAGAATTGTGGTGATTCTGAGTCCCATGGGAGAAGACAGATGTATTTATATGATCTCTTCCTGGCATTTATTGTATAATGAGCTCTTGGTAATATTCCATTTGGCACTCTGAAGGGTATAGGTTAATGGATTTTTATTATCTGCCCACACCTATATCTTTCCTTTATTCACATAGTCTTAAAACTTTTCAATGACTACCTACTTCAGGGTCAAAAACTATAACTTGTGGGCAGGATAATTGGTTTCAATGTCAAGCTGATAAATACAATAACCTTTAGTAGCCATCACTTTTCTTTACAAAGTTGCTTCTGAGCCACCCAATTTAATACCTTGTGGGTATTACAAAGGACTTATTTGGATCATTAAAAGCTTAGGGAATGTGTAAGGTGTGTCAATTAATTAGGTTGAAATTGATTTTATTCCTCATTGTAGTGATCCAAAAAGAGTAGAAAGGCACACTGTTGTGCCCTTTGACTAGGTTAAAATTTTTGAAATTTCATTCTATCCTTTTGCTTCTTGTCATTAAAGTAGTTGCAGGTAAAACTGTGGAGAGGAAAAGACCTAGTTTTGCTTAAATCACATGACACTTCATCTTCCTTCCTTTATCCGTTTCCTAGAATTTGCTTACTGCCTCAGAGAATCCCTTTTTTCCTTCAACACAGCTCATACCAACAACTTTCATATAAACCCTTTCCTCATTTTTGATTTCAGCTATCTCCTCTTCTTTCTCTATACTATCTTACTTGATTATCCTATTAGCTCCCATGGATTCAATCATCTTCTCTATGTAGATGATTCTCAAAATGATTTGTTTAACCTCTGTCCATCTACAGTCTTGCATCTCTATCTGCTTGTTGGGCATCTCAAGCTACGTGTCCCATGAATATCTAAAATTAAACATCGTGAGTGAAATTCATTTTCTTTCCCAGGCATGGAGGAAACCAGGCAACTAGATGGCAGAATGGATAGATTACAAAGCTTGGATTCAGGAAGACTTGAGTTCAAATTTAACCTTAGACATTTACTAGCTGTATGATCCTGGTCAAGTCACTTAACTCTTGTCTGCCTGACTTTTCTCAACTGGAAAATGGGAATAACAATAGCACCTATCTTGCAGGAATATTGTAAGAATTTGATGACAATAATATTTGTTAAGTCATTTAGCACAGTGCCTGGCACATAATAAACATTATATTAAAGCTAGCTGTTATAATTGTTTTTATTTTTCCCCAAAGCCTTTCCTCTTTCCTAACTTATTACTGTCATGGAGGGTACCACTGTCTTTTGAGTCACTCTGACTAAAAATCTAGGTGTAATACCTCATATCTCAATTGTAATTATCTATATATAGATTTTGTCACCAAGTCATGTGGTTTCAATCGTTACCATATCCTTTGCATCCTTCCCTCTATTCAGTCACCACTCTGGAACAGACCCTCATTAGCACAAGCCTGGACTATTGAAATATTGCTTTAGTTGGTGTAACTAGTGCCTTAAGTCTCTATCCAGTCCAGTTCATCCTTCACTCAGTTGCCAAAGTGATCTTCTTAAAAGCTAGGTCTAATCAGGTCATGAATCTGCTCAATAATCACCAGTGACTTCCCACTAACTCTAGAATCTAGTATTATATCCTCTGTTTGTCTTTTAAAGCTTTACATAACCTGGCCCCTTTGTACCTTTCCAATATCCTATATACTCGATTATCCAGGCATAGCGTTCTTGTTGTTTCTCCTCGAGATCTCCCAACTTCATGCCTTTTCACTGGCTGGCCTTCATCTCTTGAATGTTGTCCTTCCTTGTGTCTCTCTCTCCTGGTATCCATGTCATCTTCCAATATTCAGCTCAAATCCCACCTTCTATCAAAAGCCTTCCCTAGGACCCCATAATGCTAGTAGCTTTCATCTGAGATCATCTTCCCTTTGCAATTTCTCTGTGTCTGTGTGTGTGTGTATATGTGTGTGTATAATATATGTATATATATATTATATATCTATATATAATAAAAGGGCAGAGTACAATAATACTCTATATACTATGATAATAGATTGTAATAAATGGATAGACAGGAAAGACAGACAGGCAGACAGAGATAGATAGATAGATAGATAGATAGATAGATAGATAGATAGATAGAAAGAATATTTGTATATAGTTGTTTGCATGGTGTGTTCCCATTAACAGGTTAAATCCTTGAGGGCAAGATTGTTCCTTCATCAGTATCCTTTTGGGAGCCTGAAAGGTTCATATCTAGAGACTGAGGGACCTTGTGACATACCTCAGATTTAGCAAAGTCTTCTTGGATAAGTGAAGACAGATGTTTTTATCTTTCTTTTCATTATGTTTTGAAACTGGTCTTGAAATTGTTAGGAGTTATGGAAATGAATGGAGCATATATACAAAACCACCTGTATCTCATTGGTGCATGGGCAATGTAAACATTATAGTATAAGATTGGGTTTCTTCCCATTGGGATCTCCAATTGTTTGGTTCCTTTGTCTTCAGATATAAACTTTTCCAGCTTCCCAAAGGATACTGATAAAGGAGAAGACTTGCAGCATTGGGTTTCAAAGAATCTTTATGTGTGCTAGAAAAAAATTACTCTTTTCTTCTTAGAAGCCTCTGCACTGGAGACCTGACTATTCCTGGACTGGATGTCTCAATTGTACCTAGGTCTGGATTCATCAAAGCAACTGTCTCCTCTTCTCTTCTGGCATCCATGATCTCACTAGGAGGTTTCAGATATATTTACTATGAGAAGTCCTTTTTCCTAAAAACCACTTAGACCTGATCCTCTCAAGCTCTATACTATAAGCTCAAATTGTGTTCCTATAATGATCAAGTGTAATGATTTTAGAAATCTCCCCTTAAGCACCGTTTGAGGTATAATCTAAGCCAGGGGATTCTTAACTTGGAGTATGTGTCCCTTAAGAAAGAAATAATAATGATTTCAGTATAATTGCTTTCCGTTGTGATATTATATATTTTATTTTATGTATTTCAAATTATTTTCCTGAGAAGGGGTCCATAAGCTTTGCCAGACTACCTAAGAGGTCCATGACACAAGAAAAGTTAAGAAGACCTGCTCTAAGCTCTCAAATATTATAGTAATTTTATTCAAGCCATGGTCTCATGTATTAAAGAGGCAACATAGCTTAGTGGATAATATGCTGGACTCTGAGTTATTAAAACCTAAGTTCATATCCTATCCCTGATAATTCTTAACTATGTGGTCCTGCTACCTGCCATCTATGGGAGGGGGTGGGAGGAAGGAGGGGATAATTTGGAACAAAAGGCTTTGCAAGGATCAATGTTCCAAAATTACCCATGCATATGTTTTGTAAATAAAAAAGCTTTAATAAAAAACAAAACAAAACTATGTGGTCCTGGTCAAGTGAAAATATCTTTTACCCCTATTACTCTCATCTGTTAAATTCAGGGGGAGGTAAGATGACTTCTAGAATCCCTTCCAGTTCTGTCTATGACCCTAAGAATCTTCAAGGAACAAATCTAGGAAGAATGATTGACTAAAATAGCCTGTCTCTTCAGTTTTCGTTGATGCCTGATGTCTATTCAACTAGTCTCTGACATATTACTTATTGGTTCTCTCTTTAACATACCTATCCATCTGCTCTACACTGATATTAAGTGATTAGACAACTCTTTTGACTCATCTTCCTGAGTTCAAATCTGACCTCAGATACTTCTAGCTGTGTGATCTTGGTCAAATCACTTAAATTTGTTTGCCTCAGCTTCTTCATCTTAAAATGAACTGGAGAAGGAAATGGCAAATCACTCCAATATCTTTGCCAAACAAAACCCAAATAGTATCATGGAGAGTTGGACATGAAGGAAAAATGACTAAAGAACAACAAATATTCTATTATATTCATATGGTCAGTAAATAGGACAATATATATTTACTAAGCATTTATGACTAGGCACTGTGCTAAATGTTAAGGATACAAAAAAAGAGGCAAAAAATAGTCCTTGATCTCAAGGAACTCAGAGTCTAATGGGATTAACATTTGCAGGGATTGGATGTTCATTTTCTCTTAAGGTAGACCATTTTACATATATATAGTATATAACATTATTTATATGTGAAAATTTTGCCTTATGCTGAAGCAATATTAGATTCTCCTATAGCCTTGTGCTTGGTGCACTTCATATAAATTCATTTTCATTTTATTCCTATAACTCAAAATACTAAGATCATCAGCATTAGAAAGAGAGATCATCTAATCCAAAATTTTTATTCTGCAGCTGAGGAAACTGAGGCCCAGAGAGACTAAGTGATTTGTCCAAAGTTTCACAGGTAGCAAATAAAAGAAACTTTTTTCACCTGAGTCCTCTTATCCCAAGTAAAGTTCCCTGTTTCACCCTGTATCTTCTTTCATCCACTGATCCTACTTCTGAACCCGTAAGTTTCACTGGATCACTTTCATTAGTTTGCAACACTAAGACATTTTCATAATTGCCTAAATCTTCTCTCTTTTTTCAGAACAAGATTGTAGAATAAGAAGATAACAAAAGTTCTGCATTAGAAACGGTCTCAGGGACCACCTAATCTAGCCAGTACCTCAATAAAAACTTCTATATAATATCAACTTGTCCTGTAGTTTTTGAGTTAAGATCACTACTCCCAAGGCAGCCCATTCCACTTTAGAAAAGCTCTAATTTGGACTAAATATTTTCTTATAGAATATTTTTCTACGACTTCATTCTTTCCCCTCCTTTTGATTTTGCCCTTTGGGACAAAGCAGAATAAGTCTAATCTCTCTTTAACACAACAACTCTTCATGCCTTTGAAGGCAGTTAATGTGTCCCCAAGTTCCCTCATATATATGCTAAAGGAATCTTTCCCAGTTTTTTAAAACTAATCCCATATGACATGATATCCTGTCCATCACTCAATTACTTAACAAGCATTCATTAAATACGTGCCAAACACTATGATAAGTGCTAGGGATACAAAGAAAGGCAAAACAAAAACAGTAGAAATTATCTCTGCTATCAAGAAGCTTATAGTCTACTGGAGGAGTTACCATGAAAATAACTGTATAGACAATAAATAATATGTCCCAAAATTTTTCATGAAGTTTTAAGTTTTAGATTAAAAGCCTTAGGATATTCTGTATATAGAGCAGGTGAGAAGAAATTTCAGAGAAAAGCACCAGAAGTAAAGGGAACCAAGAAAGACCTTCTGAAGAAGGTGGAATTGACATGACTTTTAAAGGAAACCAAAAGATGATGATGAAAACGGAGAGCATTTTAGGCATGGCAGATGGACAACAAAAAGCCGTGGAGCTAGAAGAAATGTGTGAAAAATAGCAGAAAGGTCAGTATCTGAATCATTTAATAGTAAGAGGAGACTAAAATGAAAGAATACTGGAAAGGTAGAAAGGGACAAGGTTTAGAAGGGTTTCAAAAGGCAAACAGGATTTTTTTTTGATCCTAGAGATAATAGATACCTACTAGAGTTGATTGAATAGAGAACTGACTTGGAAAAACCTATGTCACTTTGGTAGTTCAGTAGGAGATAGATTAGAGTAGGGAGCTACTTGAAGCAAGAGACTAATTAGAAGGCTATTGAAGATCATTTGCTTCATAATTGGATTTACAACTGGTCCTTCACACTTTCAATACAGGCAAGCAAGAATTTATTGGTAAGATATTTGAGACCATATAAGAACACTGTTCACGGGGAACTGACCTCCTATTTTTTACAAACCACTCTGCCCAGTAATGTTCAAGAAGAGCCCTTGTGGTCAGTCAGACCTCTTAGCCTGGAAAGGGTCAGGGAACATGTCTCACTCTTTGAGGGAGTCCACTCTCTGACCCCCATTCCCACCCCCCATGAGCAATGGCAGCTGAATTTTCCATAAGCAAGAAATCTTTATGAGAAATCTATCCATGAGTTAGGGAGTACCCATGCAATAACAGTTATATAAACAATAATAATTAAAATTTAAAGTTTAATTTTTTGGTGGATATTTGGCATGTATTCTTCCACTCAACCCTCATAATAGCCTTATGAACTAGTTACTACAAATATCATCTCCACCTTGCACATGAAGAAATAGACTCAGATAGATTAAGTTACTTATCTGGTTTACACAACTAATGGGTATCTTAGATGGGATTTGAAACAAATCTTTCAGACTCCAAGTCTGGTACTCTTCTCTATTTGGGAAGTAAAAATTTATAGTAACTGAAATATCGTAAATGGATGGTTGGGATTTTTGTTATTTTTGTTGATTTATACAACCGATATTTTCTCTCATTGCAAATTAAAAGCAGGTGTTTCCTTGTGATAAAATCCAAGAATATGAAAATCTAAATCTTATTTTTGGTGGACAAGGGGAAAAAGCAGAAAGTGGAATGTAATGAAGTTAGATCTGCACAATTCAATTAAAAGTTAATAATTATCCAGTGAACTATATAAATCATTCATTGGAAATGTTCAGAATAAGACATTTAGATTTTTCTCAATTTGATAACATTTTTAAAAACTTGATTTATCTTAATAATTATGTTGACAAGTTACCATAGAAGCAATATGGTTTGCAGACTTTTTTTCCTTATACATAAAGCCTTTAGTAAAAATAGGCAGATGCATACTTTTCTTCCATTGATTACAAAAAGAGTTAAGTGTACTACACAGATGAATTGCCCTAGGAATAATTAGTAACCATGGAGCTACTTTAAAGTCACCCACAAAATGATACACTTGTTAGAATAATAATTTCCATGAGATCCTTTTCTATATTTCCTTGGGAACTTCGGGAAATAGAGCACATTAGAATTTTTATTTGAAAGTCCCCATAATGAAAATAATAATAATTGCCACTTAATAATATCAGCCCTAATTTTATTGACAATCTTAGAAGTCAAGATCAAGATTGACTGGCTGGATTGGCTAAAATGACAGGAAAAGATAATGATGAATGTTGGAGGAGATGTGGGAAGGCTGGGACACTGATACATTGTTGGTGGAACTGTGAACGGATCCAGCCATTCTGGAGAGCAATTTGGAGCTATGCTCAAAAAGTTATCAAACTGCATACCCTTTGACCCAGCAGCATTTCTATTGGGCTTATATCCCAAAGAAATCATAAAGGAAGGAAAGGGCTCCACATGTGCAAGAATGTTTGTGGCAGCCCTTTTTGTAGTGGCTAGAAACTGGAAACTGAAGGGATGCCCATCAATTGGAGAGTGGCTGAACAAATTATGGTATATGAATGTTATGGAATATTATTGTTCTGTGAGAAACGACCAGCAGGATGATTTCAGAGAGGCCTGGAGAGACTTGCATGAACTGATGCTGAGTGAAACGAGCAGAACCAGGAGATCATTATACACCGCAACAACAATACTATATGAAGATCAATTCTGAGGTCCATGGCTCTCTGCAACAAAGATATGTTTTAAACCACTTCCAATTGTTCACTGAAGAAAGCCATATACACCCAGAGAGAGGGATATGAAATGTGGACCACAACATAACATTTTCATGCTCTCGATTGATGTTTGCTTGCATTGTGTTTCCTTTCTCTGATTTTTCTTTCTTGTAGATATGATTTTTCTTGCACAAAAATGATAAATGTGGAAATATGTATACATATATTCAATTTGTCAAGTATTTTAACATTATTAACATGTAGTGGATATCCTGCCATCTAGGGGAGGGGTGGGGAGTAGGGGGAAAATTTTGTAACAGAAAGCTTTGTAAGGGTTAATGTTGAAGAATTACCCATATATATGTTTTGCAAATAAAAAGTTTTAATAAAAAATTAAAAAAAGATTGACTGACTGATCATAGAGATCAAGTGTTTTCTTTTTTTTTTTTTTTTTTACCAAATAATAGAACTCTCCTGCCCTCCTCACCTAGATTGATAACTTTTCTAGGCTGGATGTTAATATTGAGATTGTGTTCAGTCTATAAATTTGATAGGACTTTCTGTTTAAAAGCTTTAAATTGCTGGATAATGTGGCACACACTTCTGATACCTGCTACCAAGGAGTCTAACATTGATGGATCTATTAAGGATGGGAGTTTTAAGCAGCAGAGGGCTAAACCAATCAGGTGTCTGAACTAAATTTAACACTAATAGTATGAGCCTCCAAGGAAGAGAAGATACACTGAGCTGCCTAAGGAAGGATGAACCAGTCCAGGTCAGAAATAGAACACATTAAATTTCATGGACTGATCAGAGTGTGATCAGGCATGAAAATAGCTCTGGCCTTGCCAGCCAGAGAAAGAGACCCTTGATATGTGTATATGTGTACATATTCTTATTTATTTTGTTAAATGTTTAGCAATTACATTTTTTAAATGATATTTTAAAAATATTTTAGTTCAGGAGATTCATTTTTAGAGATAGTTTTTTGGAATAATAATAATAAATCAATAAGATGAAAGGAAATAAAGGAAAAATGTAAATGAAAGAGGTTTAGCCGAACCCAATTTTAAATTATACTCTAAGATAGTAATTAACAAAACTATCTAGTAATGACTAAGAAATAGTAAGGTAGATCAATGCAATAGAGAAGGCATTCAATTTACAGCAACATCTAAACACAATAACTTTGTATTTGACAAATATAAAGACTTTGGATTTGGGAATAAAAATTCATTATTTGTTTAAAAAAATTGTTGGGAAAACTGGAAAGTAGTATGGTGGAAACTGGGTATACCATTCACCAAGATAAGGTCAAAATGGAAACATGACAGATATAAGGAAAGATATTTCAAGAAAATTAGAACATAGAATATATTACTTATCAGACTTATAGATAGGCAAGCAATTTATAAATAAACATGAGATAGAGAACAAAGTTAAGTATGAAATGGATAATTTCAATTATATTAAATTAAAAAGGGGTTGTACAAATAAAAGAAATACACCCCAGATGATAAAGAAACCAGAAAATTGGGGGGAGAGATTTTATAGAAATTTATTAAATAAAGATTTAATATTTAAAATATATAAAGAACTTTTGTCAAATCTATAAGAATATGAGTTAGTCCCCAATTGATAAATGGTCAAAGAATATGAACAGGCAACTTTCTGATGAAGAAATAAAAACAATTTATGGTCATACAAAAAATGTTCTAAATCATTATTGGTTAGAAAAAGGAAAATTAAAGTAATCTTGAGTTATCATTTTACATTTACCAGATGACTAAAATAATAGAAGGGGAAATGGAAAAAAGTTGGAAGGGATGTGGAAAAATTGGGACATTAATTCATTGTTGATAGAATTGTGAACAAATCCAGTCATTTTTGGAAAGCAGTCTGGAATTATGCCCCAAAACTTATTAAACTCCTTATAATCTTTGATCCAGTAATACTACTACTTGATCTATTTTCAAAGATAATTAGGGAAAAGGAAAAGAACCTATACATTTTAAAATGTTTGTAGCAGCTCTATTTTTGGTGGCAAAAAACTGGAAATTGCAGGGATGACCATAAATTTGGAAATGAACAAGTTGTGGTGTATGATTGTGATGGAAAAATATTATACTATAAGAAATAATGAGCTCAATGACTTAAAAAAATATGGGAAGACCTTGCATGAAATTATGAAGAAAGAAATTAGTAGAACCAAGAAAACATTGTGTACAGTAACAGCAATATTGTTTTTAAAATGACTATGAGCAAATAAGTTATTTTTGACCATTATTAATGCCAAAAATTAACTATAGAGAACATGTGAAGAAACATGCTATTTTCATCCATAAAAACAACTGATAAATAGAAGTATGTATAAAATAACTTTACATATATATATATGTGTGTAAAATTATATATATCTTTTTGTGTCTAACAGTAACCATCTCATGGAGGGGAGGGAGAAGAAAAAGAAATATTTGTGATAATTTTATTGCATATTTGAAAGAAATAGCAAGTTGTATATAGTAGATTTACAATTTCATATTCAATCATTTTATTGCACTATGTCATGGAAATTCTTGTTTTAGTTCATAAATTAAAAATAATTTTTAAAAAAGAAAAGAAAAAATATAGGAAGTTAATGATATGACATAAATGATAGATACATAGATAGATGAATACATAGATAAATACATGATAGATAAAGACATAATGGGAAGGATAGAGAAATATAAAGAGATAAAAGAATGAATAGATAAACACAGAAATAGATACAGAAAATAGACAGATAGATGCATAAATATATACATAAATAAATGATAGAAATAGGGGGATGAATTGATGGATAGACAGATAGATAGAAAAACATAAAAATAAGCTTTCAATTAACTTGAGAATAAATATTTACACAGATAAAATAAATGATGGCAAATTGCAAATAGTTGAGGCATTGTATTAAAAAAATGATACCTTGATAGCAAATTTAAGATGACTTTTTCTCTGTACCAAAGTTATGTCATATTACTATTGGTAATAGTAATTCATTAGTAATAATAGTGGTTAATAATAGCACTAATAATAATGTTGTGACAGCCCATGTGGCAGTGAAGATTGAGAACCAGCCTCAAAGCTAGGGAGATCCAGGTTCAAATTCTGCTTTTGATACAAACTGGTTTAGTTATTTGGAGAAAATCACTTAATCTCTTAGTACCTTGAGAAAAATGTAAGACTATAAATGGCAAAGCTGCTGTCTATTTGCATTGGAAAAAAAGTTCCCTCATTAGCATTCCCCTTTCTATATCAAGTCCAAACTATAAATCTGATAGGAATTTCTCTTTAAAAGCTTTAAATTGCCGGGCATGGTGGCACACATCTGTTGCCTGCTACCAGGGAGTCTGCCTGGAATGCTCTCCATCTTCACCATTACTTCTTGATTTACTTTAAGACTCAGCTCAAAATATGGAACTATGACCAAAAAGCTATTGGTCTTTTAAATCTATTAAGAGATCATCAAAGAAGGAAAAGGACTCACATGTGCAAAAATGTTTATAGCAACTCTTTTTGCGGTAGGAAGCTACTGGAAACTGAGTGGATGCCCACCAGCTGGGGAATGGCTGAATAAGTTGTGATATATGAGTGTTATGGAATATTATTGTTCTATAAGAAATAATGAGCAGACTGATTTCAGAAAAACCTGGAAAGACTTACATGAATTGATGGTGAGTGAAGTGAGCAGAACCAAAAGACTGTTGTACATAGTAACAAGATTATATGATGGAGGGGGTCGGAGCCAAGATGGCGGAGTGAAAAGGTGACTTTCTGCCTCTCCTCCGATCTTCTCTCAAATCAACAATAAAATAAGCCTCTGAACTGATCTTCAAGTCAACGAACTCAGAAATATTTGGGCACGGCTCTCTGGAGAACTTCATATCAGGTTAGTCGGACTCGGACAGAGAGATAAATAGACAACAACTGTGCAGGCCGGAAGTGAGGGTGGGACTCAGCTCAGCTCATCTTGGAAGAAATTCCAAACTCCAAACTCCAAATTCCAAACACCTGGAGGTTATCTGAGGCACTCGGGACACTCTGCCCTGATTGGGGGCAGGTGTTCTGGCAGACTTGCCTTGTTTAAGGAGTAATTCGACCTTAGTCCTAGCCCCCACCGGCCCAGCACCTTAAGTCAACTCGCCAAAGTGCCCCAGGGCAAATCGTCTTCAGCCCAGGTGTTTTTTTTCCCCTACCTTAAAGAGATATCCACTCTGTCTAAAAAAAAATGATGAAGAAGCAAAAGAGAGCTCTCACCATAGACAGCTTTTATCAAGGCAAAGAAACGACCTCAGATACAGAGGTTTCTTTAGACAAAAACCCAGAAAAAAACAGCAAGGACCATCACTGGTCCCCGTTTCAAAAGGCCTTTCTGGAAGACTGCATAAAGAACCTCAAAAGAGAGCTGGAGGATAAATGGGAAAATAAACTGAAATCAGTGCAAGAAGGATACAGTATCTTGCAAGAAGGATATGATGCCCTTCAAAAGAGATATGAAAAAGACACCAATTTATTAAAAAATAAATTTATTAAAAATTTAATAAAAAATAAAATTAGTGAAGTGGAAAAAGAGTGCAATGAACAAATTGGCCAGTTACAAAAGGAGCTTAAAAAGGTAACTGAAGAAAACAACACTTTAAAAATAAGAATTGACCACATGTGCAAGAATGTTTGTGGCAGCCCTTTTTGTAGTGGCAAGAAACTGGAAATTGAAAAGATGCCCATCAATTGGAGAATGGCTGAATAAATTATGGTATATGAATATTATGGAATATTATTGTTCTGTAAGAAATGACCAGCAAGATGATTTCAGAGAGGCCTGGAGAGACTTACATGAACTGATGCTGAGTGAAATGAGCAGAACCAGGAGATCATTATACACGGCAACATCAGTACTATATGACGATCAATTCTGATGGACATGGCTCTCTTCAACAATGAAATGTTTCAAACCACCTCCAATTGTTCACTGAAGTAAGCCATATACACCCAGAGAGAGGGATGCGAAATGTGGACCACAACATAACATTCTCATACTCCTTGATTGATGTTTGCTTACATTGTGTTTCCTTTATCTGATATATCGTTTGTGTAGATAAGATTTTTCTTGCACACCAATGATAAGTTTGGAAATATGTATACATATATTCGATTTGCCAATATTTTAACATAATTAACATGTAGTGGATATCCTGCCATCTAGGGGAGGGGTGGGGAGTTGGGGGAAAAATTTGTAACGGAAAGCTATGTAAGGGTTATTGTTGAAGAATTACCCACACATATGTTATGCAAATAAAATAAAAATTAAAAAAAATAAGAATTGAACAAATGCAAGTGAATGACTCACTAAGACTTGAAGAATCAGTCAAACAAAAACAAAAAAAAATGAAAAATTAGAAGAAAATATGAAATATCTCCTAGGAAAAACAACTGACTTAGAAAATAGATCTAGGAGAGACAATCTAAGGATTATTGGACTTCCTGAAAGCCATGATGAAAAAAAGAATCTAAGCACTATCTTCCAGGAAATCCTGAAAGAAAACTGCCCTGAGATTGTAGAATCAAAGGGCAAAATCACCATTGAAAGAATTCACCGATCACCTCCTGAAAGAGACCCCAAAATTAAGACCCTAAGGAATATCGTGGCTAAATTTCAGGACTATAGCACCAAGGAACAGATTCTGCTAGCAGCTAGAAAGAAACAATTCAAATACCGAGGATCAATAATTAGAATCTGTCAGGATCCGTCAGCTTCCACACTGAAGGATGGAAGGGCTTGGAACCAGATATTCCGAAGGGCAAAGGAACTTGGATTACAGCCAAGAATAACCTACCCAGCTAGAATGAGCATTATCCTCCAGGGAAGAAGATGGTCATTCAATGATATAGGTGAATTTCACCTATTTCTAATGAAAAGACCGGATCTGAACAAAAAATTTGACACCCAAACACAGAACTCAAGAGATGCATAAAAAGGTAAAAAGGAAAGGACTCTTGAGAACTTTATTTTTACTAGGGGGATACTCAAAGTTTGGGGGTATAATTAACTAAATATTACTTTGATAATATGAAAAAGAGAACTAGAGGGGAAAAGGTTGTCATACTGGGGAAAAGAGGGAAAAAGTGGTAAAATAAGATCTAAAAAAAAAGGAGGTAAAAACAAGGTAAAATCACTTGAAGAGGCAAAGAAAACCTAATATAATTGAGAGAAAGAGGGGAGGGAGATGAGCATTGTGTAAATCTTACTCTCATCAGGTTGGGCT